>QMIH01001008.1:19765-108710 GCA_003987875.1 Clarias batrachus
AGATTAGATTAGATTAGATTAGATTAGATTAGATTAGATCAGGTGGCACAATATCATAGCAGTTAGCACTATCCTAATAAGTGTTATATAGAATGAGAGATTAGATTAGATTAGATGCAGCATGATATCATAGCAGTTAGCATTGTCCTAAAAAGTGATATATAGAATGTGATCTTAGATTAGATTAGATTAGATTAGATTAAGTGCAGCACAATATCATAGCAGTTAGCACTACCCTAATACGTGTTAAATAGAATGAGAAATTAGATTAGATTAGATTAGATTAGATTAGATTAGATTAGATATTTAGCATGGCTAAATATTTCAAACAACAGAAGCCATCTCAATGCCATCTACATGAATTAGACTTTCCTTGAATAATCCAAGCATGCTGCCTTTGATACAAGGGGGTTCATATTTTTATTTGCCCTAATAACACTATTATACATGAATAATATCAGGGTGTAACATGTAGTTCTGATTTGTACATGTACTATATGTGCTATTTCATTAAAAATGTTTTGTCCCTCTTTTAGTTGGTAGAGGGACGAACTCGCCTAGACCAAGACAAAGCACCAACAGTGAGGAGAGAGAACAAGGTAGGTACATTTCTGAATTTTTTACATTTCTGACTCAGTAATCTTGTGTGTGTTTGTCTCTGTCTGTGTGTAGCAGGTCCTCCTCCACTTCTCTCTCTGAGTGTTTGAGGCTCAGGTATCATATCAGAGCTGTTGAGCCCCATTTTGATTTGATTAAACATTCTCAAAATAAGTCTCTTAATCATGTTCTGCCTCTAAAATTGTCTATCTATGTTTGACACTGACCATCTCTCTCTAAGAAAGAGTAAGAGAGAGAGAGAGAGAGAGAGAGAGAGAGAGAGAGAGAGAGCACCTTGGGAATTTTATTGGCTTGTGTCAATTTAAAATGTCAATCTCAAGATTAGGTCTTACTGTCTGTGATGAACTGTGAAAGTTACCACCCATTTTCCAGTAACAAGCCAGACTCCAAATTGCCCCTACGTGTTTATTCTGTGGTTCAGTGAGAGTATTCTGTGAGTACGGTGCCCCAAATGATCCCCTGATCCTGTATGAGTCTTGCATTGGGCTTATTTCTGAGAGAGTCATGATGATAAAATGTTCCAAAATGTAGTCAGTATAGCTGTTCCTGTTTTCATTAGTAGGTTTAATTAATGATTAAATTCCATTAAAACATTTTCTCTTTACTGTCTGCTTGACATTTTAACAAGAATTAGATTAGATTAAAGATGGCACCATGGCCTAATAAGCAGTATAGAGAATCAGACAGGGAAATTAGATTACATTTGGTTAAATTAGATCACATTAGTTAAGATTAAGCATGGAAATATGGCCTAATAAGCAATATAGAGAATGAGGCAGAGATTAGATTAGATTAGATTAGATTAGATTAGATTAGATTAGATTAGATTAGATTAGATTAGAATTTTAGCAAGACTAAATATTCCAAATACCAGCCACCAGCCCAATGCCGTCCATATGAATCAGATTTTCCTCGAATAATCTAAACATGCTTTTAGATTTAAAAAAGTACTTTTACAAAGTGGCAGTATTTTAATTTCTCAATATTAATAATACAGTATCATACATGATGTATGTTATGGTGTAACATGTCAGGCTGATTTGTTCCTGGATGTGGTGCTTTATCTAAACAATATTTTGTCTGTGTTAGTCGGTAGAGGGACAAACACCCCAAGACCAAGACAAAGCAACAGCAGTGAGGAGAGAGAACAAGGTAGGACACAATGGGATGCAAAAAAGTCAGTGTACCTTTATTTTTTCCATTTTATCCATGAATGCAATTTTTTTTAAATAATAAAAACCCTGTAGTTTGTATGTAAACAACAAACCTATTTCCACATAGATTCTTTCATATTTTACAATTTTTTTCAGTAATACAATTTTGGTGCTAATACAGCAACATCTGTAAAACCTAATACACTTAAGCAAAATCCAGATGTGTATGTGTTTTTCAGCCAATAACCGGAGTATGAATTCTCTGAGACCAAGTGAGAGACAGAGGAGAGAGGAGCGGGAGCAAGGTAATCTAATCATACCTCACTGTCCGGAAACGGTACACGCCATCCTTACCAGGCCTTTAAAATTGAACTTTTTTTCAGAAAAACAGTCCAAAATAAAATTAACACACTGTAATTTAAATAAGTAAACACTTAAAAGCCTTTGATTGGATAATTACTGCAGTTTAACCGTAACTGAAGCGGTGAGAAGCTGAGCATTTCTTAATCAACCATGTCAGAAGACATATCCCACTGTCATGAAAAATATGCCACTGTTTTTCAGTAGAGTCTAATTATTTGCAAAAACACAACTAAGGAGATTGCTGAAATCATTGGAATAGAGTTAAGAACTGTCTAACACGTTATTAAAACTTTGAAGCGCACAACCATGACTGGAGGTCACTTTAATGCTTGGTGAAGTTGCATCATAAAAAAATAACAGTAGGAATCAAAGCTATGTTTAATAGTGAAAGTAAAAGCATTTTCTATACACACACACAATATGATGATGAACTCACAGGATTAGGACCAAACAGCTGTCTGTCCATAAGAAAACCACTTCTTAGTGAGACTCATCAGGAAAAAAGGCTTCACTTTGCTAGGGGGCATAAACATCAGACTTTGCAACAATAGAAAAAGTAGCCCTGAGGTCTGATGAGTCCAGACTGAACCTATTCCAGAGCGATGGGCGTGTCAGGGTAAAAATGGAAGCGATGCACTCATCATACATAGTGTCCACTGTACAAGCCTCTGGAGACAGTGTTATGATCTGGAGTTGCTTCAGTTGCTCAGCTGATGACCTGAACGTACTGAATGTCCAGATTATCACATCTATGGAGTTCTGGAAGCAGGAGCAATCATCTCCACTCATGAACTCATGAGTCCAGACCTTAACCTAAGTGAAAGTGCTGGGGAAGAAGTTATGGACTAATTCGACACTTCTCCAATCAATACAAGACCTCAGTCAGACATTAATAACTCTGAACAGAAATAAATGTTATGGCAATACTGAGCGCACAATTGTTTCCACATGTGTTTTTTTTTTTTACAGACAGGGAGACCGATATCTCACCAAGATCTCAAAGCAGGCAAAACAGAAGCGCAAATGATAATGAGGGTGAGATCATGCCTGTAAAGCTGTCTATAATAATAAACAGTGTGACCTCCACTGGATAAGTGTGTCTGCCAAATGCCTAAATGTAAATGTAAATGTGTAAAATCACAGCAGCTGAAATGTGCATTAGCTTAATATAAAGATGTTTTTGTGCAAGACTAGTAAAAAAAAAAAAAAAGAAAGAAAGTCAAACACAATACATAAATGATATTCATGTGTATTAGCGTTTTGCTAGTTCATTGTAGGGTTTTGCTTATTTAAACATGGCATGCTGACAACGTGTCTCATTCAAATTTATAAGTTATTTCAAAGGAGGGGTGCAGGCATGCTACACTGAACGCTGAATAATACAGAATATGCATTTGCAAATGCTGAATTTTTATTTTTTTCAAAATGTACTAGTACTGTATACGCTGCAAAGTTGCATGTTAAGGAAAAATGTTCACGCAACATTTTCTGCCTGATTAGCTGACACTTGGAGTATACGCTCTCTGAGGCAGTCAACACAGGGAAGGGAAAACCGAGAGCAGGGTGAGTTTCACACACACACACACACACATGTAATGGCCACAGTGTATAAGAGATGTTCATGCACAAGTACCGTGATTGGGCCAGGATCGGACCTTCCACAGAGATCTGCAATAATTAACATACATGCCGCTTTTTTTTCACAGCGGACAACTGGAATATAAGTTCTGTCAGGTCCAGAGGCAGACCGAGGGGAGAGGAGAGAGAGACGGGTACGTGCCTGTTTGTCACACTATAATTAATCTGTGGATCTCTTATACATGTTTAATTTCTACCGCTCTTGATTTTCTTGCTCCGTGTTGATTTGTTTCTGTGTCTCGGAAAGCTAATGGAGAAGTACAGAGTTCCCAGAAACCACAGGAGACACAGATGACCAGACAGCAACCAGAGAGACAATGTAAGATGCAGAACATACTGTACAGCATTTGCTTTTATGCTATTTATATAAATAATAGTGACAGCTTGAAAAAGATTTTCTTTCTAAAATGATGCCTACTAAAGAATCCTGGAGAATATACAGAATACAGAGAGATGAACTAACAACGTAAAAATAGATACAGGTTCAGGTCTTTAAATGTGGGAATGTACTTTCTTAATACTTTATTAGCATGGGATGAGTTCACCATACAGTAGGCATAGTGGCCTCACACCTCCAGGGTCAGGGGTTCGATTCCCAGCTCAGGGTTGTGTGTATGTGGAGTTTCCAGGTTCTCCCCGGTGGCTTGGTGGGTTTTCCTCCAAGTACTCTGGTGTCCTCCCACCGTCTAATGGCGTTTCCAAATTCCCCATAGTGTGTGCTTTGTCCAATTAATTGGCATCCTCTCCAGAGAGTACTCCGCCTCTTGCCCTAAGTCACATGGGACAGGCACCAGGCCTCCTTGACTAGGGTTGGGTATCGTTTGGGTTTTTTTTCGATACCGGTGCCAAATCGATACTTTTAAACTGGTACCGGTGGCAAAACGGTGCCTGAACCGATACTTTGCAAAAGCCACAAAATGATGGTGGACTCAAGAATACATTTTTATTGAACAAAAAATTAAATGCTTAAAATTGAACAATATATTAAAAGTTTAAGTACTATCTGGAAAGCCATAATTATAAACAGAATCCATGTTACATGAGTATTTGACCATTTGTTAGCATGTATGCAAGATTTGCATTTTGCAATTAACATTACATTAGCCTACAACTAACCTGCAGAAAGGCTGCTGTCGTCATCATAATCGGTGGACCATTTTTGCTACAGTTAGTATGACTGGGGCTGGGATCATCCACACCGATCGTGCCAGCTGTTTTCGGTACCCAACCCTACCCTTGACCCTGTACAGGATAAGCTGTACAGAAGATGTATAGATGAATGAATGAACTTATCCTAGCATGCACCAACCATCACACCTATATGTGGTTTTGTTGAACATCTCATTCCAGATCTACTCCTCCTTTGCTGTTATAATGACCCATGACACTCTTATGGATAGGCTTTACAATAGATTTTGGGGAGTAGCTCTGGGGATGTACTGTATCATTCAGACACAAGAGCATTAGTACGGATGTTGGATTGTCAAGGACGCTTCAGTTCCAGTTCAGTTAGGTTGAGTTCAGTCAGGGGCTCTGTGCATTAGACTCAATCCTTCCACTACAGATTTAATATACCATGTCTTCATGGAGCTGGGTTTATTTACAAAGGAGGATTGTCATGCTGGACCAGGTTTGGCACATATAGGTGTTATGGTCATGTGTGCACATACTCTTGGTCATATGGCGTAGTACAAGATTTTGCAAAAGATCTCACACAGCCCTAGTACACACACATACATCATGATGTGCATTTTTAACATTTCCATTTTCTTTCAGCTGACAGCTGGAGCTTAAGGTCAATCAGAGGCAGAGACAAGAGAGAAGAGAGAGAGACAGGTATACCATGTCGTCACTTGAACACATCTTGAGTATTTGTGTTTCTTACACCATTAACCCTCCGTCTCTTTTAGCTAATTCTGATGTACAGAGCTCGCCCAGGACCCAGCAGACGGCAACGGCCAGACAGCAGCCTGAAAGACAATGTATGATGCTCTACACACACACACACACACACACACACACACACACACACTGCTCGTACTACTGAACTCATGTCTGTGTTTGTAATTTTTGTTTTCCTTATCGCTGTGTAAAAACAGCCGATCGCTGGAGTCTGAGCTCACTGTTACCCAGAAACAGGAAGAAGAGACAAGAATCAGGTGAGAGAAGGAACAATCACACGACCCAGCTTTTTAATTATAACTTTATTATCTTTGTGAATCATTCCCATTGGATTGTGCTGCACCAAAACCAAATTCAATTTCTAACATCACTGTCCTAAATGACATTATTTGTCTCTGAACCCACTTTGAGAAGCTCCATGCTGCTGTTCAAGCATTATTTTAACACTGATTTTCTGTCCTTCTGTTCCAGTCAAACAGGCCACACCTATTCAACAGGAAGTAGAGTCTTCTCACGATGACTGTACGTCACACCCACCTTCTGCAGCATGCTTAGCATTTTTGTACAATATTTTGTTTCAAAAGGTTAACACTATCTGATTTATCTCTCTGCAGGGGGAAACCAGTCTGAAGGTAAAACTTAAACATGTACTGTCCAATACAAAGCCAACTGAGGCACACACACACACACACACACACACACACTGTGAATATGTAATTAGTTACAATATAGATACGTATATTACTGTTTATATAACAGATTTTAATATGAAGTCTTAAAAAATATCTTGGCTATTTGCAATAATTGTGAAATACTAATGACTTTTAATCATTTATAAAACATGCATGATCGGCACAGGACCGTAGTGTTTAGCCTTGCACCTTCAGGGTGGGTTGGTTTCCCTCCTCAGGTTTGTTCCCCCCGTGCTTGGTGGGTTTCCTCCCACAGTCCAAACACATTGGACAAATGATTGTACCCGAATTGTTTGTAGTGTGTGTGCACTGCGATGAATTGGCTCCCTGTCCAAAGTGAACACCTCCTCGTGCCATAAGTCTTCTGGGATTGGCTCCAGGCTCCTCATGACCCTGTTCAAATGATAAGTGCTATAGAGGATGAATGAATGAATCATACACTGCTTGTTGTATTGGCAGATAATAGATTGATCAGATAACGTTTTTTTTTTTTATCTAATCCTAAATTAAGGAATATTATATTCATTTGAATATGCTTTCTAAGATATCACTTTCTGCAGTGAGAACCCAAGTTGAAATACAAGAGAAAATATAAGACATACAGTACTGTATATACATTTAATTAATGTGCAGAGTCTTAGGTACATGCAAAGCAAAACTATAAAGCAAAAGCACCTTTAAAAATAATGCTATGAAACAAACAAAACTAGTGAAACTCATGAAAAGACTGCACAGTGTTGTATATTAAATAATAAATTAAAAGGCAATAAAATGACACTGAAATAAACAGGAATTGGGTTAAATAATTCAACATTCTCAAACCTTTTAGTCAGGGATCACTTTAACTGTAAAAATAAATAAATAAATAAAAATAGATAATTAAATACAGAATACTCTGAATATTTTAAAGAAAGATTTTTTTGAACAGTGACATTTTTTATTTAAATTGTCTTTAGATTCCAGGTATTATTTATCATTTGCAGGCATGGTAACTTTGATTATTATGGATTTAGTAAATGTTGTGGTGCTAATGTGGATTTTGCTTAGTAAACCCTGGACTTTTCCTGGACTCTCCGTCACCAAATCCCTCCTTCATTCCTGCCTTTCCAGGTTAGTGTCTTTAACATCTTTTAATTTCCTCAAACTCGTTCTACACGTTTTACACTTATCCAGAACCACAAATACAGTCCCTTAATTCCTTCCGACAGCATCAACATTCCACTCTGTTTCCCCGGCACTGAGAGAGATCGACATCGACAGCATTCAGGATCCTGAGCCGAGAAGCAGGGATGAGTTCCTTCAGTGTGAGTGGACACATATTCACAGACATTCACAGATCCAGTTGGAATTATGTAGTTAAGAAATTCATTATATGATACATTATACATACATCATGCATATCACTGGATTACTGAACATTACACAAAAAGTGCTCAGATAACTGCCGTTGCCGGGCAGGGCTCATAACCCTGTGCCTCGTACAAAATTACTCTACCATTGCCAGTCTTAAAGCCTGGAGCAGAAAATAGAAGGGTTGGGTGTCGGGCTAGCAACCCAGCCCCATAAAAACCACCACTGATATAGAAATAACAGAACCCATTCCCAACTCAACATCATGGGTTGTAAAAAAAAAAAAAAAAAAAGTGAAGACATTATGCTTTTGTACGAGATTATTTGTTTTAGTAAATGTATAATAAAAAAATGACTTTTTTTCTTTTGTAAAAAGCAAAATGCTAACAACTTATTAATCGGTTTAATTTTTTTACTGTATACAATGAATTATTTTTTATTAATTTATAACTAAAAAAGTCAACTGAGAGTAAATTTGGAATCAGTGTAATTACTACTGTAGTCAAAATGGCTGTTCAAGTTCAAACCAAGCTTAGATTGAATCCAGGTGTAGTCTTTATGGGTTCAGGGCCAAATTTGAGTGTAAAAAATATTACAATTTTCATATCGAGACCAACCAATTCAGTTGAAATTATATCTACTAAGACCAATGCCCAAGACCCAGTCCAAGTGCAAATGCCAATAAGACCAAGAATACAGTATATAATGCAGAAAACACCTTAGATTTAGGTCTATTAAGACATCTATAATAGAAAAAACACAGATCCATAATAATTAAATCAACCTCTCTCTCAATTAGATGCCTGCGATTTGAACTTTGACCCTAACACGGCTCACCGGCGTTTAGTTCTCAGTGAAGATTCCACCAAGGCAACACTGCAGGCCTCAACCCAGTCATACCCTGATGTCCCTGAGCGATTTGATGGCTGGACGCAGATTTTCAGCCTCCAGCCGCTCAGCTCAGCTCGCTGTTACTGGGAGGTTGAGTGGCGTGGGCGGGGCTCTTCACTGGGTGTGGCCAGTAGTGCCATGCCTCGTAAAGGAGCGGATGCAAGGGCGGGGCTTGGCTACAATACCCAGTCGTGGAGTCTGGAGTTGTCTGACATGTGCTGTGCTGCTTTACACGCCAATCAGAAGCAGGAGATCCCAGTGACATACTGCCCCCGAGTAGGTGTGTTTCTGAACCAGGAGGATGAGACTCTGGCCTTCTACGGTGTCGACGATGTGCTCGTGCACCTGCACACTTTCCGCGGGGTCACATCCAATCAGCCATTGTTTGCTGCGTTTGGCGTTGGGACCGGTGTCGGAGTCGGCCTCGACTTTGCCATGGGAAACTTCAGCGCATCCACAGACAGCATTAAAATCTGCACCATCTGACCCAGATTCTTTAAACTGTTAAGACATTGTTTGCTTAATTTATATGAGAATTAGTGTAATATTAAATACCATACTGGCCTTTACTGTATGTCTCCCATATCAATAACAGTAATTATAGACTATCACTGATGGTTACATGATAGGAAAATGTCTTCCCCAGTCCCCTTAAAATTTGAAAGACTGAATTAGGTGGGTTCCAATGTCTGTAGTTTCATTATACATCATAACTTCTAGCTCTGTTTATTCAGGATAGTTAACAAACATGGTTTTTAGTGTAGAGTTATCCGTTGCATTTATTATCAATACAGACAGCCAGAGTTTGATTTGCCATGGAAAACATGAATTTAGACAGTGAACGTCTCTACAGATAGTGAACACCACAATTGTAGGGTTTCTCCTCAGAGCCTTAGCTAGCTCATTCCTATGTGTGATGTTTAAGCAGGTCTGTTTGTTCCCCATTTTATCTTTAATCCTACATTTTATTCATAATTTTTCCATGTACTGTTTTGAATAATTACTGTTCTCAATTTGATACTGTGTACTTGATTTTCAGCTTTTTTTAACTCTTAATATGTCATTCTGATTTAACTTTATGTCTTTAACTTTATGTTAAACATTTATAAATGTCTCGAATATTCAGTTCAGGTGAGAAATAGCCCTGGAGGATTTATTTGGGTTTCCAAACCGACCTCTCAAATTGAAGAAGCTACTTGGATGAATAGTGAACAGGGAAAAAAAGATGTCCAGTTGATATGACTCAAATTCAAGACAACCTCATCTGGACAACTGATAATAAAAATGTATTTATAAATTAATATTGCTGCTTAATGAAATTTTTAGTAAATTGTACTGTCTGAACTATTAGTTTCTAGAATCCTTTTAACTGTTGATTGTTAACAGAGTCACCTCCAGATGCAAAAGTGACACCAAGCTGTGGGTCACAAAGGCCATAATATGGGATGATGTCTCCATAATCTGGTCTGTCCATGGGTACTGCACAATTTACGTGCATATTACTTAAATATTCGCATTAATGGAAGATTCATGTGGTTTAACCTGGGTTTCTACCAAGTCCCCAGTCTCTGCAATGCTACTGCACTCCAGTTCAAACCTAAACATTTTTCTGTGGTCCTATCTAGACCAGCTGGAAATCATCCAGTCCAATAAACAGAGGCCATAACCATGGTTTATAGACTGGCTAAATATCTAGCACCTGCTACATCACTTTTGTTGGAAATATTTTTTCCAGTACAAAGAAAAAGTCAGCAAACTAGGTTGCAGAAATGATGTTCTTTAATCTTGGTTGCAGAGACAGTGTTACTGAGTGCTCAGTTGCATAGTCATTTAAGTAATAATAGTAACATTATGGAACCTTGAATTGCAAGTAACTTGGTCTGTGAGCGTTTTGCAAGATGAGCTAAAATTTTTCTAATAAATTTTAACTTGATAAACGTGCAAGTTCTTGACACACGAGTAGTACACATGTGCTTTGTCTGCCAAGTGTCAAGTAATCACAATTCAAATGTTTTACTTTGTGTAAGAGTCTCATCATTGTACTGTGCTTGAGGTCTTCTGTAAATCTGACTTAACTTTAAGAAGTTTTATTCTAGTCTTCATTCCCCAGAAACTTCAAGTCAGATTTTGACTAGAATTAAACTTGCTTCTTACTTTTTTTGCCTCATAAATAAAATATCAAGCCTATGTAATGGAACCAAGAAGTTAGGTTTCACACACAAAGGTTTTAGCTACTTTCATTTTAATGCTTGTGTTGCAATAAAAGTCATCTTTATTGGGAGGTAATTTTTTAAACATTATCTTTTATCTAAGCTTGAGGAAGCTTGTTTTGTTTTTGTTTTGTTTTTCCCTGAAGTGAAATCCTTCAGCTTTTTTTTTTCTTGAAAGCGTGTTCTGCCTTGTACAAAGTGCTGTGTGGGGTACTAATCTCAGAGCTACTGCTCCTGCCCCTATTAACTTTACTATAGAATTACATGCCATCCTGTAATATGTACTGTAGGTCATACGTTTCTGTACATAGTCAGGTAAAGGAGTCAAATATAAAGTTCATGATGATAACTTAACTATGGAAAAAAAAAATGTGTCCGTTTGTTGTGAAACTTAAGTGATTCCGTTAGTATGCGCTCGTGCCAGTCTCGCTTTTTTCCGTTAAAGCGTGTTTATGCGTTTGTTGTGAAACTTGAAAAGTGAGTCCGTTAATATGCGCTCATGCCTTTAGAGTTTAGGTTAATTTAATACATTTTGTAATGATTCAATCATTTAGTCAAATCATTTCCTCCTCTTCTTACAACAAGGCAATATAATGTAGAAAATAAACATATCAATTAGACCAGTTAAAATAGTTAATATAAGGCTGAGTACAAATTAAAGTGTAATTGCCTCATTAGTGCACTATATGCGCCGTTCATTCCTGGCCTAAGTAGTGCACTGAGACCCGAAACGGGAGTGTATTTGGAATTCAGCCACTTGTTCTGCTCGCGAGCTTTATTAAAGCAAGATTTAAATCCTTACATTATACAGCAGTGTGTTTAACATGAATATATTTCATTATGTTCTTTAATATGTACATAGTGTGTATGTACGAGTGAGAAAGCTCACCGGAATGCTCTGCAAAAGCAAAGCTGCTTGTTGTTCTTCCTCTTTTTCCTCAATTTATGGCTGATAGATTTTGTGAGCATTACTGCCCCCTAGCGTGAGTGATTGTGTAGTTCACCAAATACCTGAACTGCATTCAATAAAGAATGAATATTTTTTTCCCCGGATGGTTTTAATGTAATTAGACTCTCGCTGTTCTTGGCAAATAAGTGAATTGGCCCCAAAGCGCGCATCAGCCCACTGGGAAATGCCCGGAATGATGTCAGATTACCTATCCATCCCTGACACTGACAATGGTTGACACAGCTCTTACCTCTCCATCTATTACCTGTTACCTTTTACAAGATAGCACACTTGAAGTTCACTCAGTGCACAGTACTGCACATGCATTTAAGCCGGCCTTGTTTTATGATGAAGACAAAGACAGTATTTCCGACAGTCTTACTGATTTTCTTTATTCTGTTATTTCCATATGGCCAAAACGTTGTATCGGTGCTAAAATTTTCTAACCTAGGTGAAAAAGTGAATTTTCAGATAGGATCGTGTAACACCATTTTTCATAATACTTCTTCTTTTCATAAGGCCTTTTATCTCCCGAGCCATGCTTATTTTTTGGTAAATATGCATACACTTTTTTTTTAATCAGATCAAAAGAAACACATTTGCAAAATACAATTTCATGTGGCTTCATGTAGTGTCTGTAACTTTTTTTTTTATTCAAATCTTTCAACGATCTTAACTGCCATTCAGATGAATGTTGGCTTATTGATATTACATATGAAAAGACCTAAAAATATTAATAAAGTGTATTAATATAAAGGGCAAAACTGTTGAACATGAATTTGACATGGTTACGGACACTGCAGATTTTGCTTTTTAAGCTTTTAACAAAAAAACATATCTCATGTAAAACACTGAGGTAGCCCTTGAATTTTAACAGTATATGTGTTAACAATATTTATTAGGAAAATTTAAAAAAACAACTGAATAAACTATAGTTTCCTGTGTTTTATGGCCACATGAACCTCTGTTGTTAGTAATTTGGGGAAAAATCTTTAATTTTGCATGGAATATTTTAATTTAGGCAACACATTTTACAGGTCATATGCTTCTAGAAGCATAACCCATTTTAGTATCAATACTAAAAAAAATAACTTGCCTTATAAATTCTTATTGTTTGATGCGAGACAGTACAATGCTGAAGAAGGACTATTTTGGGGGCACATTTTTGGGCCACATATAAAATCAGCTCTCCAAAACAGATTTTAAGAAAAAGTTTTATGATCTTCATAAAAGTAACAAAAAAAATATCCACATCTGCAAAATGCATTTTGTTTTGTTTTTTTGTTTAAAAACAAACAAGTTTTCCCGGAGCAAATTATCTGGAACTCTGGGTGAAAAGTGGGTAAGAGAGAGAATTTTTTTTTTAGACATTAATAACTGAGCAGAGAGGATGAGAAATGTAATAAAAGAAGGATTTAATCTGATTAAGGTCATGACACAGCATATGAATCAGAATCAGATCTGAATCAGATTAATTTAGGGTTTTTGCTGAGGTTTTTTGGAGTCGTTCTGAGGTGGACTTGCTGTGCTGTGTGTTTCAGATCATTATCCTGCTGCATAACCAATATGTGCTTGAGCTTGAGGTAAAAAACTGATGGCTGGACATTCTCCTTCAGGATATTCTTGTAAAGCAAGGACATATTTATCCAGCCCCAGACCACCACCATGTTTGACAGCTTGTATCAGATTCAGATTCATTTATTTATCGTCATTGTATCACTACAACGAAATTGAAAAAAAGCAATCCTTGGGTGAAACACACACAGTTACATTAAAAACATACAATACAAAAGAAAAAATCTATTTCCTACGTTCAATAGTGCAATGAAATCGTCTTTTAAACGTGCATTTTTTTCTCAGGTTATCTGTGTGTAATATTTAAATGTATTTGATGATCTCAATCATTTAATTGTGACAAATATGCAGAAAAAAAATGTAATGTAATGGACAAATACTTTTTCATGGCACTGTAGTTCACACACAACTTCTCGCATTGTGTGATGGTGCTCGTGTGTTTCAAGACTTCGTCTATGCTTAAAGCTTTTCTCCTGACTGCCAGCAGCGTTACGGCTTCCCTGATGTATGAACACGCTGGTGTTTCTTGACATGACACTGCTGCGTAAAACCCTTGCCACATTCTGTGCAGTGATACGGCTTCTCTCCTGTGTGACTCCGCTGGTGTTTCACTAAAGATCCTTTATGAGAGAAACTCTTCCCGCACTGTAAGCAGTGATACGGCTTCTCTCCGGTGTGAGTGCGCTGATGTATTACTAAAGTTCCTCTCTCTGTAAAACTCTTCCCGCACTCTGAGCAGTGATGCGGCTTCTCTCCTGAGTGGCCGCGCTCGTGTCTTTGGAGATGACTCTGCTGTTTAAAAAACATTCCGCACTCTGTGCAGTAATACGGCTTCTCTCCAGTGTGAATCCGCTGGTGGTTTACGAAATTTCCTCTCACATTAAAACTCTTCCCGCACTCTGGGCAGGAATACGGCTTCTCCCCAGTGTGAATCCGCCGATGTATCAAGAAATTCCCTCTCACACTGAAACTCCTCCCACATTGAGAGCAGAGATACGGTTTCTCTCCTGAATGAGCACGCTGATGCGTCTTCAGACGATCCTCTCGAGTAAAACTCTTTCCGCAATCTGTGCAGTAATAAGGCGTCTCGCCCGTGTGGATCCGCTGGTGGTTTAGGAAATTTCCTTTTACAGTAAAACTCTTCCCGCACTCTAAGCAGCGATACGGCTTCTCTGCTGAATGAATGCGCCGATGTTTTTGGAGATGAGCCGATCGTCTAAAACTCTTTCCACAGTCTGTGCAGTAAAAAGGCTTTGCTCCAGTATGCTTGCGCTGGTGTGTCACTAAAGTTCCTCTTTCAGTAAAACTCTTCGGACACTGCGTGCAGAAATGCAGTTTCTCTCCAGTGTGAATTCGCCGGTGTCTCGTCAAACTTCCCCTATGAGTAAAACTCCTTCCACATTCTGAGCAGTGATACGGCTTCTCTTCTGAATGATCATGCAGGCGTGTTCGGAGATTATTCTCCTTAGTAAAAGTCATTTTGCACTTCTTTTCAGTAAATCCAGCTGTTGTTTCACTACATTTCCATATCTCTAAAATACTTTACTTACTCTCAGCAGTGATAGTATGAATAAGCCGGTGTATTTGTTGACTACTTCTCTTTTTGAAGATCGGAGTAGTTTTTTTTCCTTTGTCTGCAAGTGTGGTGAATACCAGATGTGCTGTAATCGTCTGATCGCTGGAGATTCTGGACAGTAGGGACTGAATTCTCCTGTTTAGTCTTTCATGATTTTATTATACTTGGGTCTCTTGGTGTGTTTGCAGAATTACAAACAGGAGAAGACTTGCAATTAGGCATTTGTTCCTAGAGTAAAAAAAAAACATTAATTACTGTAGGTAGGCATTACACATGAAATGAAGTTCATAGGGGAAAAAATGTAAAAATCAGTAACATCTTTTGCAATGCAAGAAAGTTGAGTCAAGGCGACGTAGAGCAAAAATTGATTTCTACCAATTGGCTTACCAATGGTTTCCATTGATAGTGGTGCAGTCTAAATTTCACAGCACCAACAATGGCACTTCGCTGTTGTACCTTGACCAGTTGGCACCAAAGCTGAAGTAATTTTCTATTGTAACACATTCAAAAAATGGCTAATAAAATCATCAGCAATGTTTTACATTTATAAAGGGGAAACGCTGTCCAAAACTATCTGGCTCTGTGTGAAAAAGTCATGTGTATACTACTTCAACTGAGGAAATCGGCCCATCACCATCTCTATAGGATTTCTATGGTTCTTTCCTAATGTTTATTGTACCTCCATGGAAAAAGTTATTTAAAAAAATTAATTAGGGGCCTCCAAGTGGCGCAGTGGTTAAAGCGCTCGCCCTATCATCTGGAGATTGCTAGTTCGAATCCCGGGTGATGCTGTAACCTCTCGCAGCCGGAGGTCTAGAGAGAGCTGATTGGTCGAGCTCTCTCAGAGGGGAGGGATGAGAGGTACTTAGTGCTCCCACATTAATCACGGCTCTACAGCCAGTCAGGGGCGTCTGTGAGCTCGCGCAACGGAGGGAGCGGATAGCGCTGTCCTCAGAGTGTGTTACTCCGCCCCCAACGGTAAAGATGCGGTCGGCTGGCGTCACGTGGTTCGGAGGAAACACGTGATAGTCTTCGGCCCTCCCGGCTGAGTGGTAGTAGTAGCCTTAATGTGGGAGCCCCCTAGTGACGGGGAGGAATTGGACGCGACTAAATTAGGGAGGAAATCGGGGGTAAAAAAAAATAATTAAAAAAACATTTACATTTCTCATCGTATTTCGATCTGTAGTTTTGTATTCAACCATTTATAATCTAATTATCTATATTAAAAAAAGTTCCGAAATATGAAGCAGTTCAATCATTACGTTTAAAATTAAATAAATAATTAAATAAGTAGATTCTCCTTCCCTATCCATCCATCCTTAGCCTATTTGTACTGGGAGGGAAAATAGTCACTGGACTAAGCAGCATTGTTTACATTGTATACTGGTGCAGAACTCCATCTCTGACTGAAGACATGAGCAACTTCTTTCTTCCACACGCAGAATATTAGCAACACCAGAAAGGGAATGAAAGACACCACTGCTGCTCACACTCATCACCCTGCATGTTAATCACTCTGTTCACTGACCTGAGGACCATATCAGCGCTGTTCACACGCATCCGAGTTATGCATGCATACACTGTCATTTCAAATCATACTGAAACCAACAGAGCAGGAATACATTTCAATCACTGACTCTTAACCCAACAGATCTTCAACACAACATTAGTTTAACTTACCTTAAGAAATGTTTTATAACCACTGTCTATGGTTTTAATTCATTACGCTCCGCCTGTGTTTTTATGTACAGATGATAAACAGGTCTTGTGGAATCATGGAGGTTTAATACCAGAAGGTGACGTCAGGTTATTGCTGTTCGTTATTAGGCTGGTGGACATATTGGTATACTCAAAGCAAGTCTTTCCCATCAGATGGTCTTAAAGCCACAGTGTGCAAATTCTGGAAAAAAAAATTATTAACCTTTTATTAAATCTAATATAAAGTGTACAGAAATCTAGAAGACTTTTTAAGCGTATAGAACAGAATAATACAGAACAGAATAGAATAATATAAATAACTTTTATTTATACAGTGCTTTTTCTCCTAAATACATAATCACATTTTGCATAGAAATTCATTAATTAATATTTCTAATACCACTATAGAACACCATACGGCTTTTTTTCTCTCGTTGCCATGGTGATTCATGCTATCTGTGGTCCATAAATGAGGGGGTTTTATCTCTTCATGTCTGCCTTCATTGAGAGCTGCCTGAACTGAAACCTGTTCGGAAAACTGAAAAACTCTGACACGATATAGTTATACATTTAGGTTTAGAGAACTTAGATTTTATTAACTTTGCTATCTGAAACATGGATCACATGTAGGCGACATGTCAAGTCATGACTGGTTCCTTTGCTTGACTGTAGAAAAAATGATTCCATGAGTTGAGTAAGTTCCTAGCTTAATATTTTAGTAAATTTAGCTCTGAAATGTTTGGCTTTTATGTCATAAACAGTTAGACACTCTTAATTGAAATGACAAGTATTAATTGCGATCAGTTTGGGGCTTTGTGTGGTCTTAGTTAGAAGAAAGTTAAGTTTATGACTGCCAGCTGACCCCCTCATTAAAACCGCAGAACTTCCAAACTGTAAAGATCATCATCGCAGTTCGCACAGGCCAAATGAATAAATATTCTAAAAATTCTTGTGAGTGTCCATGAGTCCTATACCATGGAGTCACCAACCAACACCTAATAATCCTTAAATGTTAGTGTAAACTGTCAAACATACTTATTTGACCTTTCGAAAGGAGGTCCTCAACCATTTAAAATGGGTAGAAAAACAACCAGTTACTGCTTGATCTCCAAGATCAGATCTCCCCGGTGTGAATCTGCTGGTGTCTCTTCAAACGTCCTATTTGAGTAAAACTCTTAGGACACTTTGTGCAGTGATGCAGTTTTTCTCCAGCGCGAATCCGCTGGTGTCTAGTCAAATGTCCTCTTTCAGTAAAACTCTTTCTTTCAAATTTCATACATAATGAAGTACTGGCGCTTACACTATAAAAACTTGTTTTGGGGAGTTATAAATGCAAATAATTTCTGTTATTTTAATTATTTTTAATGAGTTTTATACAGTAAAGGGATGTTAATGATCAATCGTTAATTGACTCATTAGCATTAAGAAATGTAACTGATTAAAAACTTGAACCCAAAAATGCTGGCCATATCTCCCATATCTATTATCTTGTACATCACAAGCGCATGCACTTGAAAACAAAAATAAATAAATAAATAAATAAATAAAAATCACCATTTCAAAAGGATCAAATTCTTGGCCTCTGGAGGCAGTGTTGATCTGGGGTTGCTTGAGTTGCTCAGGTCTAGCAATGTGGCAAAAAAAAAAGAAATGCCACAGAAAAAAAAAAGAATTAGCAAAACATGAATTTTGGTGTCTATCAGTATAAAAATGACCATGGTCATCTGGAGCAATACATCTCATGAGCTCTGGGTGAAAAGGGAGAAAGATTTTATTTTATTTAACATTATTAATACATAAAACAAATGTGCAGAGATAAAGAAATTTGTAAGGCAAAAAAAGATGGTAAACTCACTCACTCATCATCTGTACCGCTTCATCCTGTATTCAGGGTCACGGGGGGGCCTGGAGCCTATCCCAGGTGACTTGGAGCACGAGGGAGGGTACACCCTGGATAGTGTGCCTATCCATCGGAGGGCACACACATACACACACACTCACTCACACACTACAGCCAATTTGGGAACGCCAATTAACCTACCCTACATGTCTCTGGACTGTGGGAGGAAACCGGAGTACCCGGAGGAAACCCACCAAGCACGGGGAGAACATGCAAACTCCATGCACACAGACGGGAATCGAACCTGGTCGGGAATCGAACCCGGACCCTGGAGGTGCAAGGCGACAGTGCTCAGATGGTAAACTTTCATTCAAATTTAGTTCCAAAATCATGTTGCCAGTATCGTCACAACCATAATAATAATTATTATTATTACATTTCCTGACTTATGAATGCTGGGACGCTTTGCGTCGGATAGCCGAAGAAAAAAAAAAAATCTCAAAGACAAAAACAGCGGCCTTTCTCAGCGTCACAAAAACACAATACAAGAACACAAGCTAAATCAAAGAAAAGTGCATAAGAATAAAGCACTTCGGGAGGAGAGCAGCATACACGCGCTCCTACTTCATCTTCTTCTCCTTGTGCACATCTCTGCAGCGCAGACACTGGGGGAAGGTCAGCACACCTTATAAGGGCAACATACATACATACTGTGGTATATGATGTCGTAGTGGCCGTTACAATGCACCCGTGTGCCAAACATGTACATGATTAAAATGTGGCACAGTCCACAGAGTTAAGAGTCATGCATTCTCTCAGGAATGTGTGATGACACTGGTCAAGATTTCTTCCACATTTAAAGAATTTTTCCAGACTGTGTTAAACAATGTTAAGGCGTCTCTAATGAACGAACGCACTGATGCCGTTTGCCATGACCCTGCTGTGTAAAACTCTTTTTGCATTCTGTGCAGTGATGCAGACTCTCTCCTATGTGACTCTGCTGGTGTTTCGCTAAACTACTTCGGTCAAGAAAACTCTTGCTGCAGTGTAAGCAGTGATACGGCTTCTCTCCTGTGTGAGTACGCTCGTGTCTGTGGAGATGAGTCCGTTGTTTAAAGCTCACGCCGCACGTTGTGCAGTAATAAGGCTTCTCTCCTGTATGAATCCGCTGGTGTCTCACCAAACTTCCTCTCTCAATAAAACTCTTCCCGCATTGTGAGCAGTGGTAGGGCCTCTCTCCTGAATGAACGCGCTGATGTGCTTTGAGATGATCATCTCGAGTAAAACTCATCACGCACTCTGCACAGTAATAAGGCTTATCTCCAGTGTGAATCCGCTGATGAGTCACAAAATTTCCTTTTGCAGTAAAACTCTTTCCACAGTCTGTGCAGTAATACGGTTTCTCTCCAGTGTGGATCCGGTGGTGTTTGACTAAATTTCCTCTCACACCAAAACATTTCCCGCACTCCGAGCAGCAATATGGCTTCTCTCCTGAATGAGCGCGTTGGTGTATTTGGAGACTACTCGCTTGTTTAAAACTCTTTCCGCATTCTGTGCAGTAATACGGCTTTTCCCCGGTGTGAATCCGCTGGTGTTTCACTAATCCTCCTCTTTGAGTAAAACTCTTTCCGCAAAGCAAACAGTAGAAAGGCTTTACTCCAGTGTGAGTGCGCTGGTGAGTCACTAAAGTTCCTCTTTCAGTAAAACTCTTAGAACACTGTGTGCAGTGATGCAGCTTCTCCCCGGTGTGAATCTGCTGGTGTCTCATCAAACGTCCTCTTTGAGTAAAACTCCTAGGACACTTTGTGCAGTGATGCGGTTTTTCTCCAGTGTGAATCCGCTGGTGTCTAGTCAAACGTCCTCTTTCAGTAAACCTTTTTCTGCACGCTGAGCAGCGATACAGCTTCTCTTCGGACTGTGTTTGGAGGTTATTCCCCCTAGTAAAACTCATTTTGCACTCTGTGCAGTAATAAGGCTTCTCTCTTCAGTAAGTCCGCCGGTGTTTTACTACATTTTCACTACCACCAACAGTGTGAATGAGCCGGTAGGGGTAAATTGTATTTTTCCTTCGTCTTGGAATGTGGTGAATACCACTGACCACTGGAGATTCTAGAGAGTCGGGACTGAATTCTCCAGTTTAACCTTTTATGATTTCATTATACTGGGCTCTCTTGGTGTGTTTGCAGAATTACAAACAGGAGAAGACTTGCACTTAGGCATTCCTTCCTAGGCCAGAAAAAGATAAAACATTAGTTGGGTATGCATTCCCATTAAATGGAGTTCAGAGAAAACCCAATCGAATTAATCTGAGTCAAGACAACAGGAGGCAACGATCAAATAGGTGTGCAGAGAGTGAACTTCACAACACCAATGACGTTTTGTTGTCGTACCTTGAAAGTTGTCTCCAATGCTGTAATTTCAGGAATAATCAAGACAATAATTGGCCCTGCCTTTTTGTTATTGTGTATTGCTGCCCCTGTGTAAGTGAAATGGAAACAGACTTTTTTTAATCATATAACGACAAATAAAATCAGTAAGTAGTTTTAAAAGATGTACCCAAAAGATAAGGAGAACAGACATGGAAGTGGTGGGCAGTCCTGCAAATCCCCCAAGTTTCTGTTTATATTTCTACTTTTTACAGTTTAAAATAGCCTCTAACTAACTAAATGTTCCGGAGTTGAATCCCAAATAGCATTAAATGGAAAGCTAGTGCTTACATCAAGTAGTGCCCTTGTCCAGCCCTTATGTGTCTGAAAAGGGACGGGCGTCTAAAGTCACCTGGCCTGGAGAACACCCAGTACTCACTGTTGTGCTGTCGCCCGCAGCCTACAATATAGACGCAGAACTCCATACATGTGTGTAGATCTTTTCCTAATGTATATTTACAGTATGCGCGTCTTTTTTCTTGACAGACTCCGCAAGCTCGGGTCCAAATTGGCCAAGAGGGAAGCTGCGTGCCACACGTCCTCATGCACGCCTCCTGCTCACGCCGTGACTCTGAAGACTTTACCTGAAATGAGCTTTCCTGACCCACAAAGACCTATTGACTAATCTCCTGCCACATGACGATAGAGGCATTTTTGCACACCTTAAAGAAGAATGTGGAGTAGGAAACCAACATTCTGCTCTATTATCTCACGCTGAGGCGACCCGAGTTATACAATTTCCTTGTAGAGCCACTGGGGAAAGTCGACACTGTTATGCACCTTGCTCAGTCAGTCACCTAGTAGCCAATAAAACAACAGAGAAAATCTGAGTTTGCTTCAGTGGCCGGGGAAAAATGCAGAAGGAAAAAAAAATCTGGCAGCACTGTCCAGTAGGCCAGAAGACAGCATCAATTAAGCCCACCTACTGTACACCCCGCAGATTCTTCTGCCAATAATCAGCGTGTTGTTCAAGCAAATTGTGATGGACATCATCGGCCCTCTCCCTAAATCAGCAAAAAGACATCATCCTGGTCATAGTCGATTTAGCGACACGATATCCAGAAGCAGTGGCGCTATAAGCTATGTATAAGACTGTCGGAAGGGGGCTGGTACAGCTCTCCAATCATGTCAGACTACGGAGGAGATTGACTGACCAAGGTACATCCTTTATGTCTACATTAAAACCCTTAGGGGTCGACGATGTCAATCACTTTTTTTCTCTTTGCAAGTGTTTTTGTAATTGAAATGATATCGTAGCAACCAAAAAAGAAATATGTACACAAACAGTAGTCGGTTTTCTTTCCAAAAAGTTTATTGCCAAATGAATGTTTGTTATTAAATTATTCTCGACTCCACAGATGTTGGAGACACACCCTTGCACCTAGCGCTCCAGTCACATGCAAAATCTATGTAAATGACTCCATTCAGATGTAAGTAAATGCCAACTGCTGTGTTGCATGAGGGGACTAATGTGCTGATGAATGTCCAACAGAACAGGAAGGGCTTGAATAACATAAAAAATTATTTAAAAAACAATATTTTCACATAAATATATTGGCTCATATCGGGAGGGTTTTGATCAAAAGGAAATGAAAAGTGAAAAGTGACAGTGTGCACCAAAGTTCACACATCCATCCATCCATCCATCCATCCCCAGCCCACCTAAACTGGGAAAAATGATCGCTGGAATAAGCAGCATTGTTTACAGTGTGCACTGGTGCACCGTGTGTAGTGTACTTACTGTATTAGGATCCTGATTCTCTCGTAAATATCTGAATGAAGACATGAGCAACTTGTTTCCTCCAGCTTATAGAATATTAGCAACACCATGAAGGGAATGTAGGACACCACTGCTGCTGCTCACATTCATCATGTTAACAACGTTCAGTTGCAGACTGTACGCCGAAAAATCACTGCGTTCACTGAAGTGAGGACCGATGCCACATCAGTGCTGTTCACATGCACCTAAGTTTGCATGCGTATGATTTAAAATCACAGAAGCAGTAATGCATTTCAATCACTAACTCTCAACCAAACAGCACATTTCCACATCATTAGTTTAACTTACCTTAAAGAAAGTTTATTTTTTACAATCTCAGCCATATAACCACTGTCTATGGTTTTTAACTCTTTATGATCTGTGTTTTTATGTGCAGATGTTAACAGCAGAATCGTGGAGATTTAAAATCCAGGTGACGTCAGATCCTCGCTGCCTAAACTCGAGTCACGTCAGGGGGCGGAGCTTAGCGCCATATTGGTTCTTAAAGCTGCAGCTTACAAATTAGAAAAACTAATTAACGTTTAATTCATCAGTATTCTTAAACCTGCATAACTAGTTAAGTAAAAATAGAGAAAACGTTTTTTATATTATTTTTACAATTTCGTTATTTGTATATAAATGTGTATACTTTACACATTAGCCTGAAAATAATTTTATCAGTATACGGCTGTTTACACTGAAATATTCACACAAAATAAAGTTAACTATTTCCATGAGCAAACTAAATTTGAAAATAATTTTAACCTATTCTGTTCAATAAACAAATTACTCTTGATGTTGTGTAAAGAAGGTAATTTTACGTCGCTATGTTGTAAGTATACCAATATGGCCGACTGGCTTCGGGGAAATGACATCATGTCGGCTCCTGCTCTTATAGCTGGATGGATGGAACAGGTGGATTTATTCTTCTTCTTCTTCTACGTTTTATTGGCTGCCGACTATCTGGCAACTTAAATAAGACAAATCTGGAGACAGATTGATGAAGTATACTGTTTTTTTTATTAGTTAAATCCATGCCTCAGAGAATTCAAGCTGTTATAAAAGCCAGAGGTTGTGCAACAAAGTACTAGTAGTGGTTTTATTTGGTGATTCCATATAATTTTCCTCAGATGTGTGATTCCATTTTTTTCCCTCTTTTTGATCTGTAAAAACAGTTGTTATTGACTACAGTTATCTTTCTTTGTTTTTTTTAAAAGTGTTTTATATAGCCAGAAGTTTGGATTGTTGAGTGAAAATAGTTTTGTGGCATGGATGTGCTTGTTTTTCTCTACACAATTATATATTTGAATGAACATCTTCTGAGAGGGGTGATTCCATACTTTTTGCCAGGGGGTGTATTGCCACCTCTCCCACAGATTAAGACAAGCTCACTAAACCACGACATCTCCTGTCGACGTCATCTTGCGCGCCTCCGGTCACAAAATATTAGCAACACCAGGAAGGAATGAACGACACCACTGCTGCTCACATTCATCCTGTTGCAGACTGTACAATGAAAAATACTTAGATCAGAGTTAATGTACACAGGTCCTACAATTTTCACACTTTTATTAGGCCCAGGTTCAGTGGACCCAAACATCCTGAACGTAGTATAAATGTGTAGGGGGGGTGTACAGGGTGTGGTCATTGAAAATGTTTTCTGATATATGCTCTTCACAGAAAATGAGCCAAGGCCAATGGGCCCGAGTTTGAAAAAATAATGAATTGTATCATTTTCCTTTTGATAAAATCCCACAGACTCGAACACCACACAAGACATTTCACACAAAACACATGAATTACTCTGGTAATAAAAATTTACCTCAGCAAGCTATTTTTTAAGGAATACTGGGTCCAAAGAAGAGGAGTAGGGGGAGTTTAAAGGGGGTTAGTGATGGGAAGTTTGGATCATTTTAGTGACTTGGTTCTTTTAATCTATTTTAGGTTAATCATTTAGTTCATTTCATTCTTTTGATCAGAAATAAAATAAAATATTACCTTTTTAATGAACAAACCTCCCAACACGTCCACATACACAAACATTTTGCATTTAGTTCCAGTAATTAAAATATAACAATGCAGCTAAAGACATATGATAAACAGAATGAGCAGCTCACCTCTCATATCTTCTGGTCCGCCTCGTTCGTACTTTTGTCACATGACCCCTATGGATGCTTTGCACGGCATAGCATCGATGGGGTCACGTGACAAAAGAAAAAACAACTCAGATTAGCAGATTCAAGCTGTGTTCCATTCCGAAGCGTTTTTTTTTTTTTTTTGCTTTATCGATGTTATAATACAATTTGACATTGTAACAGTCAGTAATTGTGCATAATGATTGTGGACACAATGATTGCGGTCCACATTTAATCTTTCCCTTAAGAGCTTATTTGATGAATAGACATCGAGTAGAATTTTATAATGGATTTCGTTAAGTTTTGGGTGATGCCGGAAATGTAAGATATTTGGGTCTAATTTTATCAATATCTTGTTTACAGAAAATTTTATTAATTCCTGTTCGAGAAAGTCAGATGAATAATGTTGGTGATAACACAAGCTACCCCCTGCTGTTTACAGGGAATGATGGTGCAGGAAACTTCCCTTGACAAAACACCCCGCAAAGACACCATCACAAACGTCACTTCCTACAGGCATTACCATGGTAACAGAAGAATCTTGAATACCTGTCGCTGCTGCTGTGGAAATTTAACAATACTGACATTAAATATTGAATATTTATTGAAACAAAAACTGATACGAGCATAAAATATAATATTGAAATGCGTATAACTTGGGTATTTAATTTATTAAAAGTGGAGTGGTGAGTAAAAATTATCCGCACTCCAGTTATTATAAAAGTTCTGTTGGCCGCACTATCTTATCTGCACTTTCCGTTTAAGGCTACGAGTCAATGCTGTGCAAGTCCGAACGTGTTATGAAAGAATGGACAAAGTGTACTGAAAAGAGATTATGGTGGAAAATTATGTACAGTGGAACCTCAGATTGCAAGTAACATGATTTGCGAGTGTTTCGCAAGACGAGCAAAGATTTTTAAAAATTCTGACTTGAAAAACGAGCAGATCTTGGTCTACGAGTGCCGAGTGTTATGTATCACGCATGCGCTCTTGTTTTTGACACTGAGTGTCACATGATCACAACTGAGTCAATGATTTTTCTCTCTCTTGCGTTGCGGAATTTTGGGTAATCATCTTAGTGCTCGTCTCTTACTGGTCTAATCAATATCTCCCTCTCTGTTTCAGCGTGTTTCCTATGTGTGTGCGCACGTAATTTGACACCGACACACACACACACAAGTTAAACAGACTGTTTTGTATTAATTATTCTAAATTTTTTTACAACAAATCATGGTATATAGTGTTAACTCACCCTTGTGTCTGTTTATTTATTTTCCATCAAGTTTGTAACTAATTTAGTTTAATCCAATTATCATCTGTCACTAGGGGGCAACCACATTAAGGCTTCTAATACCAGTCAGTGAGGGCCGAAGAACCACATGACTCCAGCTGACCACATCCTTTTTGAACTGTTTGCTCACACACCGGTGGGAGCATCATAACACACGCGGGGGATAGGGCTCCTTCCACTTGCAGACGCTAATGATTAGCTGTAGAGCCGTGAAAGCACTAGGTCCGCTACAGCATCTAATTGGGAATCAAACTAATGATCCTATCACAGACCCTTCACTAATTGAAGGAGATTAGCTATTCACTATTCAGCCATGACACTGCCAACTGGTGAACTGAATATCATTGATCATAGATTATATACCAGTAAACTGATGACAGGATCATGGACACCTATGGTCAGTCTACACCCACAGAGACCAAAGACCTGGATGTACTGAATCAGGACCAAAATATCACATCTATGAGTTTTTCTTCCCTGATGGCACAGGGTATATTTCAGGACTCAGATTGTAAAAGAGTGATTCAGGGAGCATGAGGAATCATTTTGAACTAGACACCACATTACCAGTAAAACTATGTAAACTGTTTTGTATTATTCTGAAAAAGCAAAGCATGGTATATTTATTCACAAAAATGAATAAAATAAAAATATATATATATATTTTTTAAATCTGCAAACCATGAACATTTGCATCTATCGGTTTAAACAAGACCATTATGAAAAACATTTTTGAGATGTTTTTACATTAGTAATACGTTAAAAACTGAACAGGAATAAAGATAATTGTAAGATAATAAGACTAAACAGTCTGAGAATCAGTGTAAATTAAATCATGATGCCAGTATCATCACACCCATGATAATAAGAACATTTCTTGACTGTAACAATTAATTAATTTAATTAACATGCCTCTTAATGAAGCTCAGTCCACAGAGTTAACAGTCATGCAGCTTCTCGTGTATGTATGATGGCGATGGTTTGTTTCAGGATTTCTTCTTCCTGACCGTGTTGAACATTGTTGAGCATCTCCTCTGCTAAACGTACGCAATGATGGCTTTGGACATGCTTCTGTTGTGTAAAACTTTTCCCGCATTCAGTGCAGTGATACGGCTTCTCTCTTGTGTGAATGCGCTTGTGTTTCGCAAAATTACTTCTGTAATTAAACCTCTTGCCGCACTGTAAGCAGGGATACGGCTTCTCTCCAGTGTGAATTCGCTGATGTACTTCTAAATATTCTTTAGATTTATAACTCTTCCCGCATTCTGTGCAGTGATACGGCTTTTCTCCTGTGTGAATGCGCATGTGTCTTGCACAGTTACTTTTGTTAGTAAATCTCTTGCCGCACTGTAAGCAGTGATACGGCTTCTCTCCAGTATGAATCCGCTGGTGCGTTTCTAAAGCTTCCTTGGTTTTATAACTCTTCATGCACTCTGCGCAGAAATACGGCTTCTCTCCTGTGTGAGTGCGCTCGTGATTCACTAAACTACTTCTGTCAAGAAAAATCTTCCCGCACTGTAAACAGTGTTGCAGCTTCTCTCCGGTGTGAATGCGCATATGTTTTGCAAAATTACTTCGGGCAGTAAAACTCCTGCTGCACTGGAAGCAGTGATACGGCTTCTCTCCAGTGTGAGTCCGCTGGTGTATTACTAAAGATTCCTTGATTTTAAAACTCTTCCCGCATTCTGTGCAGTGATAGGGTTTCTCTCCTGTGTGATCGCGCTTGTGTGTTTGGAGATGACTCTGTTGTTTAAAACTCTTTCCGCAATCTGCGCAGTAATAAGGCTTATCTCCAGTGTGAACTCGCTGGTGTCTCAATAACCCTCCAAGTTGAGAAAAACTCTTTCCACACTCCGTGCAGTAATGAGGTTTCTCTCCGGTGTGAATCCGCCGGTGTTTTATAAAATTTCCTCTCCCACTAAAACTCTTCCCGCACTCGCAGAGATACGGTTTCTCTCCTGAATGAATTCGCTGATGACTTCGGAGAGTATCCGCTTGTTTAAAACACTTTCCGCATTCGGTGCAGGAATAAGGCCTTTCTCCAGTGTGAGTGCGCTGATGTGTCACTAAAGATCCTCTTTCATTAAAACACTTTCCACATAGTGAGCAGGAAAAAGGCTTCTCTCCAGTGTGAGTGCGCTGGTGTTTAATGAAACTTCCTTTCACACTAAAACTCTTCCCGCACTCTGTACAGTAATAGGGCTTCTCTTCTGACTGTGTTTGGAGATTATTCTCCTCAGTAAAACTCATTTTTATGTAACAAGGCTTCTCTTTCTCTTCAGTAAATCCGCTGGTGTTTCACTACATTTCCACTATTACTGAAAGACTTTCCACACTCTGAGCAGTAATAGTGTGAAGCCGGTGTATTTGGAGACTATTTCTCTTTTTATAGCTCAGAGTAGAGGTAAATTGTATTTTTCCTGTGTCTGCAAGGGTGAATACCAGAAGTACAGTAGTTGTCGACAGCTGGAGATTCTGGAGAGTCAGGACTGAATTCTCGTTTAATCTTTTACGATTTCAATATACTGGGCTCTCTTTGTGTGTTTGCAGAATTACAAACAGGAGAAGACTTGCATTCCTTCCTAGACGGGAAAAAGATAAAAACAGTTAGGTACGCATTACACAAGAAAAGAAGGTCAGAAGAAAAAAGTGAAAAGCAGTAATATTTTTGCAATTCAAGAAAGTTGAGTTAAGGCAACAGAAAGCAAAAAGCAATTTCCTCCAGAATTTTTATGCTGTCCCATGACCCAGTGATTTGTCTCAAAGTAGGAAACAACTGGTAGCTGACATACGATGATTAAATAGGGCTGGGCGTTCAGAGTGCAAACCTCACAGCACCAAAGTGCAGTGTTCTACAAAGTGTTCTACTGTCATTTCTTGACGAGTTACTACCAAATGCAGAATGAATTTCAGAAATTACTGAGGCAATAATTATCAAAAATTTATGGTGAGGTTCCTGCCACAAGTTTACTGATGTATACAGGTCCTTCTCAAAAAATTAGCATATTCTGATAAAGTTCATTATTTTCTGTAATGTACTGATAAACATTAGACTTTCATATATTTTAGATTCATTACACACAACTGAAGTAGTTCAAGCCTTTTATTGTTTTAATATTGATGATTTTGGCATACAGCTCATGAAAACCCAAAATTCCTATCTCAAAAAATTAGCATATTTCATCCGACCAATAAAAGAAAAGTGTTTTTAATACAAAAAACGTCAACCTTCAAATAATTCTGTTCAGTTATGCACTCAATACTTGGTCGGGAATCCTTTTGCTTCAATGGTCAGTAAACCATTTACCAGTGGTTTTGGCACTGTGAGTATTTAGAGTTTTAATTAGTTCCATTATACCTTAGATAATGAAGCTCCAGTTAAAAGCAAAATTATTTCACTCATCTCTTCTGCAAAATCATCAACCTGTGAATTAGATCCTATACCGACACATTTTCTCAAACAAATGCCAGAACCAGAAATAACAGAACCCTCGTTGAAAATAATGAATTATTCATTTCACAGTGGGTATGTTTCTAAATCTTTCAAAGTAGCAGTTATTAAACCGATAATTAAGAAATCAGGGCTGACCTCAACCCTCAACAGCTGTCCAATTACAGGCGGATATCAAACCTCCTCTTTATCTCTAAGATTCTGGAAAAGATAGTAGCTGAGCAGCTATGTTCATATCTACATATAAATAGCATACACGAATTGTATCAGCCAGGATTTAGGCCTCATCACAGCACAGAAACAGCACTCATTATAGTAGTAAATTACCTCCTATTGGCCTCTGAAATAGGGTTTCGTCACTCTGCTTGTGTTACTTGACCTGTGTTACTTGAGTGCAGCTTTTTTTGACACCATTGATCATAGTATTCTCCTTCACAGAAGAGAAAACGTAGTAGGAATTAAGGGAACAGCCCTCTCCTGGCTCAGATCCTATTTGACTGATCATTATCAGTTTGTAGATTTAAATGGTGATTATTCTGCATGTTCTCTAGTGGAGTTTGGTGTTCCACAGGGTTCGGTTTTATGAAAAATGCAGAACTGTTGTGCACGCTTTCTGATAGAGACATGGCTTAACATCAATATGCCAAACTCGGCTTACCAGATTGAGGGTCTACTACTCTCCCAAGCTGACTGCAATGACCCGTCAGGGGAAACTCATGGAGAAAGACTTTGCATTTATATCAACAAATGCTGGGGCATAAATTGTCCGGTAAGCAGCCATTGCTCAGAGTCTGTGGAATATATTTCACTGAGATGCCATCTGTTCTACTTGCCCCAAGAGTTTATTGTTGTGTATATGTTTGTCTGCTTGTTTCAAAAAGGCCACAGTGCCCAAAAACTCAGCTTCAAAGGACATGAATGACAATAACCCGGTGGCCTTCATACCTATTATTATAGAGTGCCTTAAACAGCTGGTTTTGGCCCACATAAGTATAATCTGTGACCCACTGTAGACCCACAACAATATGCCTAGAGAAAGGTACACAGGAAATCATATTGTAAAAGTTAAAGATGACGCGGTCATGTTTGGACTGATCAACAAGGAGTTAGCAAACAGACAGGAAGTGGAAGAGCAGGTGGATTGGTGTAACACAAATAATCTGTACATTAATGTGGGGAAAACTAGGGAGATAGAAGTGGATTTAAAAGGGGAGGTCATACATCTCTTTTTGTAAAAGGAGAAACAGTGGAGGTGGTGACTACGTATAAATACTTGGGTCTGCACATCTCTAGCAATCTCACATGGCCAACAAACTCAGCCAGCGTAATTACGAAGGCTCACCACCAATGCCTTTACTTCTTGAGAAGGCTGTTGCATGCTCTGGAACCGTGCTCAAGTCCGCTGGACACAGTGGTCTCAAGAACAATACAGGGTACAGCGTCGGGCATGTGTTGAATAAGATATGGAAGTTAATCAATTGATTCAGATATGGAAGTCGATTATACCTGAGAAAGAAGGGATGGTCCCTGAGATCTTTCACATCCTAAACTGACTTCTGCTCTTTAGTCTGTACACATAATTTGACAGTGCGGCTCCTAGGGTATTTGCACTCACGTTGTTTTGAGACTGGTGTACTCATGTGCAATGAGTGGATATTAGAATAATCTGCTCTCAGTTTTGTGATAAAAAAGTTAGATTGGAGGCTTCTAATTATTCATAATGTAACGCCATAAAAATGTTTTTCTGTTGCACCTCTAGAGATGCTTCTGTGGTCAATACATCTTTCATCTTGGTTATAAATACACACACAATATAAATTTTATCTATCTACTGATTTAGCCAGCCTGCAGCATTCACACCTGAAGTTCACGCCAGTTCCTTCATTTAAAAAACAAAACAAAAAAAGCTGTTTTAAACAGAACTTGTACTGGAAAAAAAGGTTGCAGGAATAAGCAGCATTGTTTACAGTGTACACTGGTGTACAGTCACTGTATTAGGATCCTGATCCCCTCATGAATGGCTCCATCACTGAATGTAGACATGAGCAACTTATTTCTTCCGCTTACAAAATCTTTGCAACACCAGGAAGAGAATGAACAACACATTCATCATGTTGACAACACTCAGTTGCAGACTGTTAACTGAAAAATACTTAAATTACTGAGAAATACTTCAATACTTAATCACTGCATTCACTGAACTGGGGACTGATGCCACATGAGTGATATTCACATGCACCCGAGTTTGCCTGCATATGATTGAAACGCAGTACTGCTTTTGTGATTTTAAATCACTAACTCTTAACCAAACAGCTCATTTCCACATCATTCGTTCAACTTACCTTAACCTACGTTTTTAACCATCTCATATATAAAACCACTGTTTTTTTTAATTCATTAAGAGCTGTCTTTTTGTGTGTCGATGATAAGCAGAATCATGGAGATGTAAAAAACAGGATGTGACGTCAGGGGGCGGAGCTTGTCGGTCATTGGTTCTTAAAGCTGCAGCTTACAAATAAAAAAAACTTTATATTAACATTAATCTTAAATCGGAATTGCTAGTTATATTACTACAAATATATAAACTTCCAGTCACGTAATTTGTATATAAATATGTACACTTTGTAATTGGTTGTATAAGGATGTTTACACTGAAATACACAAACGGAATAAAATATACCATTTACGAATTAAACTGAAAATAATTTTACCCCCCATGGTTCTGTAAGCAAATTATTGTTGTGTAAATAATGTAATTTCATGCCGTTATGTTTTAAGTATTCCAATATGGCCGCCGGGCTTCAGGGAAATGACGTCATGTCGGTTCTTGGAATTATATTCACACACGGAACTGCCGGATTTCTTCTTCGATGTTTCACGTGCATTACTGCCCTCTACTGTCCATTATTGTTTTACACCTGTGTACAAAGACTCCATTTAGGCTTTTGTAATTAACAAAACATTTTACACAAAACACATGAACTACTCTCGTAACAGAAATCAACCTCAGCAAGTTGTTAGTTAAAGAATACTGGGTGCAAAGAAGAGGTGTAGGTGTAGTTTAAAGGGGTTTTGTCATGGGTAGTTTGGATCATTTTAGTGACTCCGTTCTTTGAATCTAGTTTAGTCTAGTCATTAAGTTCATTTGCTTTTTATCTTTTTAATATGATAAACAATTTGACATTGTAACAGTCAGTAATTAGAATAATTTAAACAAACCAGTTACACTATACCATTTATATGGTACCGCATGATCCAAAATAATAATAATAATAATAATAATAAAAGAAAAATAATAATAGAAATTAAATAAAAGGGTAGGTTCTAGAGGGCCACATTAATCTTCAGTGATGATGTTTAATTCATGGTAAATCCAAGATCCGGGTTTGATTCCTGTCTCTGTATGCATGGAGTTTGGATGGGGTTTCCTCCAGGTACTCCGGTTTCCTCCAACAATCCAAATACATGTAGGTTAGGTTAACTGGCATTCACAAATTAGCCGTAATGTGTGACTGTGTGTCTGTGTTCCCTGCGATGGATTGGCACCCTGTCCAGGGCGTACCGCGCTTTGTGCGCAACGTCTCCTGGAATAGGCTCCAGGGTCCATCTTGACCTTGAATACAGTATTAAGTGGTTCAGATGAGTGAGTGTGTGAAGGGTGGAAGGGCACGTATTTAAGTGACCAACCAATCATGCACATCATCCCAAAAAGCTGAAGAGAAATCACAGAAGATGAATAAGTGTTCAGTAGTTTCTATATTATCCTTTAAAATGACTCTTTTCCTCATGAGCTTATTTTATAATTAGAATTTTATAATGGCCAGAAACGTAAGCTCCTTAGGTCTAATTTTATCAATACCTTAAAATAAGTGAATTCCTGTTTGAGAAAGACGGATAAATAATGCTAGTAAGGTGATAACGAAAAATACTCCCTGCTCCGTTTGCAGGGAATGTCGGTGAAGGGAATTCCCCTCAACAAAACTCCATCATTCGGAAACACCCTGCAAAGTCACCAGCACAAAAGTCACTTTGTCAAGGTGTTACCATATCATAGCATAGCACCTCAAATACCTGTTGCTGCTGTTGTGGAAATTTAACACTACTGACATTAAATATTGAATACTTATTGAAACAAAAACCAGATAATAGATACCAGCCTAAAACATACAAGTTATACACGTTTCATTAGTATCACCATTAGTGATTAATAATAATTGTTAATTAAGGATGTACAGACATTTTTTTACAGATTACTTGCCTCTATAATACTAAGGATTTCTTAATTAAAATATTTTTGTGCTCTTTTAATATACTGTAATATTGTGTGTTAATAATAATAAATATATAAATCCTTTATTGAGCTCCATTCATCTCCAGCGAGACATATGAGAAATTTTTTATTCCCTTTTCCGGTGAAGACCTATTGTTCATTCGTTCACTACACTGTTTGCAGGTCCCTTTGAACTGAATTTTCACTCCCTGAGGTTTGGAATCACACTTAACATGCCCGAACACCCTGCGAAGTGTACTTCCGGCCGATTTCAACGCACCTTCACGAACCTCACCAGACATTTGAGAGAGCGAGAGAGTTCAACAACGCGTGCGCCGCCACTCACTCAGCTGTCGGCCATAACCCTCTCACCTACGCGGTTTCGCTCGGTAGTCGAAAGTACGGTTCATCATGATTCACCGCGAGATTTGGGGCTGTGATTACGTTTCCATCGTTCCACACGAAAACTTAAACATGTTTGTCAAATGTTTCATTTTTTAAACATCAAAAATTAAACATGTTTAATTTTTTTGGCGGTCCTCGCAGATGCTTGCGCACCTTGCAGTATTTCTGGCGACTCACGTCCTACTGTCAAGCTCCAAGCTGTTCCCAATTACTAACCAAGCACAGGCTTCTATGTTTTAAGCTGACGTGTTGCTCATGTTGCTTGCCAATAAATACAGTTGTCAATTCATGATATTCCTTTTCTTGTAATTTTAATATTTGATTTACATTGTTGTTAGATACAGTTTAATAAATAATGCTTTGAGTAGACCCTGTAATCGGTGATCGGTATCGGCCGATACAGCTTCTAGTGATCGGAGATCGGCCCCAAAAATCCTAATCGGAGCACCCCTAGTATTAATTATTCAGATTTTTTTTTTTTTACAACAAAGCATGGTATATATTGTTGACTCACCCTTGTGTGTGTGTTTATATATTTAAAATTTCCCCCCAATTTTCTCACTAACTTAGTTGTAACCAATTCCCATGTGTCACTAGGTGGCTCCCACATTAAGGCTACTACCATCAGTCAGTGAGGGCCGAAGAACCAAGTGACGCCAGCTGACCGCATCTTTTTGAATTGTTCGCTCACGCTCCGTTATGTGAGTGGCATAACACACTCAGAGGACAGGGCTCCTTCCGCTTCGTAAGCTCACAGACACCCATGATTGTTTGTAGAGCCGTGATTTATGTGAGAGTGCCAAGTCCCTCCATTTCACCCTTCTCTCTCAGCTCTCAGCTCTCTCTAGGCCCCGGGCTGCAGGAAGCTACAGCATCTAATTGGGAATCAAACTAATGATCCACAGACCCTTCACTAATTGAAGGACATTATCTGAATAGGAAGTCTTTTCACAACACATCTATACACTGATCAGCCATGACACTGCCAACCGGTGAATTGAATATCATTGATCATTAATTATATACCAGTAAACTGGTGACAGGATCATGGACGCCTATTGTCCGTCTACACCCACGGGGACCAAAGGCCAGCACACTTGGCACAATGCCACAGAAAAGGTAATGCAGCACAAATAAAAGGCCACAAACTTCATGTTTAAATGAAGCTCAGTCCACAGAGTTAACGGTCATGCAGCTTCTCTTGTATGTATAATGGCAATGGTTTGTTTCGTGTTGAGCAGTGTTACGCCTTCTCTACTAAACAAACGCAATGATGGCTTTGGACGTGATTCTGTTGTGTAAAACTTTTCCCGCATTCAGTGCAGTGATACGGCTTCTCTCCAGTGTGAATGCGCTTGTGTTTCGCAAAATTACTTCGGTCAGTAAAGCTCTTGCCGCACTGTAAGCAGTGGTACGGCTTCTCTCCAGTGTGAATCCGCTGGTGTATTTCTAAAGATTCCTTGGTTTTATAACTCTTCTCGCACTCAGTGCAGTGATACGGCTTCTCTCCTTTGTGAGTGCGCTCATGCTTCACTAAACTACTTCTGTCAGGAAAACTCTTCCCGCACTGCAAACAGTGTTGCAGCTTCTCTCCGGTATGAATCCGCTGGTGTATTACTAAAGATTCCTTGGTTTTATAACTCTTCCCGCACTCCGAGCAGTGATACGGCTTCTCTCCTGTGTGAGTGCGCTCGTGTCTTTGGAGATGACTACGTTGTTTAAAACTCAATCCACATGCTGTGCAGTGATGCGGCTTCTCTCCCGTATGAATCCGCTGGTGTCTCACCAAACTTCCTCTCTCAATAAATCTCTTCCCGCATTGTGAGCAGTGGTAGGGCCTCTCTCCTGAATGAATACGCTGATGTGCTTTGAGATGATCATCACGAGTAAAACTCATTCCGCACTCGGCGCAGTAATAAGGCTTATCTCCGGTGTGAGTCCGTTCGTGTGTCAATAACCCTCCAATCTGAGAAAAACTCCTTCCGCACTCTGTGCAGTAATAAGGTTTCTCTCCCGTGTGAATCCGCTGGTGTTTTACAAGATTTCCTCTCACATTAAAACTCTTGCCACACTCGCAGCGATACGGTTTCTCTCCTGAATGAATTCGCAGATGTCTTTGGAGAGTATCCGCTTGTTTAAAACTCTTTCCGCACTCAGTGCAGGAATAAGGCCTTTCTCCAGTGTGAATCCGCTGGTGCGTCACTAAAGATCCTTTTTCAGTAAAACGCTTTCCACATAGTGAGCAGGAAAACGGCTTCTCTCCAGTGTGAGTGCGCTGGTGTGTCACTAAATTCCCACTTTGAGAAAAACACTTTCCACACTTTGCACAGCGGTAAGGCTTCTCGCCAGTGTGAATCCGCTGGTGTTTAACGAAATTTGCTTTCACAGTAAAACTCTTCTCGCACTCTGTACAGTTATACGTCTTCTCTTCTGAATGTGCTTGGAGATTATTCTCCTTAGTAAAACTCATTTTGCCGTAATAAGGCTTCTCTCTTTCTTCAGTAAATCCGCTGTTTTTTTTTACTACATTTCCACTATTGCTGCAGTCTGATCAGTGTGATCAGCGTATTTGGAGACTACTTCTCTTTTTAAAGCTCAGAGCAGAGGTAAACTGTATTTTTTTTGTCTGCATGTGGCGAACACCAAATGAACTGTAGTCGTCTGACAGCTGGAGATTCTGAACTCAGGGACTGAATTCTCTTGTTTCATTTTTTATGATTTCATTATACTGGGATCTCTTGGTGTGTTTGCAGAAATACAAACAGGAGACTTGCAATTAGGCATTCTTTCCTAGACCGGAAAAAGATAAAAAAATTTAGTTGGGTATGAATGTTACACATGTTCAGATAAAATATGTGAAAAGCAGTATTTTTTTTTGCAATTCAAGAAAGTTCAGTCAAGGCAACAGAAAGCGAAAAGCAATTTCCTTCTTTCTTGCTGTCCTAACACCGTGTGATTTGTCTCGGAGTATGAAGTAGTTGACATATGTTGACTCAATAGGGTAGGGCGTTGCAAACCAGTGCAAACCTCAAAGACAAAAGTCTTTTACTGTCGAACCCTGACCAATTGCCGCCAATGCTGAATGAATTTCAGAAAATACAGAGGAAATAATTATTTTTTTTTAATTATTTTCTAAACATATGCGGATAATGACAAAATCAACCACTACTATGCCTCTATGGCATGCATTCAGCCTGCCACAACAGCACATTGTAGGCAGGGGTAAAAGTAGTTTTAAATTCTTACAGATATGTACGCAAAAGATAAAGAGAATAAACCATGGAGGTGGACAGTCCTATAAATACTCTAAGTTTCTCTTCATACTTCCACTTACTCCACTTTAAAATTTTCTCAGCTAACTATCTGTTCCAGGGCATTGAATGGAAAGCTAATACAATATGTAGTGTACAATCCCTTGTTACACATACCAAGTAGAGCCGTTGTCCAGGTATTAGAGAAGGCTTTGGGATTCAGTCTTGTGTTAAAAATTAGTTAGCTTTGTATCTTGCGTTACACGTAAAAAAAAGAAAAAAAAAGAAAAGTGAGGTCGAAGCGTCAAGAACCAGTCAGTGCATTGGCGGAAGCTCACACTCACATTAACTAGCATTAATGAAGGATCATGGATGGTTGAGAGGCAATTCAGGATGACTTAGAAGCAATTACTGACAAATTGTTTAAGGGTTGTTGTTAATGTTCAACAGTGGGATGACAGCCAGCGCGTGCACACACTGAAAACCTTTTTCGTTTGAACCGGTCATTACAATTTGTGTGGAAAAGGGGTGGCTGTTTAAATAAACCCCTGCACGTCTCACCTGCTCGCTCAACATGATGCTGAGGAACCTTCATGCAATGAACTAGGCATTGTGGACCTGCATCTTAACTTTAGGCGTCCGAAAGTTTATGAGTGTACTACCACACAAAATCTCCAGATTGCACGTCTGAGGATTACAGTCATTAAAGAGAAGCTTCTCATTGAGCAGGTGTAAATAAAGAGCCTTTTGTGTTTTGTGAAACTTTTCAGTATTTTTCTCTGCCGTTTCAACTTGCTACACTGGTAAAGAATGCGGCATGCGGACCAGAGTCAAGCCCACAAAAATCACCAGAATGACATCTCCTTGACACCACCTTGCAACAACGGATGCTTTTGGTAGAACTCGCACAGGGTTTTCATCCAACAAATGGCCAAACTCTAATGCCTTCAGCATCAAAAAGCCATACAGGTGCCCCTCCCTGACCCACACAGAGACAAACAGAGGAGTTGAGAGCAGGTGAGGCCCATTTCGAAAGTGAAATTCGTACACGCTGTGGCCTCTCCAGCACACAAGCCACACTGAAATTCCACAGGTGGACTGATGAACCAAATTGCATTATTGTCTAAATATGCAGCAGCGTAGGGGCGATGATAGCACAAATCGTTGAAATGTAACTGGGGCACCTGAACAAGAAGAGCCAGGACTGACAGTTGCCCAAGTCAGTACAGAAAGTGTTTTTTGCCTTAGTCTCCGGTGTAAGGGCTACCTGCCAATAAATCGCATGAATGAGGCACGGTACTTCGAGTGTGGATTGAACATGGCATGTGCCTTTCTGGGTCTCGCTTATTATCATCACCATTTTGTCCCCTGCTTTTACTCTATGGCAACACTGATTTCCTCTCAGATTTCCTGAAAAAGGGTCCTCCAGAGAAGGTGTGCTAGACAGAGAAGAGATCATTCCAGTGACTCGAGGGTGTCTCAGCAGTTCCCCGATCTTCCAAATGACTTTGATCACCCATTCCTAGTACTTGCGGACGCCTCCTAGACTAGGCTCGGGTGGTGTTGTCTCATCAGTTCAACGTATCTCATTCCATCTCAGAGTAGAAAACTCTCACACACTGAACATAAATATGCCACTATAGAGAGAAGTGGGCAATAGAGGTGATAAGGTATTATCTAGAAGGGCAGCACTTCACATTAATAGCCCGCCATGCTTCTCACCTAGTCACCTCACCCGCTCGGCTTGCCTCACCGCGACTCTGAGGACTCTACCTGCCCCGAGCTAGGCCCCACAGACCTGAATCCCAAGTTTAGGTGCCTGCGCCATCACACTAAAGGTCCAAATTGCACACCTGAGTATTAATCTTTAAATAAAGCTGTTCACTGAGCATTTATAAATAAAGAATGCTTTGTGTTTTCCCGCCTTGTCACTTCTCTACAGATGATAACACATCTGTTTTTTTGCCGAAAGTGCTTCCTGTAACTGGACTGAATGTGGGGTTTGGCAGGCTGCATACTGCCACTGAGTCCTTTAGTGTAGCAATGGCAGTAAATCTATGTACGTGGCCATGAAATAAAAAAAAATGCCGACTAGGAAAAAGGCAAAAATGTTCAATTCTGCAGCTAAATGCAGGAATTTAAAACAAGATTTTGAGAATTGCAATATTTGCTTCACCAAAATACCAAACTCTTGGTGTTTGCAATAAATGCAAGTTGCAGACTGCCCCATGCATGACTGATAAGAATTGTTTATTTATACACTGATCAGTCATAACATTAAAAAAAAACATAAGCCCAGTATTCTACAGGTTTCCCTTGTACTATTGGGCAGCCCCTGGGGTTGTGCTTTAGTGTCTCGCACTTTGAACGTTAGCGAGAGATCCTTGGAGTGCCGTGGATCGGACTGATTTGTCCGGGGTACTCTATGAAAGCTTATTCCTATTGAGATCTGAGGAATTTGGAGGCTGGATCAAAAACCTTGAACTCCTTCCCTGCTAAGCCCTATACATGGCAGGATGTGATGTACTGGGATTTTCCGTTACCTTTATGTTGTAGCCAGTGTTGGTTTACTTCAGCAAATTGTGCTGCATTGACTTTTCTGTGGGAACAGCACTTTTTGCATTTCAACGGAGCTCAGGTGTAAACTGTTCACCAAAAATTACTGTGTTCATATAAACACTCAACACTAAGGCACTGGAGATTGCGTATTCGATTTCCAGGTGATGCCGTAACCCCTCGCAGCTGGAGGTCTAGAGAGGAAGAGATAAGAGGTACTTAGTGCTACGCACAGTAATCACAGCTCTACAGCATTTCAGGGGCGTCTGCGCTCATGCAAGCGGAAGGAGCAGATAGCGCTGTCCTCCAAGTGTGTTACGCCGAGTTTCAAAGTGGACCAAATATTATGACGGGCTTTGCACAGCTTGTTTTGGCCCACATAATGGACACAATTGAAATCAATGAACCCACAACAATATGCCTACAGGAAGAATCGGGCAGTTTCTGATGCAGTGTCGACCATCATCTGCTCTGCTCTCACTCACCTGGAGGGAAGAGACTCATATGCCAGGCTGCTCTTTCTGAACTTTAGTTCTGCATTTAACACCATTATTTCACAAACACTAGTCAACACTAGCTGTTGTTGGGGTTTAAGTCATCAAGTAACTGTGTATTGGACTTCTTGATGAACAGGCCAAAGTCTGTTAAGATCCATGGTGTTTATCCGAGTTAGCATACATGCAGGAGGTGAAAGAGCTGGTGGACTGGTGTAAGGCAAATAAGCTGTATTTTAAATCATATGCATGCAAACTCAGGTGCATGTGAACAGCACTCATGTGGCATCAGTCCTCAGTTCAGTGAATGCAGTGATTTCTCGGTGTACAGTCTGCAACTGATTGTTGTTAACATGAATGGCATGTTAATGTGGGGAAAATAAGATATTAGTGAATTTAAAAGAGGGAGTTCATACATCTTCTTCCCTTTTTGTAAGAGGAGAAGCGGTGGAGGTGGTGAGCATGTATAAGTACTTGGATCTGCACATGTCTAGCAAACTCAAGTGGCCAACAAACACAGCCAGCATCACTTAGAAGGCTCACAAATGTCTTTGCTTCATGAGAAGGCTGTTGTACTGTGCTCTCAAAAACTATACATAGTGCAGCATGGGGCATGGACTGAATCAGATAAGAAAGTCAATCAGACCTGAAGACGAAAGTAGATTGCTGTGTCAGCGCCATAAACAACAACACAAAAAATGTGCTATACTGTGCGCCAAAAAGCTTTCACATCCTAAACTGACTCTTGCCCTGAAAGAAAATGCATTTCAAACTGTATTCACATTATGAAGCACAATTTTCACCGTAGTTTTTAGAGCGATCAAACGCAGGCGTGCGCACACAGTTTTACCCAGCCTGCAGCATTCTGGATTTTTTTTTGGTCTCTCTAACACTCTGGCGACTCCACAGTCACCCTCAGTAAAAACGTACCTACTACATCCTTGGAAAAATGTCAGAAAAAAAAGTCACAGATAACAAAAATAAATAAATAATAATAATACCATTTACATTTCTCACTGTATTTCACACAGTACTTTCATATTCAACCATTTATGGTCTAATAATCTAAGTGTAGATTGTTGGTGTAGTTCCAAAAATTAAAAAGGTAACACCTGGTCCTTAAAAAAAAAAAAAAAAAAAGCTGTTTTGAGTAAAACTTGTACTTTTAAAAATGGTTGCAAGAATAAGTAGCATTGTTTACGATGTACACTGGTGTACAGTCACTGTATTGGGATTCTGATCCTCTATGAATCGCTCAATCACTGAATGAAGACATGAGCAACTTATTTCTTCCGCTCACAAAATATGAGCAACACCAGGAAGGGAATGTAGGACACCACTGCTGCTCACATTCACATTAACAACAATCAGTTGCAGACTGTTCCCCCGAAAAATCACTGCATTCACTGAAGTGAGGACCGATGCCACATCAGTGCTGTTCACATGCACCTGACTTTGCATGCATATGATTTAAAATCATAAAAGCAGTAATGCATTTCAATCATTAACTCTCAACCAAACAGCACATTTACAGAGCTTTAGTTCAACTTACCTTAAAGAAGGTTTTTAACCATCTCAGATACAAAACCACTGTCTATGTTTTGAACTCATTAAGTTATATCTGTGTTTTTATTTGGAGATGATGAGAAGAATCATGGAGCTTTAAAAACCAGGATGTGACGACAGGAGGCGGAGCCTGTCGGCCATATTGGTTCTTAAAGCTGCAGCTTACAAATAATGTAATATAATGTTAATTTTTGCTAAAAAAAAAAAAAAATCTTTGATTTAATTTTAAATCTGCATAGCAAGTTATATTAGTAGAACTATAGAAGCGTTTTTTGTTTTGAATGCTGGTAATTTGTATATAAATGTGTATACTTTGTAAAAATAAAAAAAAAATAGCCTGGAAATAATTTTATCCGGCTAATGTTTACACTGAAATATTCACACAGAACAAAATTAACTAATTTCCAATATATATCATTTAAGCCTACAAAATTATTGTGTGTAAAGAAGGGGTTATTTCATGCCGCTATGTTTAAAGTATACCAATATGGTCGCCTAGCTTCAGGAAAATGATGTCATGTCGGTTCTTGGTAATATATTCACATTAACGGAACTGCCGGATTTATTCTTCTTCGAATTTTCACGTGCATTACTGCCCTCTACTGTCCATTATTGTTTTACACCTCCTGCAATTATATTCACATAAACGGATTTATTCAGTCGGATTTCTTCTTCTTATACGTTTCACCTGCACTACTGCCCTCTACTGTCCACTATTGTTTTACAGCATAATTAACAAAACATTTTACACAAAACTCATGAATTTCTTTGTCAATAAAAAATTACCTCATCCAGTTGTTTATTAAATAACTTGAGTGTAAAGAGGGGTACAAACCTTCTGAGCAAAAATACTTAGCCAGACCGGCATCTGCCATGAAATACAAACATCAAACCAAACAGGTTAGTTTCGTTAGCTCTGAGTTAGTTACTGTAAAAACTCGCTGGCAGATTTATTTAAACTTACCCTGTGTTTTTCCTCCTCTTTAGCGGAATCCTGCAGACTGAATAATGTGTCAGACAAGAACTTGAATTGCAGTTATTAATCTGAGCAATAGTTTATTTATTAATAGTAGTGTGGTGAGTAAAAATTATCTGCACTCCAGTTATTTTAAAACTTCCGTTGCCCGCACTGTCTCATCAGCGTTTCCGCTCAAGGCTACTGTCTACTCAGTCAGTGCTGTGCAGGTGCGAATGTGTTATGAAGGAAGAGCAGTTTGCAGTGATTCATGTTTTTTTTTTCTTGTGATCTGAGAGTTTAAAGACGGACAAGACAAGTGTATTGAAAATTCCCCCCAATTTTTTTTTTTTTTTTTTAAGTTCCTAAAAAAAAAAAATCTACATCCTGAGTGCAGATAATTGTTGACTCTCGTATGTGTGTGTGTGTGTGTGTGTGTGTGTGTGTGTGCGTTTCCCCAATGTGGGGGCTCCCAATTTAGGCTACTACTATCAGTCAGTGAGGGCCGAAGAACAACATGACGCCTAACGACTGCGGCATTGGGAGCGACATAACACACTCGGAGGACAGAGCTATCCGTTCCTTCCACTTGCGTGAGCTCATAGATGGCAATGATTGGCTGTAGAGCTGTGATTGATGTGAGAGCGCTAAGTGCCTCCCATCCCACCCCTTTGAGAAGGCATGGCCAATCAGTTCTCTCTAGGCACCGGGTTTCTATCACAGATCCCAACACAAATCCTTCGCTAAATTAGGAAATATTTTCACAACACAGCTATACACTGATTAGCCATGACACCAACACCACCAACAGGTAAACTGAAAATAATTGAATATCAATTATATATCAGTAAACTGGTGATAGGATCATGGACACCTACGGTCCATCTACATCCACGGGGACCAAAGGCCAGTCCATCCGGCCAGATCCTAGAGAGAAGCTAATGCAGCACAAACAAAAGGCCACAAAAATAAGGCATCAGAACATCCAGTGTATCACAGCCTGCTGTGCATGAGGCTTAGCAGACTTCAAAGAGTGAAAGAGTACGAGGTTGTTGATCTGGTCTCCAAATTTCTGTGGGATGTCACAGGCAAAAAAGCCTGATCTACAGAGGCCTCACACTGCAATCCAGAGCCAAGGATTGGCTGCCAAGGTTCTTGTACCAGACCCCACAGCACACCACCAGCTCCCATGGGGTCACATGGGATGGCTGAAAAGGAATCTGTTATGTTGAATGTAGTAACAGGATGCTAATCAAAAAGATCATAACTGCTTGTATTACAATACCTGATATAACTATACCCATTTTTTTATCTTCAGTTGCTGCCAAGTATACTTTGTGCACCTGCTGGGTGCACAGAACGTTGGGTTGCACCTGCTTTAATATTCTTGGTGTAAAGTACAGTACAAAACAATACAATCTAGTGGAATCAGCTATTCAGAAACTCTTCAATAACCTGGAAATGGTATTTCTGACATCTTCAAACCATCTGGCAAAGTCTGCTTTACTCTTCTAGCACTGTCTAAACTGGGCATGTCTTATCGCCAATGACACGATCAGAATGGCTTCCTTAATTTTCATACCAAGACATATCAGCTAGACATAGACACATGGCACATTTCATGCACTGCACCCCTTTAGAAGACGTGAGTGAGGTTTTCAAGCAAAGGCATCAAGCAGGGAAAACAACTAAGGACATCTGAAATGACTAGAACAGGGTTAAGAACTCTTTAATACATTATTAAAACCTGGAAGGATAGTGCTTAACATTGTGGAAGAAATGTGGTAAGGAAAAAAATAATTACCAACAGAGATCACTTAAACGCTTGGTGAAGTAAAACATGGAAATCAGAGCTATGTTGACCAGTGAGAGTGAGAACATTTCCATACATACACACTCACTGTGATGAGAACCCACAGGATCAAGACTTTGTGTCCATAAGAAAACCACCCATTAGTGAGACTGATCAGAAAAAAGTCTGTAGCTTGCTAGGGCGCATGAAGATTGGACTTCAGAGCGATTAAGCTTAGTGGCCACTGTACAAGGCTCTGGAGGAAGTGTTATGATCTGGCGTTGCTTTAGTTGCTCAGGTCTAGGTTCTGCAGTGTGATGTGGAAATAAAATAAAGTCAGCTGACAACATATCACATCTATGAAGTTTTTTCTTCTCTGATGGCACGGTCATATTCCAAGTCTCAGATTGTGAAAGAGTGATTCGGAGAGCATGAAGAATCATTTTCACACATGAACTGGACATACATACAGTGAACTACACTGAGATACTGGTAATTACTGATGATTATTCCATTAGTGAATGTTAACGTGGTAAAATATCAGATAAGGAAAATGTGTGACGTTTGTAACTACTATATAATACAGCCAAACATGCAGACGTTTTGTATTAATTATTCAGAATGTTTTTACAACAAAGCATGGTACCTTCCTTCATATACTGTAAAAAAAATTATAAAATAAAAAATTATATTTATGAATCTGCAAAACATGAACTTTTGTATCAATCGGTTTAAACGAGACCATTTTGAGAAAATTATTTGAGATGTTTTAACATTATTAATACGTTAACAACTGAACAGAGATGAAGAGAATTGTAGGACAAAAAGACTCTGTGACGTTTTTGTTTAAATTTAGTTCGAGCAATGCTACACCTTCTCTAATGAACGAACGCAATGATGCCTTTGGACAAGAATCATCTGTGTGAAACTCTTCCCGCATTCTGTGCAGTGATACGGCTTCTCTCCAGTGTGAATCCGCTGGTGAACTTTTAAAGATTCTTTGGATGTATAACTCTTCCCGCACTCTGAGCAGGGATACGGCTTCTCTCCTGTGTGAGTGCGTTCGTGTGTTTGGAGTTGACTTCGCCTTTTAAAACTCGTTCCACACGTCGTGCAGTGATGCGGCTTCTCTCCCGTATGAATCCGCTGGTGTCTCACCAAAGTTCCTCTCTCATTAAATCTTTTTCCGCACTCTGAGCAGGGATACGGCTTCTCTCCCGAATGAATACGCTGATGTGCTTTAAGATGATCGCCTCGAATAAAACTCATTCCGCATTCGGCGCAGTAATAAGGCTTATCTCCGGTGTGAATCCGCTGGTGTTTCACTAAATTTCCACTCTGAGAAAAACTCCTTCCGCACTCTGTGCAGTAATAAGGTTTCGCTCCCGTGTGAATCCGCTGGTGTTTGACGAAATTTTCTCTGACACTGAAACTCTTCCCGCACTCTGAGCAGAGATACGGTTTCTCTCCTGAATGAATTCGCTGATGACTTTGGAGAGTATCCGCTTGTTTAAAACTCTTTCCGCATTCGGCGCAGGAATAAGGTCTTTCTCCAGTGTGAATCCGCTGGTGTGCCACTAAAGATTCTCTTTTAGTAAAACTCTTTCCACATAGTGAGCAGTAAAAAGGCTTCTCTCCAGTGTGAGTGCGCTGGTGTGTCACTAAATTTCCACTTTGAGAAAAACCCTTTCCGCACTCCGTACAGTGATAAGGCTTCTCGCCCGTGTGAATCCGCTGGTGTTCAAGGAAATTTCCTTTCACACCAAAAGTCTTTCCGCACTCTGTACAGTGATACGTCTTTTTTTCTGACGGTGTTTGGAGATTATTCTCCTTAGTAAAACTCATTTTGCCGTAATAAGGCTTCTCTCTTTAGTAAATCCGCTGGTGTTTCACTTCATTTCCACTACTGCTGAAAGACTTCCTGCACAGTGTATGTGGGGTCTAGTTCTCTTTTTAAAGCTCAGAGCAGGGGTAAATTGTATTTTTCCTTTCTCTGTGAGTGTGCTGAGTACCAGAAGTACTGTACTTGCCTGGCAGCTCGAGATTCTGAATTCTAGACCAGAAAAAGATAAAAATGTTAGTTGGGTATGTATTACACATGTAAAAAAAAAGTAAAGAAAGTTGAGTCAATGATCTAAACGATTCACACAGAACAGCATCCTGTATGGTAGGAGTTTCACCTACATATGTATATATATATATATATATAGCGGTGTGTGTGTGTATATATAAATTTTCACATGCTGTTGTGCAAATGGAATAGACAACAATTGGAAATTATAATTGATTAGCAAGACACCCCCATTAAAGGAGTGGTTCTGAAGGTGGTGGCCGCACAGCCCTCCATTTGGAGGTAGCCTGACTGCCATTAGGTACCGAGATGAGATCCTCACACCTCTTGTGCCACACAATTCTTGTGCGATTGGCCTTGGGTTCCTCCTAATGCAAGGCCAGGTTTTGGTTCAACACTGAACATTTTGACTCTGTGCATAAACTTAATGTAATTTTTAATAAAACACTTATGAAATGCTTGTAATCATACCTTAGTATACCGGAGTAACATCTGACAAAAAGTTCTTTTAAAATGTGTATTTCTCAAAACCTGGTCACAGCTGTAGTAATACATGTCCCTCACTAGATGGCGCCAACATCACAACATCCACCCAGGCTTCATAAAGCTTCCCATCGTCTAGAAGAGTTCTATGGCTGTCTCTTAATATTACACATAATTGGGAATATGTTTCAAATGATTCTTTTTTATTTAAAACATGTTTAATTATATATATCGACTAATATCAAAATAATAAAATCAGAATATCTCAAAATATTCCAGATTTATTTCTTAAAAAAAAAAAAACTGGGAAAACGGTTGCTGGAATAAGCAGCAGTGTACGCATGCGCATGCATGTTAACGCTCATTCAACTATTATCTCATGTATACAGGATGAGTTTATCTTACCTTACAGCCGGAGTTTCGAGCAGGATGTAGTTTACCATGTCAGGTATATACTCACTGTCTATCATTTTAGTTCTTAAAGCTCTGTGGGTTTGTTTGTTTTTAATGTACAGATCATAAGCGGTATCATGGAGGTTTTAAATACCAAAACGTGACGTCAGGTCGTTCCCGCCCAAACGTGGGTGAAGTCAGTGGGCGGAGTCTGGCGGCCATATTGGTTTACTCAAAGCGAGTCATTCCCATCGGATATTCTTAAAGGCGCAGCTTTCAAATTGCAAAAATTATTTACCTGCAACCATCTTAAATAGCTCATAAAAACTATGCAGCCAGTTAAAGCAGAACTACACAAGAATATTTTTTACTTTACCATTATGTAATTTGTTTATATAAAAATTTGTAAACATCAGCCTGGAAATAGGCGGCGCGGTGGTGTAGTTGTTAGCGCTGTTGCCTGGCGCCTGTTTTAGATTTAGGCATTTGGCAGACGCCCTTATTCAGAGCAACTTACTCTTACCAAATTTGCCCGTAGTGTGTGTGTGTGTGTGTGCCCTGCGATGGATTACCACCCCATCCAGGTTGTACTCTAAGTCTCATGGGATAGGCTCCAGTCCCCTGCGTAAAAGTGTATGACTGTTTACAATAAAATGCGTGTACGCATACAGAAACATTTTCACTCATCATCATCTATACCGCTTTATACTGTATTCAGTGTCACAGGGGGCCTGGAGCACAAGGCGGACATGCTTCACAACCAAATGAGGAATTAGCCAGTTAGTTTATAATCTGCAGGTCTTTGGATTGTGGGAGGAAACCCACCAAGCACGGGGAGAACGTGCAAACTCCATCCACACAAAGATGGGAATTGAACCCGGCCCCTGGAAGTGCAACGCGACAGTGTTAACCACTACACCACCGTGCCGCCCCAAAAACATTCATTTAATTTAATTATATTCACGACCAAATTAAAATAAAATTAATTTCAACTAGACACTCTATAATGGCCATTGGCGGCTCAGTGGTAGGTTTCTCACCACCCATGTGGAAGACCTGGGTTCAATTCCCAAACTGCAGCCACTGGATGAAAATGGGACGGTCGCGTCAGGACGGAAAATGGCGTAAAACCTGTAACCAAATTTGGTGTGGATGGTCCACAGTAGTGACCTCTTGGATAATGACTATGGGTTCTATGAGCAGATTATTGCCATTAAAGGTACGGTACCTTTAGCTGAAAAATGTCAACCAAACTCCACAGCATAGAATTAAATTTTACATTGCCATGTTTTAACAATTCAAATATGGCCATCTGGCTGCAAAAAAAATACGAATGTCAGCTCCTGCTATTATACTCCCCATAAACCAGACAGTGGAACTTCCTTATATTACAGCTCACTCGCAGTAGACTTCACCTTCATCACTGCCATCTATTTTTTCCCACACCTGTATTCCAGTGTGCAAGAATTTCATTTTGTAAACACTTTAAAACAGGGGTCTCAAACTCAGTTCCTGGAGGGCCACAGCCCTACAGAGTTTTGTTCCAACCATAAATAAAAACACCTGATCCAACAAGTCATTAAGGCTTATTTGAAAACTACATGGTATGTATGTTGGAGCAGGGTTGGAACAAAACTCTGTAGGGCTGCGGCCCTCCAGGAACTGAGTTTGAGACCCCTGTTTTAAAGTGTTTACAAAATGGTTCAAGTGAAAAATTTAGTTCGGCTTCACCTAGACAAGCTAGTGGGAAATAATATAGTGAAATGTTTTACAACTGCATTACAACTACTTATGCTAATTGTAAGGAATTTATATATTAACAATGGCATGGTCTGAGGGAAGGGGCCGGGGAGTTAGCAGGGGTGTACTGGGGTGAATGTGCAGGTGCTGGGGGAAGTTGAGTGAGGAGCTGGAACCTTCTCAGCCAGACTGGTACATGAGCTACTGTACTGTTAATCCAATCTGAGCAACGAGCTGGGGGAGTGGTCTATTCTTATACGAGGTCAAAATAGGAAGGAAATCTGAAATTTGCCAGTAGGAACATGGAAATAGAACCCCAATTTTTTTTCTTTTCTTATACTTTAAATTAAATTAGGTAAATAAAAAAATAAGGACAAAGACAAAAAATATATTTTTGCATTGCTTTATTAAAAAAAACAAAGGCAACAAAACAGCACAGCTCGAGGTTTAGACAGGGAAACAGTCATATCTCTGTGCTTATGAATGCATCGACTCCATCACTTCTATCATAACATGATTTAGTTGTGTACTGGAGCAACAACGCTGAGCTTTCTTTTGCTAAATCTTGTCCAGAAATGTGTCATCATGACACAGTGGGACTCGCTGTAACCTGTGACGAGAACAAAGTACCTGGGTGGCCACTTTGGACATGAAGAATCGTTATGTCTTAAAGTTTGAAAGCAGAAACCTAAATTTTGTTTAACTGCAGGGTATTTGTACAAATTGTTAACCATGATTTTATTAATGACATTTTTGTAGGTACTGTATACACAAACGTATGCCTTGTAGCTCCAGTGCTGAACTAAATTCAGTACAAATGAGCGACCTGTATTTAACTTTTCTATCAGTTGATTATATATACTGTTACAAACTGCTGCTTATGGAGGCGAGAGAATGGAAATCACAAGTTGTGCATTTCTTTGGAATATTCCAACGTCGTGTAAATCCTGTACAGAAAGTATAATCACATGGCGTTAAATTCATTCCAACACTTATTTCAGTTAATAATTAACAACTCAATAAATATCCAAAACCGATGTCTTGGCGATATTACAAGCCCCGCCCCACTGCAGTGCATTATCCAATGGCTGTTAATAAATGGCACAACTTGGCAAGCAAGACTTTGTAATCACAATCATAGAAATTCTGTTTACAAAACAAACAAAACACTTGTAACAACAGTAATGACGTCTAGTCGGCAAAAATGCAGCTCAAATTCTGTTCTTTTTTTTCCTTGGTTTGGACCAGGACACGAAAAGGTTTTAAAAGAGGATCATTCTTAAACTCGGCAAAATTTAAAAAACAAATCCCTCATAAGCAGGACACACACACAAACACACACATACAAACAGTATAATGAAATTCTGCTGCTAAATAAAAGTGCTCAATAAAATTCCTTCATGCCACTAGCTTATGGTTACGCTCTCCTGCTTGTAGATACGGTGCCGTCTTTTATTAATAAATATCATGTTAGTGGGTTAAAATTAAACAATCAAAAAAAAAAAGTGCTTTAAATAAAGGAAAAAAGAGGGAGGGTGGAGACAGTGGAAGGTCACACGGTGATAACTGAGAACATCATCAGTACTGGCTGGTACTGATCGATACGTGTGTATCTGTGCTGCTGAACACACTGTAATGAAGGACGTGGTCACGGTCGTGGTGTGTCTATGGTTGAATTACATCATAGACAGGATGGTGATCCATCAAAAGGCACCACACACACACGCATTGACAAAGAGGCAAGTTAGAGCTGCCAAGTCTCCTGTGTGTCTGGAAGAAACCAACACACACAAAAACGTGCATTCTCCAGGCTGACAAGTGAACTACTGCTCTACGATACGGTGTGTGTCCAAGTGTGAGGCCAACTCATGGACATTCCCTTTAGAATAAACAACACAAATTAAATCTAGCGTGTTCCCATTTCTCCTTTTGCTCCCTGAAGGCAAAGATGTCCCGAAAAATACAGTGGTTTTAAAAGGTGCATAAACTTTATTATTCTGTACTTGTACAATCTTTTTTTTTAAAAGACTCTCTTACCTCACACACCTTTAAATCCGGTAATAGATTAAATATCATGAAACCTGCTGTTAAATGCACTTTAGGAGATATAACTATAAATATCATGCATGCTGAGTAAGGAGTTATAGATGCAGCGGTACGACTCAAGTGAAGAAACGTAATATTTAGTGTTGACCAGGAATCATTTGTTTTCCCTTCCTGAGGCTCTGCAATCCATCATTCCATTAATTCCTATTTTCTCTTATTCTACTTTCGAAACACATCTTTCATCACCTTCATAACCCACGTTCGTCTTGCTTTCTGTTCGACTTACTACAAACTCTCTACGCTCAAATAAATCCACGTGCCAGGACAGACTTCCCGTTCCGTAACACACTTTCTTTAAAAATCACTTCACCCTACGTTCGGAAGCCCTGCTAGACATTCTGTCACCTTTCAGGACCTGCAGAGCCTCGATGAACACCAGACAGCGTGACTACGACGGAGGTTAAAGGCTGAGACGCTGGACAGAGTGAACGGTGGACATAAACAGTCATAGCTGATCATGAGTGGATCCTGGACGTCCTCGTTCCCGAGTCAGAACGGGTGGGTTTTCATTTCATAATCTAATTTGGTAATCTACAGTAGGCAGCTAGGTGAGGACAGAACTATTCTAACATTAGCTGAGACGTAACTGTCTCCTATATCATAATAATATATAGCTAGTCATGTAGCCAGGGTTCACCAGGACAATACCGCGGTAAATACTATACGCTAGGTTTGCTAGGATGCTAAACTGTAGTCTAACACCACATTGTAGCGTTTGCTAGCAAGATAATTAACATTTCACATTCTACTAGATCTACTAGATGTGGTATTTCCAATTTATATTAAATGGACAATTGAGGTCATGTGACGAAATGTAAGCTCCGCCCCTTAAGCTCCACCCCTGTTGACTCAGGTCGGGACGCGCAATCCTTCCAAGTGACCTTACAACTATTTACACGATTGTGCTTGTCGAAATGAGGCGGAATATAAGTAAGACCAGCCATCACGTCTTCTTTTAATCTGTTATTAGTTCATAGGAAGGCAAGCAAAAGCAAAAAAAAAAAAAAGTCAGTGTTTTATTTATACCGTTTCTTAGGCCACACCCAAGAAATACATTTCTCTGCTCTTCCCTTTTAATGCTCATGTAAAACAGATGGAGCTTGAGAAAGAGAGGCGTGTCTATGAGTAGGGCGTGGTTTCAAGTTACCCCAGGGCGGCGTAGGAAGAGCGAGGGAGGTGGGGTGAGGGGGCGGCGCAGGGTAGGACGGGCTGCGCTGACCGACCATAGCAGGCAGGCTTTGGTTCCGCCTCAGACCCACCAATAAGCTTCCTCCTCCCGTCGCTAACAGGGTGGACGACCGGGGAGCGCCGTCCGAGTCGGTCCGAATGACGTTTTTGTCCAATCCGAGCTTGCGCAGACGTTCGACGAGGTCGGGCTTCACGCCGTACACGTCCTGCAGGAAGAGTTCGGCTGGCCGCGACGCCAGGAAGTTGTCGGGAAGCGTGGAGGTTGCGTCGAAGGGTACGGGGGAGGGACAGGGGGAATTAGGAGGGGTAGTGGGGAGCAGGCGCAGGGACTGGGGCAGTTTGGAGGGAGCAGGAACTTTCTGTGCAGAGATGCCTTTCTCCAACAGGAGCTTTGCCAGTCCAGCGGGGGGCGCTGCGATGCGACGTGGCGAGCTCGAGTCACCCAGATTCAACCTGCAGGGGGTGACCGGAGTAGAGGGGACGGAGCGGAGAGAACTCGGTGTGGACACACAGCTGAGGAGAGGTGAGGTAGAGAGGAAGGGAAACAAGAACACAGAACAATTATGAATTATGAATTAAAAAAAAGAGACAATAAAAAAAAAATGAAAGAAAACCACAAAACAAATAAAATGTAATGAAAAGGGTTGAGAATAAAAGAAATTTAAGAATATAAGAATAATAACAATGAAAAAGAGTGAAAAGAAAACGAAAGGGTGACGAAAAAAGATGTAAGAGACGGCGTGTAAGAAAGAAAGGCGATGAAACGACAAGAGTGAAATTAATAAGGAAAGAAGAAAGACGAATTAAAGGATAAAAGAAAGAAAATAATTATTCCAACAATACAAACACACTGCAGGAATGGAAACAGCCAATCAGAGAGCAGTACCTGGGTGTGACCTGTGTGACATCACTGGGATGCAGGATGCGGCAGGTGGTGAAGGTGTAGGTGGAGAAGGTGGAGCTCTGACTCTTCCCCGGATTTACTGCTTTCGAAAAAGAAAACATGACAGAATCAATCAGAACAATCAGATTAGAGAATTCCCATAATATGTGCGTCATATCTCAGTAACAAACTCTCGCACCTATAGAAGGCGCTGTAGTGGTAGTAGTGGTAGTAGTAGCAGTAGTAGCAGCACCCAGGCTTGTTTGTGACCCCGGAAGTGCCGTGTACCCTGCTGCTGATTTTACTAACGTGTCAAAGGTCACGGATGCAGCTGACGATGCAGGCGATGCCCTCAGAGACGGCGAAAGAGGCGGGGCTTTAAGCGGCGTGAAAACGTTCCTCTCTTTTCTTTGCTCGGGAGTGGAGGATGAGTGCACATTGAACGTGATCCCTTCGTCTTCACCCTCGTCTCCTGTCCTCCTCTCGTCTCGTCCCTTGTCCAACCACGGCGCTCCTCGTCCATGGTTCTCCTCGTCCTCCTCCAGGTCGCTGAGATGATACACGGCATCGTGTGGGAGGGGCCTGAAGCCCTTAGTGACCACGCCCGGGTGCAGGTCAAGGATGGAGGCCAAGTGAGGCTTCGCCAGCTGCTGCCAGTGGTGCAGGGTCAAAGAGCCTTAAGCAGGGAAAGCGCAAATGTCAAAAAAAGTGGGTTATGGTTTGGGACACGTCCATAGTTGACTGATCATTGGTATCATTATGATTGGCTGTGTGCATGTGATGGTGATGTTCTACACTGAAGCTCTTATGATGGTATTTTTGTGCTCTATTTGGGACAAGTCCACACTGGACTGACAATAAACATGCAAATTTATTAAATTCATAACATCTTCCCTAAGTAGTGCTCCACTCTAGTATGTAGTGAATAGGGCACTATTTAGGAGGTTTCTTCTCTCCCCAGGACTCACCTTCCATGGGCTTTACGATCTGCAGCTTCTCAGGCAAAAACGTCTTAAAGCACCCGGAGGACAACGAGAACTCGGACAGGTTGCTGAAGGACGAACGGACGCTTCCCAGTGGAGAGCTGTAGCCACTCCCGCCACCATCTGACTCCGCCCCTTCCGACAGCTTCCTATTCCGCTCGGTCTGGAAGTACTGACGCTCAGACAGGAAGTTCTGCCTTCTCAGAGTGAGGCGACGCAGCGCAGAGACGAGGTCACTTCCTCCAGGAGAGCAGGGACGGCCCGTGCAGACACTGCTGAGACACAGCCGTGCACCACACACAGGTCAGTACAACAAAAAAAAAAATCCGGTCACACTGAAAACACACCTCAGAACGCACAGAGACCGCACACACTCACTTGTCCATGCTATGCTGGGTGTCTGCGGGGTGTGTGGTGGAGTGAAACGGCTGTGATGTCATCACCACGCTGGAGTGCCCCGACCCGGGAATAGGAGGCGTCGCCGATCCTGCTCCCCGCGTTATTGACTCGTTCGCTGACCTGACTGTCTGAAACACGCGCTTATTGCTTGACCTGCAACACAGGGTCAAAGGTCATGGGTTAATCCTAGATGCCTAGGTAACCTAAGGAGGTTTTGCAATGGATGAGGTTCACACGCAGCTTCATGTTTACAGTGTAAATGAAGCAGGTGGAGGCGTCAAACTGCACCCAGGAAGGGTCATGTGAGTGCAGGCTTTCATTCCAATCAAGCAGAAGCAACACCTGATAGTCTACTGAAAGCCAAGAACGACTAATTAAACAGGCGTGGCTGCTGCTTGTCTGGAATGTACGCCGCCTGCACTCACATGACCCTTTCTGGATGCAGTCCGACACTCCTGGTCTAAGTACAGATCAGGAAAATACAATCAGTCCAGACTAATGATCAAAATCTGTAAACACATGTTTATAATTTTTTCACATTATTACAATAATGTGAAAAAATATATATATAAAAAAAAAAATTATGATCAAATTTAATTTCATATTCTTCCTGCAACATGACTTAACAGACACACTGTCAGTCATTGGTTGTGTGTGTGTGTATTACCTCTGGTCCTGAAAAGCGATCTCTTCCTCTACACTCAACTCCCTTCTCATCGTGCCTTCAATCTCAGCCGCCAGACACTCCTGAAAGAGAGAGAAAAGCGAACAAAAACATTAATAAAAAGGTTTTATGGAAGATGTGGAAGATAAAGTGTGAAAGAGAAACATCTCATACCATCACCTCTAAACAACAGTGAAGTTTGGCATGTATAGTAGAGGACGTGCAGAGAGAGACAAAGAGAGACAGAGGTGTCTCACCATGGGGTAGACGCTGTGGGAGAGATGTCTGCGCAGACCCGTGGACGGAGTGTTCTTACTGCGCAGCTCCTTAACCTCTTTCTGAGACTCATGCAGCATCCCTACACACTCCGCGTTCCTGTCGGCCAGCTCATTTAACTAAAGCACACACACACACACACATACACACATACACACATTACTTCATGTACATTAAATCATTTCCACATTTAACTGTATTTGTGTGTGTACGTTTGTGTACCTCAGCGGTTAGCTGTCTCTGGGCATCCTTCGAAGCTTGTAGATGAATCCTGAACTCTTCTTTCTCCAGTGCTAGCTGAACACACACACACATCACACACACATCACATTTTCTCCATCTTCATCCGATTCCTGTTTGCTCTCTTTGCTCCTCCCCTTCGCTCTTCTCAGACTTCCCTGCTCTTTAATCTCTCACCTCTACCCTCTACTGTCTTGCTGTCTTCCTACCCTCAGTCTCGATTTAGATTTTGTCCACCACTTATTTTTCACCTGTTTGAGGCGCTGTTGAAGCTCCACTATCTGTGACAGAAGCTGGGAGATTTCCTCCTGCTGTTTCATGAGATCCTCGTTCTTCTGAGAAAGTTCTTCAGTCAGGTTCACCATCTGAGAGTTCGACTCACCTAAGAAACACACAACAGGTACACGTTTAACCTCAGTGATTTAGACATCAGACAAACTGTTGAACTGGACGGTTATGAACTTACGGAGCTCTTTAACACAATCGCTGACCAGCTGCTGTTCCTTCTCCTCGTACGTGATGGTGTCCTTCTTCAGCTGACTCGCCTGCAGATGACAAGTGAAATTGTGTATCAGAACATCAAGCGAGGGCCTTCTGGATGAGCTAAGCAGTGCGAGGGCCTCTTAAATTTTGCTGTGAACTGATGGATTTGGAATATGTGATGCTACAAGTTTAATAATTGGTTCTCCTTCTGTAGGGCCTCCTGAACGAGCTACATATTAGAGGGCCTCCTGGATGAGCAGATGAGCAGCTACATATTAGAATATTAGAGGGCCTCCTGGACGAGCTACGTATCAGAGGGCCTCCTGGACGAGCTACGTATCAGAGGGCCTCCTGGACGAGCTACGTATCAGAGGGCCTCCTGGACGAGCTACGTATCAGAGGGCCTCCTGGACGAGCTACGTATCAGAGGGCCTCCTGGACGAGCTACGTATCAGAGGGCCTCCTGGACGAGCTACGTATCAGAGGGCCTCCTGGACGAGCTACGTATCAGAGGGCCTCCTGCACAAGCTAATCAGTGCGAGGGCCTCCTGGATGAGCTGAAGATTGAGAAGGCCATCTTTCAAAAAATTTAAAGACAAAGACCTACAGAAGGAGACCCAATTATTAAACTTGGAGCATCACATATTCCAAATCCAGCATTTCACAGCAAAATTTAATTCTGCATGAAAACTAAACTACAAAGCATCTTGTTTAAACTTCAAATATTATTTATAGCATTTTTACTCATTTTTACGTCTCTCTACCATGTCTGTCTATCCAACTATCTGTCCGTTATGTATCTACTCATTTGTCCATCCGTCTAATTCACCTATCGTGTGTGTTTGTGTCATGATGTCCCTCACCTCTACCCGTAGTTTGAGGTTCTCCTCTTCGAGTTCCTGCAGTTTGCCCTGCAGCAGGTCGAGTTGGCTGAGTGTCAGCGAGTGTGTGAGTGTGTGATTGGAGGGAGCACGGGGGAGCGATGGAGACGAGCTGGAGTCTGTCTCACTCTCTTCACTCACACTCGACACCATACGCAAAAGCTCGTCCTTCTTCATCAGCTCATGCTGCAGCTGGTGGACCTGGAGGCCATCACAAGACCACAACCTGCGGTTAGAGCCCCGCTTCATGTGTGTGTGTGTGTGTGTGTGTGTGTGTGTGTGTGTGTGTGTGTGTGTGTGTGTGTGTGCGCGTGTATTTACCTGATCCAGGGTCTGTGTGAGCTGCTCCTCCAGTGACTCGTTGCGCTCCTGTAGGACATGGTTCCTGTGCAGCAGAGACTGGCCAATCCGAGCAGCCAGCTCCAGGTCCCGATCCCGCTGTCCGATCAAAACGGATCGTAAGAATCAGACGGCGAATCAGGAATCAGAAACATTTCCAGATGATCAATCAGATTAACCAAAAATACACACCTCGGCCAGCAGGTGTGTGACCACCTCGATGTCATTGTAGGTTTTGGTCATCTGCTCCACTCGGTCAGAGGTGAGAACTGCAGAGGAAGGAAGAGACAGAGCTGGGTCAAACACGCACACACACAAACAGAACCACACACACACAGGTAAGCATGTGCCAACAAATGCTTCGATAAGTTGATGTCCAACGTTCAGCCAGCTATAAACCTTTAACCAAGAGATTGTGGTTTAAGTCTTAAATTAATGATGTCATACAAGAAATGGATGAGTGTTTAAAGCTGCTATAATGGAAAGGATAACCGAACCTGATGCGTTTGTGTCATACTTTAAATATCGAGGGGGGAAAAAGAGAATATTATATATTTTTATTATTATATTTTTATTATTACTGTTACAATTTATTCTAAACAAGTTAGTTCCTACCGAGTGAACAGGAAACATTCAATGAATGCTGATAATAGACAGTAACAGCACTGGGATGTTTAACTATATGTTGTTTTATTTATGCCTAAGGTGCGAGCTACAAAGCAAACTACCTTCTTACACCAAGGCTGAATCCCAAATCGCTTTCTAACCCCTGATCAAGGGCCCTACTTGGTGTTTGGAACAAACCAGCTTTCCATTTAACACGGTTTGGGATTCAACCTCAGTTTTACTCTTCTCACCTTTTGGCTACATACCAACAGTAAGAATTTAAACCTGCTTTCACTCCTGTTAATTACACTAACCGTCAGTCGCGGAATTATATGTGTTGGAGCAAAGCAACTGGTTAAATAAAGAAACAAATCATAATCTGTTGATAATTGGTGTTTGTGGAGTCTCAGCCGTGCTGATATTCATCACAACAGCACTCTTTTCCTGCATCACTGCTTGATTATATCTACAATGTTAATGGATTTATTTACTTCCTTGTCCAATGCCTAATGTTAGTCACCTGATAAATAACATATCAAGAACATCAGACCTCACAGCGTTATTTATTTTTTACTACTCTGATGAACGAATTTACGTTTGCAGCATAAATGTCCTCGTTTCCATGGTTACGCAGGGCTAACTAGCTAGCAGTGATGAAGCAGAAATATGACATCATCAGTAAGACATATGATAAAGCTTAACTGAAACTTTATCTAAGATGAATATTTAATATTGGCACATGCCTTCACACAAGCACACAACATGCGCACACACACACACACACACACACACACTGGACACACAACACTACCCACAATTCCTTGCATGCAGGAAACATAATCCAGGCTCTAAATGTTTCCGACAGAGTCGTGCTACGAATACAGAGCTACAATTAGCGCAGAGCGGTAACGATCAGCTACTAAAACTGGCACTGCAAAACTACACACACGCACAATTACAGCAACACACTGAACTGAGCGTGTGGGCGAAGCACGACTATAAGCACAGAGCGGGAGAAGAGAAGGAAAAAGAAAGAGATGCGACATTGGTATATAAAAAGAGTTACAGTGATAAAGATACCTTTGGAAAAAGTGTGAGAGCGGGGCAGAGAGGAGGAGGAGGAGGAGGAAGGCTCCATGGCGAGAAAGGCTAAAGAGAGAAAAAGTGAGACAGAGAGAGAGAGAGAGAAATATGTTAAATGCTGGACATTGAGGGTATAATCAGCTAAAGCAGATGTGAGACACCCAATCACCAGAGAGAGAGAGAGAGAGAGAGAGAGAGACATAGTAAAGCAAAGGGAGCGAAGCTGGAAAGGAAGAACAAAGAGGCCAGAAAGTGAAAGAGAGAGAGAACATAACATGGGGATGAGTGGAGAGCTGGAAAGAGCCTCAGCACCTGACCATAGACTCCGCCCCTCACACTGACAGAGAGCACACCTGGGCAAAGAGAAGATTAATAATGTAACATTAACGTTTATATAAAACACACACACACACACACACACACACCCCAGCTGCAGCCCACGCAAACCTTCAGACACGACCTAAAATTAAGTATTTCCCTTTAAATTTATTATGACGGTTTGCACATAAATCAATTTTATTTAACTGCTTTGATTACTTATTTATATTTGATTATTTATAAACATTGCATAATAATTTCAAGCTTAATTACAAATTCAACAAGGTTTTGTATTACACTCCTCACCTGCAGTACCTTCACTGGCCACTTGTGTTTTTACAGTTTGGACTTTATCATGGAACCGAACACACAGAATTCATCTACTAGTTCACTGTTTTCTTCACGTTCCTTCCACAGCTATTTCATTTTCAGTTTATGTACATTATATTCTATTGTCACCTTTCTGCAGTGGCATTCTAATTAAAGAGAATTTTTGTGCAAATGAGATTTTCTCAACAGCAATCGCTATATTTCCTATATACATTTCCCCTGCTAAGGTTCTTCTCCATACTCCAGTGCAGTAGGTGGCAGTGTTGCATCAACTGTCCATAAACTCAACAAATTAAAAATAAGAAGTGTTTTTTTTGTATTTGCATTTTAGGTTTACCTGAAGCGTTGACAATGTGTGAATCATTTCTGAATCAAAAACTGAACGACAAAAGACGGGTATAAAAGCAAAATTGATTAATTCAAACAGATCTACTATATACTAGTTTTTTTTTTTTAGACCATCCCGATAAAAATTAACTTATTTATAAAATCTTGACCCCCCCGACTTTACAGTGCAATTTCGATGAGATTAGCATTCATCACTCGTCACAGTTAGCTTGTTGCTTACAAAAGACAAACATCTAGACATCCATGTTGAATGTTTTCCCCCTCTACATCTTTCTGAGCTCCATGCCCTGTGTGCAAGAGACAAAAAGACAGCTATGATGCGCTTCATGAGAAGACTTGCACAGGATTGTGCAAAAAAAAAAAAAAAAAAAAAAAACGCATGATGGTTGACAATGGAGGTGAAAAAAAATGGCAGAAAAATATTTATCACCTCGAGCTCAATCAGAAAAACATACAGTCCAACCTTTTTTTCCCTCCTTCAAGCATGAACCTGTCCATACTTTATCATACATACTTAAAATACACCAAGAAATTATTTCTGATTCTTGTCCACAATCATGCTGGATGATGACACGAGGATCTTCCTCATATAATCCGAGACGGATTTATACAAAGATTACAGAACCAGGAGACGGTCTCTCATGAACCTCAGCCTCGGTTTCATTAAGATCATCTTTTACCATCTGAAAAATGTTCTTCGTAAACGACTGCAGTAATCAAACCTGGCTCTTTTTACACACGCTCACACACACACACTCACACACACTCCCTGACTGCAACATCCCTTTAGTGTGGCAATTCCTGTATCGTCCATGGACTCCAAAATCCATAAAAAAAATTTTTTTAATTATATATAAATTTAGATGTGTTTGCATTCGAGGTGGTAAAGCACTGCTGTTTCTGTATAATCCTTCATGTAGCTCTAAAATGTTCCAAAACATTGGCAGGCAGCTCAGCTCCAGTGTCCCTGTACAGGAGTATAGAGAATGAGTGAGTTTTTTTTATTAATGAGCAAACTGGATGTTAATGTGGAAGGGGAAAAAAAAAAACATGAGGAAGAAACCCCGAGAGGAACCAGACTCGAGAGGAAACCCTTCCTCATCTCTGTGATATCAGATATCAGTGTGACCATAAATAAATCCCTGATGGTACTCAGTGCTTCAGTAACGAAACTGAACTCGGTAAAGGTTTATGCAAGCGACTATGCAACTGCGATTTATAACAAGAACCGTACACATCACATCATATCACATCAGTGGACAGTTTGCAGATTCACAGTGACGAGGCTTCATTTCTAAAAGTCACACACAGTGTTATTGTAGATTATGAAATTGCAGAAGATCACCTCGTTGTAAAACACTTCGACCTTTAGAACCGGTGACAAACACCGCAAGGCTTTAAAGATATTGAACAGGATCAGGATGAGATCATAAACAATCGTGTACAAAAGTGTGTTTATTGCGTTTGATATGTTATATAACACGACGCACGCATACACAGACACACTGACGCTCTTGCCGCATGTTTGAGTACTGTAGATATATACCACACACACACACACACACACACACACACACCTCATTCAGACGCTCAGAGGTTAAAAGCAGAAGTTTTACAAAGTGAACAAGAAGTGAATCATTGGTGCGGCTTGTTCAGAAGACAGGAACACACTTCTTACTGTATTACGTTTATGAATTCTGTTTCCATCTGTTTTTATCATCATCATCGCCTGTTAGCTTTTTATAGTCATCTAATATAAGCGTCGACCTTTCTGTCTTCTCAGCCCTTACTTCCACTCTGTCCTGCTACACTGTGTCTCAAACTGCCCCTTGTTGCATACACAGAGGCTGTTCACGCTACTCTGCGACCCTGCACTGCAAACAGAGCACAAGGTCGACTGAGGACACAACCACAGATCTGCCTTAGTGTCCAAAACAACCAGCTGCCCGAGCAAAGGTGAGAAGCTCTACACAGACCCTGAAGAAACATGGAAGAAAAAAATATACAGTAAAAAAGATCACTTTTATTGTGAGATCTTAAAAATTAATAACTCTTGACTACTTCCGTGTCATGTGTACAAAGCCTTCTCCATGAAGACAGCGTGTTCAGGATGGAGTGACCTCAATCTGACTTTATGACACTTAAGTGACACAAAAACTGACTGCAGACTTGTCCGGATGTGTGCATGTGTATAATTGCTTTATTTCACTTCACTTTATTTATTGTGGGCTACAGCCTGCATGTATTTCTGCATGTAGGTACAAAAGGTCTTATCCACTCTTTTTATTGTACAAACTTTGTTATATACGTTTATTTTATAACTTATTTATTTTGTCAGTACAAAAAAAAAAGATTTCTGATTTCCATAAATTAGTTTTTGAGCTTCCAGGAACATACAGTATCTGTAGGTCAGAAAATAAAGCAGCGCATTTTATAAAAGACCACTTTTCAGACACAACAAAAAGGAAGGTTCTGGGTTTTACATAAATGAAAATGTCCTCAGAAGTACTCTGCTTGGGTCTGCAGAATGTTGAGAGAAACTAAACAGCTAATTTCATAATAAAACTGCACAAATTGCACATTTTTTTGAAGACATCTTTGCTTTACAGCAGTTATATGCATGTGCCAAGACCTTTGCACAGTATTCTATATATAGTGCTGTGAACAAGTATTTGACCAAAAAGAACTTAAAAGCTCATCTCACATTTGCCAAAAACATCTCGATTATCAGCATTTCATTAAAAAAAAATTAAAGGAAAGATGACTAGCGAATATCATAGAAAATACAACAGTCAAACATGGTGGTGGCAGCTTAAGTGCACTTGGTTCATACAGCAGAATAAATTAAGGTTTTTGACCTAGTCAAAGTTCAGACTTAAATCTGATGGAGGTCCTTAAACAAGGCCGTTCATGCTTGGAATCCCCCCAATGTGGCTGAATTAAAAAATTTTTAAAGAGGAGCCAAGATTCATCCACAGCTCTGTGAAAGACTCAATTATCACAAACGCTTGTTGTCATCAAGTGTAACAAATGAGCAAAAACAGCACTGTATACAGCAATTATACATTGTTTCCATTGACCCTATCACGCCAATAAAATTTAAAATAATAATAATTTTAAAAATCAGGAATAAATAAAGCTCTTAGTAGGAACAGTAATGACCTGCTCCAGGCTGAGTGGACAGAGAGGGGTGGGGTGTAAACCTTTGATAATCTGTTCAGTAAGTAAATATTAGCACTTGATCAGATTGGTTCGATCTTGTTGGAATAAATACATCCTTGCTGCACATTTAAAAAAATAAAAAAACATAATAGTCCTCACTTCAGAATTTGACTCACAGGGTCTCAGATTGATGAAGTTCACCTGACTGGTTCACCATCTCCCATGTAGTAAATCTAACCACAATTATAGAGAAGCTTGAATTCCAGGAACCAACCATTTGGTTGTTGTTGTTTTTTTTTAAATCAGATTTCAGATTCATCAGCACGCCTAACCTAAAACCTTCATCTTCATTGCCTTTTATCTTTTGCAGCCACTTCTGGTTTAAAAAATAATTACCAAAACCCTTGTTGTTCTTTGGTCGTCATAATAATCATCATTCTTTCCCTTCGCTTTACGCTGAAATGTCCTGTACAGCGCCCTCTCACATTGCACTTTCTTGGAGATGAGAAATCCAATAAGCAGGGTGCGATCCAATCTGTCCAATGAGCAGAAACGTATCTGATGATCAGGTGTCCGCATACTTTTGGCCACATGATGAATCTTCCGGTTTGAGCTGCTGACGAACCAATCAATGTGTACAAATCAATATATCAATATAAAGACACGCAGGGTGTCTTTACTATTCAGGCATCCTATTTAGCAGCATGGTATCAGGAGCGGGAGCTTAAATATGACATCAGCAAGAGTCTCCTAAATATGACATCAGACTCACTCGCGAACTGATTGCAATATTTATTCCTCACCACTGATATAAAACAAATCATACATGCTATTTAGTGACCTTAGACGTAGGCCATAAATGCACACACACACACACACACACACACCTCAATGACTTTTAAACTCTGACCTTCAGCAACGATAAAGTCATAGAGGTCCTCATTCTGAAGGTTTAAAACTGCCATGGCTGCTGCTCCTCTCTATCCTTCTCTCTCTCTCTCTCTCTCTCTGTGTCTCTCTCTCTCTGTCTCTCTCTCTTACCTCACTCCCTCCGTCCCTCCCTCCCCTCTTCATCCCTCGATCCCGTGACTTTAGCCCTGGATCTGCTGTCAGACAGACTTAAGGGAGCAGCAATGAATTCCTCTGACCTTGCCACATATAAACACACACACACACACACACACACACACACACACACACACACACACACTACACTTGACACTGAATAATGTGTATATAAATAGCAGACCTTGGTGCACTGTCTGATACACACAACATACACCACACCGCATACAGCGCGCACACACACACACACACTTGCGTTTTGACATCTCAGACGTGTTATACTTGAAGGTTTTCTATATTATAAGCACTTTTTCATTTAGAAACTTTTTTCGAGCTTAATCGAGGATTTTCTTTAGTGTCGGATTGTAATTATGAATTTTCTACGATATTCGCTAATCATCTTTGCTTTAAAAGTTTGTCTAACAAAAGATATTTTTTCTGTAGCATTTTGTCTAAAGGCCAGCCTGCTCGAATAGATGGACTGGATTGATCTGTTCTGGTATAAGCTGTGGAGTTTCTGTACTGCTTACATATTGTTATTAAGTGAATTGTTCTAGGAGGTCAGTCAGCTAGCTAGCTTTTTGAGAAAATAAATTATAGCTAGGTTTTTTGGTGGAATTTTTAATAGCTAGATATTAAGGAGGTTAAAAAAAAGGAAAGTAGATTAATATATGTTTATTCTTTCTAGAGGAAGTTTAAAACCATTTTTGTATCATATTCGCTGAAACAGTGGCGATAATAAAAAGCAGTAATATGAAGCGCCATTATGAGACAAAACACCGGTTGATAGAGGAAACATAACCACAGCAGTCTGAGGTGATTCACTAAAGACTGATTAAAGATTGTCGTTTATATTCCACACAAATACAAGGAAATATACACGGCTATCAAACTGTTCACATATTCAACAGAGTTACTGAAAACTGGTAATACATATTATTGAAATGATATAAAAATTTTAAATAGCTTATTTTTACAGAATTACAATGACTGCTTAGATAGAGATCTGAATCCCAACACTAGCATGAACTTTGGATAACGGCCTGAAGAAAATTGATATAGACGTCTGATATGGAGTATAATGATCAGTTCGGCCCTGACGAGCAAGCTGAGGGTGACGGTGGAAAAGAAAAAAAAAACTCTCCGAGATGACAGGAGGAGTCTAAAGTACAAATTTCACAAACATACTGACTGATGACTCGAGTTAAAAAACGGACAGGAAGCCAGCAGAGCATTGCAGACTTTAAACACATAAAAGCCTAGAAATAATAATAATAAAGTTGCCTAACTGCTATCTACACACTTTACACACACACACACACACACAACAGATGTACTGTATATATACTCATCTACCAAACAAGCATCTCCTTCAGTTCTCACATTTCCTTTGTCTATTCAATCAAACAGTTTTCAACGTTTTTTCTTTTTCTGTTCTTTTTTTATTTATTTTTTTGCTCAGCAGTTCCTAAATGTGGTTATTAATAACCAAACGGAAAGTTCTCTCAACACACACACAGAGATGACTCACTCATATAACGAAACGTCTCCTCGGCCAGCAGTGGAGAGATGGAGCTGTGATCGTCCGGAGAGCAATCGGGAGAAATCATCCAGTCCTGAGTCTCGTACACGTACACAGGGTCTGCGTTGCTCACACACACACTACAGCCCTCATCTAACACACACACACACACACACACACACACACAGATATTAAAATCCTTTATAATTGTTTAACTCCTTTAAGAACTGATCATTAGCCTGTATAAAAACCCAAGCCAAATACTTTCGGTTTCTATTTTTTTTCCCTCCCAAACATATCAAAATACAGCTGCTCCTTACCAATTAAAATTAATGTGGCGTTCAAGTCAAACTGGAATTTCTTGTGAATCAAGGGTGTAAAAATGATTGACATTTACAGAAGAATTCAAGAACAGTATGGTGATAAGACTCGTTGTGTCTGTGAATGATGATTCAGGCCGAGGTGGCTTTGCGTTCACTGCAGCCGTTCCTGTGAACCTTCAGCGAGTGGAACGTCTGGCGCTTGAAAATTGACATCGTCAACATGTGGAAGAGACGCACATGTCTGTGTGAACTGTACACACCAATCATTCACCAACACCACTTGCACGTTACAGGAACTCGGCCGGGAGTTATCGCCACGTCCCCCGTACAGTCCTGACCTCGCGCCAAGCCATGTTCACACGTTTGGGCCATTAGAGGAGTTCCTGGGAGGCCAGCATTTCGTGAAGACGGCAGTACTGAGAAAACTTTCCACCTTGATGGTATCCAAGCACCAGTTAAACACTGGGATAAGTGCATTAGTGTAGCAGACGTTTATATAGAGAATAAAGGAAGTAACAGGACTTTGTCCTGTTAATCTGCGCAGTCAAAAGTCCCGGTTTGACTTGAACGTCCCTCACAAACTCCTCCATCCTTTAATTATTCCCAGAGAAGCTGTATGTCTGAATGACTGTTAGTTCTAAGTCATTCTAAGTTCTTCTAAGGTTAGCTAACTGCATTGTCGTAACATTACCTCATAAAGAGAGGGGGATTTATTAGGGTTAATGATTAGCTAGTTGGATTAACTTTTCTCAGGCATTTTTTCTATAAATCTTATCAATCTTTTTATTTATTTTTCTGTGGTGCCTGTTTTTGGTTTGGACTACTTACTTTTGGCGCTAAGCTAGCTTGTTTTGTGTGAATATTATTCATTTTAATAATTTTACCCAATATTTTTTTGGGATTTTGAGGCACGTTTTGTCTGGTAACCTTCTTTGAGGTTAGCTAGCTAGTTTTGTTTAGAAATTTTCCTCTAACATTAGCCAGTGTTCGGTATTCTTGCCCGAATCGTTTTAAACCTTTGATATATGCATTCTTGCTCTGGATTTCTCAGAGTATTTAAAGTCAGCTCGCTAATATTGTTTAATGATTTTTAAAAATGCAACTTTTTGTCTGTAAAATCATTGTTGAGAATAGCTAGCTTGTTTGGATTAGGGCAATTTTCTTCAGTATGAGCTAGCTAGTTTATTTTGGTGATTTTCTATAATGTTAGCCATTTTTATTGTTGTTTTTGAAATACTCTAAAGTACAGACCAAAAGTTTGGACACACCTTCTCATTCAAAGAGGTTGAATTACTATTATGGCAAGAAAAAAGCAGCTAAGTAAAGAAAAACGAGCGGCCATCATTACTTTAAGAAATGAAAGTCAGTCAATGCAGGAAAAATTGGGAAAACTTTGAATGTGTCCTCACATGCGGGAAACTGGCTGACATGCGGACCGCCCCAGGAAAGGAAGACCAAGAGTCACCTCTGCTGCGGAGGAGAAGTTCATCCGAGTCACCAGCCTCAGAAATCGGCGGTTAACAGCAGCTCAGATCAGAGAGCAGGTCAATGCCACACAGAGTTCTAGCAGCAGACACATCTCTAGAACAACTGTTAAGAGGAGACTGTGAATCAGGCCTTCATGCTAGAAGATCTGCTAGGAAACCACTGCTAAAGACAGGCAACAAGCAGAAGAGACGCGTTTGGGCTAAAGAACACAATAAATAACACAATAAAGAATACTCGCTGAATGAGAAGGTGTGTCCAAAGCAAAGCTAGTTTTTCATTATGGATTGTCCATAATGTTAGCTAATGTTAGCAGGAGAAAACTTGCTATTTTTCTCTACACAGAGACGATTATTTTTTCCAAAAGGTTAGCTAGCTAGTTGTTGTTGTTTTTTTTTTTACTTTTCTGGTAGTTTTTACCCGTTTTGCCTTAGGGTTGTTTGGGGGATTTCTATAATGCTAGTAAGATATTTTGGGGAAATTTTCATTGATGCCACTTCGGTTTGAAAATCTTCTTTCGGTTTAGTTAGCTAGTTTTGCTTTTGAATTTTCTGTGATGCTAAAAAAAGCAGGGTTTAGACATTGCTGTAATACTAGCTAGCAGAGATGGGGGACTAATTCGGTTATGAATCAATCAAACAAAATTTCTCGGTTTTTAACAATTCAATTCAATTTTATTTGTATAGCACTTTTAACAATTGTGAATGTTGCATAATTATAAGAATTATGGAAATTTGTATGAAACGTGAATGTGTATGAATCAAAACTCTGCTTCTAACACTCGTGCCAGCTTTAATTTACATAACATTCACACACTAATTCTAATATTGTTAGGGTGCAGAAGGCGTAATTAGGACAATTTGAGATTTGAGCGAATGTTCTCTCTCGAGTGAATATGTAGTTCACTGGGGCAAGAGATAAATATAGCCACTGCCACATGATTTACACTCTCTCTCTCTCACACACACACATATATACACACACACACACACTCATATACACACACACTCATATACACACACACTCATATACACACACACTCATATACACACACACTCATATACACACACACTCATATACACACACACACACACACACACATACATACACACGCGCACACACATACATACACACGCGCACACACACCTGTTCCCACGGCCGTCTCCTTCTTCTCCGCACTCATATGCTTCACCTCAAGCATCCTGATTGGCTGTCGGGTGGAGAGGGGCGGAGCTCCTCATTCACACCCTGGCGCAGGACGGTGAGAAAAGATTAATCATGACCTCACATCCTGCCCTGCGTACACACACTCCTCCACCTGAAAGAGAGAAAGAACGATTAGGATGCAGGACTGAGGCTGCATAAATACAGTACATGCGTCACAGTCAATCAAGCACTGTCGGGTTTTATTCATTTCTGCATTCGTAAAAAAGACTGCGTGAGTGTGTGTGCGCGTGTGTGTGAGTGTGTGCCGGGGGGAGGAACACTTAGACTCGGACAATGCTTCCACTTTTTTCTTTCAGTTTGTTTATTGCTCCAATTTTACTCCCTCTGTCTCTCGCCCTTTATCACCCAGTTGGTGACATTCTATTCACCCACAGCTGTGCATCAGTCAAACATTCCCCTCTCTCTCTCTCTCTGTGCGTGTGTGTGTGTGTGTGTGTGTGTGTTTCAGCTCCTAGATTCAGGGTATTTCCTGTTTTTGAAGACTTAAGTCACTGCCACGAGTTAGAAGAGCCACAAGGAGGAAGTGAGGTCAAGAGCATAGCAATGCGGAGGAGAGGAATGTGGGGGAGGGGAGAGAGAGAGAGGAAAAGAGAGAGAGAGGAAAAGAGAGGGATGGTGAGAGAGAGAAATACACAGAGACAGAGAGATGAACATACAGAGATCGTTAGATAGGAACAAAGAATGGGAGGGAGACATTGATTGGGCACACACACACGCACGCACACACGCACGCACACACGCACGCACACACGCACGCACACACGCACGCACACACGCACGCACACACGCACGCACACACAGAAGAGGAACAGCTGCTGTGTTTTACATTCATATAGGAACTCAGTGTAGTTGCATCATGCCACACCCGCGTCCCTCTCACTCAAGATTATTATTATTATTATAATTATTGTTATCATCATTATAATGTACAAAAATATAAATGCTTTTATAATATTCACGAGGGTCACTTTATCTTTGTCTAACTAAATGTCTGTATATACATTTATTACTCTTTGTATAATATTCTGTTTATTTTTGTTCTTTGAATCTTGAATCTCTCTCCCACAGACACAGACACACACTTCCCTCCACCACATTACTGTCCAAAGTGTACTGATTAACACTCCATCAAGGTGCTAATATTTACCACACACACACGCGCACACACACACACACACACACACACACATACACACACACAGTAACCACACTGATCCTAATATCACATCGAGTTCCTGATTATCACGTGACACACACTACTACTATAAAACTGATGTTGCCATAGCAACCAAGATGACTCGTTGATTAATGACAAGCTGCTGAAGATCCGTTCGAACTCTGATCCCGACCTGTGATCAAACCTGACGGAGACACTCGGGTTCAGATATCCAATCAGCAGCAGATCAATCCCCTTTTAATTGTTCAGTCTTCATTCGGACCCCCCGGGGGGGTTTATACAGGGTGTGAGGCGGGAGCAGACCCTCAGGACAGTGTAGTGTATCAGCTCACCTGAGGCAGGAGGCAGCTCAGTGAAAGCTCTGTGCTAGATGAAGTGCAGCATGTCTTCAGTTCCCAAAAATCAGCTTTAGTTCCTACAGGGCGTCGATTCCCATTACTGTGCTCGCTGCACGCCCAAGGGACACGAACCACGAGTGACCTGAGGGAGGCGCCGGTCTGACGCCGTGTTTCTCTTCCTTCATTACGTCCTTATCTAATGATGTCCCAATCTATTCATTTCCTGTTCATGTTCTTCAGTGTTTCCCTCAGAAGTCACTCCCGTCTGTGGCCCTGAGCGGTTTATAACAATTTACACTCGCAGAGTTCGAACACTAATGAGTACGGCACGAGGTTTTAGACTCGCTCGATGGGATTTAAGAATAATTCTCTACAGAGTGCTGAAGAGAGAGAGAGAGAGAGAGAGAGAGAGAGTGTGTAAAAGAAATGAGAAAGAGAAATTGGAGAGAGCAAGATGAGAGAGAAAGAGATGTGTATACAGAAAGAGAAATGAGAGAGAGAAATAAGAGAAATTAAGAAAAAATAGAAAATAGAGAAAGCTGGATATAGAGAGAAAGAAAGATGTATAGAGAAAGAAAACTAGAGAAAGAGAGATGAAGAGAAAGAAAAAATGTTTAGAGAAAGACAAATGTGAAGAAAAATATAAGATAGAAAAAAATCAAGGGAGAAGCAACGATAGAAACAGAAAGAGAGAGATGAGAGGAAGCAGTGAGCGAAAGTTTTACCATGAAACATGATTTACAGAGTGAAATGAAATAAAATCTATTCCTGGCCGTCAGCGCTGATACTAAACCATAAATCAGGAAACACTGACGTGTCTGCGATTAACATTAAATAAACACCAGCTTCTTCTGTGGGATTTTTATTTCAGTGAAAGTCACAGAGCACCGGCACGAACACGCAAACCTTATAAACGACGTCTGACTGATCAGGGACGATTTCAAAAGATCTACAGCAACACTAAACATCTGGCTGTCTCGCTGCACCTCTCGTGTCCCTCATCATGTCTGGACATGTCAGGATGGTGGTCCTGCAGATCTCTGGATCTCAGCCCTTATGAGCATGAACCACATGAGCCATAACCACACGCCATGCTGGGACTGAGGTTCTAAAGACAGAGGGAATCATGGACGGCCCAGAAACTGTCATTGTTCTGCTTAAAACAGCCTAAAAAAATTGAGTGTTTCTTAATTAACACTGCTCTGTTACATCAAAGGTGGGGAAAAGATCAGAGATGACATCATGACAAAAAAAAACACATCTATGAGCACTGAAATCTCTCCTGTCCTGATAATTGAGCATATTTGCTTTTTTAAAGCCCCCAGAAATCGTTGCCATGGTTACATTTAGCACCACCTCACAGGCAGCTCACTAGGTGCAGTAATATCCCAAAAAAAATCAACACAACATGTCAGGGCAGAAATCTATCAGCACAGGAGCTCTGCATCCAAACACACGGTCCAGGAGTGCTGAACACGCGTTTACACCAAAAGCAGCAATAATACACACAAAATACACACGGAAAATAAAAAGAAACATACTTGCACACTCCAAGATTTCATTCAGTCACCTTCAGCTTTGATCACACACACACACACACACACACACACACACACACACACACACACACAGTGATGTCCAGTTCATGTATGAAACTGATTCCTCCTTCTGAGTCCTAGAACATGGCCGTGCCATCAGTTTAGAAAAACCCCATAGAAGTGATGACCCGGTGATTCAGTACATTCAGGTCTTCAGCTGACTTCATTTTATTGCCACATAACGTTGCTGAGTAACTGGAGCAACCCAGATCATAACACTGTCTCAGCATCACTTCATGCGCTTCCCTTTTCACCCTGACACGCCCATCTCTCTGGAATAGGCTCAATCTGGACTCATCAGATCACATGACCTTTTTCAGACGCTCCAAAGTCCCGTCTTTATGCTCCCTAGGAAACTGAAGTCCTACTAACAAGTGGTTTTCCTATGGACGCATGGCTGTTTAGTCCTAAGTCCCAATGTGTGTGTGTGTGCGTGTGTGTGTAACTGCTCTTACTCTGACTGTTGAACACAGCTCTGATTTCTACTGTCAATTTTTGTTTAAGTGACCGACATTCTGACCACATTTCTTCCACGAAGCTGAAAGTTTAAGACGGCCCTCACAGGGCTTTAATAACATGTTGGACGGCCCTTTTAGTTCAGCTATAGTCATTTCAAATGATTGTACTTTGAATCAAGTCCTGAAAACAAAGTGACTAGTGTCTCTTTAGTCTAGGCTGGACAGTTAAATTTGTGCATATTTTTTTTTCATCTGCTTATTTCTTGTAATATTAACAACAAATATTTCCATAATATTTAAAAAATAAAAATCATAATACTATTTCTAACGGCAACGTTCGCAATACAGTCAGAACGACATTCATGTGAAAAACACTTCATTTGATAGCACAACAACTCCAGATTATTAGAACATATTTATTCTGGTAATCTCCGTCTGTTTTTTCCCCCTCACAAATATTACAAGTGTATTCCTGAAATCTTTTTTTTTGTATTTTTAAAAGACTCTAAATTGTCCAACAAATTGCATCAGTTGCGTCAAAAAGCTCAAATAATTTGACCCTTCTGAAGTGGTGAGGTTTTTGTTTGTTTGTGTTTTTGCCCAGGCAGTGCACATTAAATCAAGCAAAAATTAAAAAAACAAAAACGCTCTTTGTATCCTGGCTTTATAATCTACACTGTAACCCAAGAGCTTATTAAGTCAGATATAGAAACATCACACAGTGCAATTAAGTTGTTTATCTCTAACTGGTGCAATAAATGGGATATATTAAAACGCAGAGAGACTATTTCTAGTGTCAAAGCAAAATCAGAATACACTGACACTCACTCATTCTCTATAACATCGCACGACACACACACACACACAAACACACACGCATTCACACACTGGAATCACCAATTAGCCTCATCTGCATGTCTTTGGACTGTGAAATGAAACTCTAGGAAATCCACCAAGCACGGGGAGAACATGCAAACTCCACACACACACACACACACACACATATATATATATATATAGACAGACCTGACATAGGACAATCAGCCACCAAACTAAACACAGCAGTGAATCGATACCAATCATGAATTCCTGAGTGCTGCTTTAAATCCAGAGGTGAGGTGATGGAGAACGCTCTGTGCGCGCGCGCGTGTGTGTGTACCATGCAATGGGTTATTAATTTACCTACGTGATACCTGTTCCTATATCTTTTAAAGCATAAAGAATTTTACTGATTTCGAACATATGGTTTATTGCAAAAACTATATTTTTCAAAAATCGAATAATTGCTCATGTTTCTATCTAGCATAGTTATTAGGACACTACTGCACATAATCATGGGAAGTATTTAATACTCATCCTGAATATGGCTATTGATTAGCGCTCCATGTTATATTGTTCTAGCATAACTAATTTATACACTTATACCTTTTTGCGCATTTGAATAGTGGATTGCAATTGTTTTTTCAGTTCCTACTTCCTTCGATAATTGTCACAGATCACTTCCTAATGCAAACACAATTCCATAAACCTCATTCAGCATAAACCATATAAACCACTATATGCAGTATATATTGCAGTAATAATGTAAGCATGCCTTCGTGCAGAAATGAACCGACAATAACAGTTAACAGGTGCATTCCTGGAGCCAGCATGCAGGAATACATTCATCGAAACTGGATGGATATTTAACATAATGTGAGATGTATAAATATAATCACTGCAGAATATAATACAGAGAGAGAGAGAGAGAGAGAGAGAGAGAGAGAGAGAGCGCACTGGAGATCTGAGCAAATCCCAAACAAACCCCAAACATCCGGGTCCTCTCTACTGTCGCTACTGTCATATTTCTCATTTCAATATTCCCGTTTAGAGCTGTGCGATATATAAACCAGAATCAGATTCCGACACTCAGAGTAAAATGTGTGAATATTAATAAACGTTCGAATAAATAAACAAACAATTAAGTAAACACACACACAAACCTTCAGATAGCGATGTCTCTGCAGCGCGTACGACCGTTACTGTCAACGGACAAAAAGCGCGTGTAGGCCGGAAGTCTGCAAGGAGGAGCGCTGCGCGTGCTGCTGATGACGACATCAAAAATGGCCGCCGTGGCGTTAAAAAAAACAATAACGGATTTGAGAATAAGAGTCGACAAACAAACAAACACATTTGTAATATTACAGAAATAGAAATCACAATTCTATGCCGCTCCTGTCAGAGCAAAGCTCGTGTGTTATAGTAATAAACATTTTTCATCTTCACTTACAACATCTCCAGATTATTATTAATATTATAATTTTATTTCTAGAAAGCGGTGTAAGAATGTATTTATTCTGGTAATGGTTCATATAACACCTTCTTGAAAATATCACAAGTGTATTCCAGAAATCTTGTTGTTGTTGTTGTTTGTTTGTTTGTTTGTTTTTTGTTTGTTTGTTTTTTGTTTGGCCCTCAATTTTCCACCGAATAGAAGAGTTCACAAATACATAAGGAACATTGCATTGTGGGAATAATCATAGGTTAAAACCTCTTAAACCAAACCCACAAATGTATAAGTATAGTAAGTTTTATAGTACATCCATGGATTTGGTGGATTAAATTACCCACCTTACCTTAGCTAGAATTAGTTCCCTGTCAATGTTTTTGGAGTATATAAAATAACACATGAAGTAGTGTATTGATGTCACTTTGCGAATATTTGTATATGTTTATCTATGATACAACACGATATGGTATGCATAATTTTTTTTGCTTTTGATGAGGACTCAACCTGACCCGCACATCCTTGATAATATGAGCAAATCTGTCTATTCTCTTCCTAGTATCTACAAAACAAAATGCCTTCTGCTTGTGTGGTTCACTATTACCCATAACCTCTTTATTTTTGTTGTTTAAAACCCTTAAAATGCAAGACAAATATGTGACGGCAACATAGCATAGGGCAATGACGATTAAAAATAATCTTTGTGCTTAATCTTTGGGTTTTTGAAAATGTCAGGAAAAACAAACGTTATCATTAGTTTTTTAAAACGAGTAAATTTTTACTGCCACAGGAATATGGGGATGAAGTCACAAAAATGTAGAACTCTCAAAATGTGCATATTATTTATTTATTTATTTATTTATTATTTATTTAGTTAGTTTGATACACTATACCTCAGGGATTTAAACAATCGCCACCGAACCGGGCCGATGTGATCTCAAAACATTGAGGATGCACGGATTGATATTGAGAATTGAAGAGGGAGTTTTGATATCTCAAACAGGTCAGCTGTGACGATGCCTTAAACTTATGCTGGAAAGTGGTTAATAACTTTCTGTGGGGGGGGGGTAAAATCCCCCCCCCTTTCTTTTCTAAAATTATATCATAATGGTTTTAATGGCGATCATTTCTTGTAACTATATTATTCTTGTTGTTGTTGTTGATGTTGGTATAGACGGTGAGTGAGTGAGTACAGTTATTGCTGCTGTTGCTCTTCTGTATTTCTTGCTTTGGGACTTTTAATGTGTCTTACTGTGTGACGTCATTGTGTGAGATCAGCTGGGAAGAGGAGGACTTTCCTGTGTGTGTGTGTGTGTGTGTGTGTATGTGTGAGTGTGTGAGTGTGTGTGTGTATGTGTGTGTTAAGGACACACATACAGAAGCTGCCCTTATGTTCTAACACAGGAGTCCAGAGGATTTTAACTTCATAATCAAGATAATCCTGCAAGCCAAACCAGGCATGGTGAGTGTGTGTGTGTGTGTGTATGTGAGAGAGAGAGAGAGAGAGAGAGAGAGCAATGCTGGATGTGTTCAGCTGTTAAAGGTTAACTGAATGAGATCTTTGTTACTGATGTGATCAGTTTGATGTAAATCTCTCAGGATGTGATGTAATTATCACTGTGTGTGTGTGTGTGTTTATCTCTTAATCTCAGTCTGTATCTGTAATCAGCATGTGGTCCAAAATCCACTGAATTGTTGTGGTCATCATTTTTGAGGTCTGATTTCCTCTCATCTCAGTTTAAAGGTGAGAAATGACTTTGTGTGTGTGTGTGTGTGTGTGTGTGTGTGTGTGTGTGTGTGTGTGTGTGTGTGTGTGTGTGTGTGTGCTCTTACCTCGTGTCAAAGGGACAAAGCGGACAAACTGCCCTATTGACCTATTCCACGGGTTACACAGAAATGTCAAAGCACAGGGAGAGAGAGAGAGAGAGCGAGCGAGAGAGAGAAAGCGGACTCCTCTATGAGTCACTGAGAGCGCTTAGAGACACTCGGCGTGTTTTTCACATCAATGTAAATCTAACATCAATTAACTGCAGGGTTTAAACCATGACTGAAATATTGATTTAGTTTAAATCGTGTGTATGACAGGACAAATCCACTCAACACTGATGCAGTACAAAAAAAAAATCAACCTGGAAGTATTTTTAATGTTCATATTTTATATCATGTTTCTGAGCTTATAGCTGAGTTTAGTCACGTAACAAAGGCTGAGTGTAAGACATAAAGTAACACCTTTTAAAGTTTTAAAGTAAATTAGTGTGCGATTAAAATTAGCTAACAAGTTTGTATAAATGAATATTTATACATAAATATTTTCAATTTCGTTCAACGTTTTGAAACAATAAATAATAATGTCTATAATGTCTGCTTTGTATCGTTACAGTCCCAAAAAGCACTGCATGTGTGACCCATCACGTCAAATCACGTATTCATTTACATAAGTTAAAAGTGGGGCGGCACGGTGGTGTAGTGGTTAGCACAGTCGCCTTGCACCTCCAGGGTCCGGGTTCGATTCCCGTCTCTGTGTGCACAGAGTTTGCATGTTCTCCCCGTGCTTGGTGGGTTTCCTCCGGTTTCCTCCGGTTTCCTCCCACAGTCCAAAGACATGTAGGTTAAATTATTTGCCGTTCTCAAAGTGTGGGAATGAGTGTACGTGTGTGTGTGCCCTGGGATGGATTAGCACTCTGTCCAGGGTGTACCCCGCCTCGTGGCCTAAGTCTCCTGGGATAGGCTCCAGCCCCCCGTGACCCTGAATACAGGATAAAGCGGTATAGATGAGGAGTGAGTGAGTGATGCTAAAAGTGATAAAGGTTCAGCTTTTTTTTTCTTTAAACATTCACTGCGGCTAAGAGTCTCATCACCGTACTGCGCTTGAAGTCTTCTGTAAATGTCAACCGGTTTTACGTTTTCATTCACCAGAGATTTCATCACAAGTCCCGGTTTGACTTGAACGCCCCTTGTATTAAGTGGGTTAAACCTAAACCTACCAATCTTTATCCTTATTTATTTTAGTTTATTTTATTATATTTTACTTGATGAAAAAAAAATCTGTCTCTATTTATATAATCTTAGTTTAAAAACACTCATACATTAATTTCATTAGTTTTTTTTTTTTTTTTGTATAAAGGTGCAACATGTCAGTTGTCAATAAAGTCAGTGTAATAATCATGTTAAGACAGCACACACACACCTCTGAGTCTTTCATTTCTTTAACATTTTATACACACTTTGGTTTAATTTCTGCATTATTACTATTTGAGTATTGTGTAGTATTATCAGATTTATTTATTTATTCTGTTCAATGCTTTCGGTCTGTGTTTTCCAGCTCTTCGTGTCTGTTCACGTCGCCGCGGTTGATGTTTAAATCACTTTCCAGAGACACGCAGTAAAAAACTGATGAACGCCCTGCAGCACAGCGGGAACGCCGTCAGACGCACCTCATGTCGTTCCTGGTAAAGTTGATCTCTTGTACTTTATTATCCGTTTGTGTTACAATGCTGTGCAAAAGTTTTGACACCCCCCCCCTTATTTTTTTATTGCTTCCAGAGATTCTTGCATTTTTAATGTAGTCATGAGGAATAGTTCTCTACGCTTCCTGAAGGAGTTTCTATCTCCTGTCTCCTGCCGTTTCAGTCCGGTCCCTTTTTATGCAGAATCATTCAAGCAATAAAACCATCTAACTTAAGAAATGAATCAATGAGAAACAGGTGCAGATGATGACAGATGATCAGGCCGGTGATTAGTGTACTGCTGATGCTGATTGTTTGGGACAAACAGATGAGAAGGGAAATGAGGATGATGCTGAGGCTGTAACATCAACCAATTTCAAACGAATCAAACTGTCGTTGCCGCCTGTCGCAGTAAAACATTTGCTCCAGTTTCGTTAGTTAAATCAACAGCATTTAACTGAATTTCATATGCAGATATGAAGACTTGTGCGTGGTCCTGCAAGCACCCGCGTCGCTCTGAAAGTATTTTTCGTGTCACCTCTGTCCTGGTTATTCAGGTTTCAAGAGACATAAGCGTTTAAGATAAGAATAAATGTCCTCATTAATCTCTTCCGCTCCCTGAGGTCTCGGCACGCTCAGAAATCTGATGTGCTGCACTCACATCGTCTCTGCTTCCTTTATCTCTGACTCCTGCCCCCTCTCCTGGTGTTTATTCATCATCATAAAAGGCTTTTAGATTTTAGAGCCGTCATCCTGCGTGTCATCATCAGACAGTTGGCTAAAATGAGTCTATTTCAACTATTGACGCCCAGATTCTAGATTTAATCAGTTGTCAAATCAAATATAATAATGCACTGAGTCAGGACGAGCTTTCTGGTGATGTTTAGATTGAAAGTGTGGATTAAAAATATGAAAATATCTGACTCAGCAAGCAGAGCTGACTTTCTTAAACTGAACATACTAGGTTAGGTTTTCCCAAAAAAATGAAAGAAAAAGAGAATGTAAGTCACATTTTTTTACTTTTGATAGCATAATAGTGGAATATGCATTATATAAAGTTGTATTCTTTTTTATTTCAATGAGGAAGAAAATGAGAAGAAAAGTTTTAAAGTTTTTAAGAAAAGTTTTTTTTTTTTTTTATGTAAGAGCAGCAAATTCTCCTCTAAACAACAGCTGTTAAAAAAAAAATTAATTTCTATGTAAAATTTTGACTTAATGGCATTGCCTACTTTAAAACCCTTCAAACAGCACAGATACTGTACACGCCAGCAACACAGCAGAAACCTCGCCGGTGTGTGTTAACAGGGAGGCTTCGGACTTCAAACTGTGCATTTGGTTTTCGGAAACATCAGGGGGAACGAATATTATCAGTAAATTTTACCACTACCAGAATATCTACTGGAATCTTGAGAAATTACCATATTATTATTATTATTATTATTATTTATTTATTTGTTTGTTTGTTTATTTTTTTGTCATAGAAGCATAAAAACCATAAAAACACATGATTATGTACAGTATATCTGTGCTATTTCTTTGCCTATGTGACCCATTTTCACATTTTTTGCTCAGTCATGTTTGTATAGTTGATTAAAATCAACTAAAATTCTGTTCCAATTGCCTATTTTTGACGGGCAAACCTGTGGACGAATACGCAGATTTATAGGTGAGCAATTAAAGAAAATGTGCTGCCGGTAGATTACTCCCAGAAACCAGTGCACCATGTGCGAACATTCATATAGCACCAGGTAGTGATGGGAAGTTTGGATCATTTTAGTGACTCGCATTTTAGTGAGTCTTTTAGTTCATGTCGTTCTTTTGATCAGAAATAAAATAAAATGTTACATTTTCAGTAACCAGACCCTCAACACGTCTACATACACACATTTTGGCTACAGTTCCAGTAATGAGAATATTACCATACAGATAAGGACAGAATGAGCAGCTCACCATCATATGTTCTGGTCCGAGTTGTTAGTTCTTTTGGCACGTGACTCTCATAGACGCTATGCAGTGCAATAGATTCAAAAGAACGATCGACTCGGACTAGAAGACCCATGAGATGAATCACTTATTTCTGATACTGTGTTCATGCTCGCCCAGTAGAAAATGAACGTATCACTCTCCGAGACTACTCGTTCTTCTGAGTCACGTTAAAAAAGAACGAATCATGAACGTCCCTCACTAGCACCCGGTGTGAGTGCTGCTCCGGTACAGGAGAAAAGAGAAAAAAAGAGAAAACTGAAAAGAAAAGTGAAAAGATAAAGAAAAGAGAGAAGAATAAACTGAAGAGTGAAAAAAAAATAAAAAAGTGATGTGAAAAGTGAAAAGATTAAGAAAAAAGAAAACTGAAAAGAGACGTGAAAGATAAAAAATATGTCTATATGAATAAAAAAGATAAATGAATAAAATGAAAATAAATAAAAAAATAAAAATAATTAATTAATTAATTTATAGAGAAAGAAAAAAAAGAAAAAGCGAAAAAAAAATTAAAAGAAAAAAGGGGACATTTCATACACCTGTGGTAGAAGATATTCCTCCTTCTTTAGTTGTATGAGTGCTGAATAACAACATATTGAATTTTTTTGCTGAACAGTGCTGAGCCATATACTGTATATAAAAAATACATATAAAAAAAACTCCAAAAACAAATAATGTCTAAAATGCTGTCTTAAGGGTTACGCTAAAAAAAAAAGATAAATAAGTAGTAATAACATTGTTCTTATATAGTACATACTGTATGTGAGTTGTCTTTCAGCATCGCTGCTCCGAGAGCAGTAACATTTTGGGAAATGACGTTGGGGAAACTATTGACGAAGACCAGATTACAAGAATGATTCATGTCCACTTAACTAATCCTTGTGGGAAATTGAAAGCGCATGATACTGACTAAGTCTTCTTTGCAATGCATATAGACAGTATGACTCATGTTCCTGTTTCTGTTGTTCCTCCCAGGACTGCTCCTGTATCTCCGCCCACTCTCAGGTCCAGCCAATCAGCTGTGAGGATCAGTACGAGGACATCAGTGGGTCGTACCTGGTCAGTAAGAAGCCGGAAACTGATGTAAAATGCAACCCAATGATCAACACTGAGCTGCCGAATTACAGCCACAGTCACGTTAACCTCACTAGCCGCAGTAAATTAGCTAGCAGGTTTTTCAAATAAATGCTCGATAATAGGTAAACAACTACATGGTCTTCAGCGACTGGCGAAAAGGGAACTTATGCACGGATGTGCACCTGTAAAGAGTCTCACTACAGCACTTAAATCAGGTTTCATCTTTACTCTTTACTCACTTTCATTTTATAGCACTTTCAAAAAAGAAACATTGCCAAGCAAAGTAACGATAGAAATACAAGGATAACGTTTGTGAGCGAAATTTGCAAAGAGCAAATAAAATATACAGAAAACATGAAACAATTAGGAACTACACTGCCTGGGCAAAAAAAAAAAAATCTGCCCTTTCAGAATTGTCAAATTATGTGTCTGCATAAAGCAAAGAAAACAACTAAGGAGATTTGAAATGACTGGAACTGAGTTAAAAACCCTTCAACACATTATCAAAAACTTGAGGGATAGTACTGAAACTTCAGCTTAGTGGAAGGAATGTGGTCGGAAAGAAAATCATGAATGGAGATTACTTGGGGAAGATGCATGGTAAAAATTGACAAGATTGCTAGAGACATTGGAGCGATGGAAACAGGGCTGAAGAGTCCAGATTGAGCCTCTTCCAGAGTGATGGGCACATCAGGGTGAAAAAGGAAGCACATGAACTTGGAGACAGTGTTATGATCTGGAGTTGCTCAGGTCTAGACTCAGTAACGTTATATGGCAATACAATGAAGTCAGCTGACGACCTAAATGTACTGAATGACCAGGATATCACATCTGTGTGGGCTTACCATTATGACATGGCACTAAACTGGGATTAGACCTGACTAGGACTTGACAGGCAAATTAAAACCAGGAGGCGATGTTAGCACAATGTTCTCAGTCACTGACGCAAGAGTGTGCTGAAAACATGGTGTTCTTGACCCAATGGTCAGGAGAAAGCATGGAAGAAGCAAAATTGGGGTGTGCTGCAGGAACAGTGTACTCAAAGCTAGGGTGTAGAGCGAGCGTGGGGAGCAAATGTGGAACTCCCAAAACCAGGAACGATGATCATCCTTATAAAATCAGAGAAGGGTTGTTATTCTGAAAACCAGCCGGTGGTGTCTCAGAGCATGACTCAGACAGAACAGGGCATACACATCTGGGCATACATCTGGAAATGCCCGGCATTAAGCAGGGCATAATTCAGGCATAGCCTGGCATAATTCTGTATAATTCTGGATTATGGTAGGACTCATAACATTACATGTATGACTCTGATGCCAAAGGACAAACTATTTGGTCAACATCATTCTGTATTAGCATGACAGGACACCTAGTGACACCGAGGTGTTTAAATCCAGTGGAGGAGTTATGATAAGCGATGTTCTCGGGTTACAGCAGCAACATCTGTGCTCAGAAATCAGCTCTATTCCAGAATTTATTGTGGATAAAGTCTTCAGATGAAAAGATGTGTGATTATGGAACTGTATGAAAATCCCTGCTTTGTTTTAGCATTGTAGCATAACTTGTTTAAAATGTCAAAGTATGTGTGTGTGTGTGTGTGTGTGTGCTTAACAGAGCAGTGATGGCTCGTTCTTCGGAGCTGATGATGACCTCTCCGGCTTGTCTGCTGATCCTGCAGACTATCAACTGCTCTCAGTACTCGGTAAGGTGTGTGTGTGTGTGTGTGTGCGTGTGTGTGTGTGTGTGTGTGTGTGTGTAAACAGATAATGTGTCAGGTAATTCATGTATATTCTGTGTAAGTACTTTTTAGTCAGTAGAAAATAACCATACTGCGCTCCGTGTGTGTGTGTGTGTGTGTGTGTGTGTGTGTGTGTGTTTAGGGCGGGGCTTTAATAACATGAGCCAGGTGAGCATGGCCCGTCACAGACCCTCTGGTCGACTGGTGGCGGTGAAAAACACCAACTTGGATGAGTGTACAGAGGAGGAACTGCTGCAGCTTATGGTAAATACGCTCCTCCTCACTACGAGCCGAGTCCAAAACTATTGGCACCCTTCGCGATATTGATTATTAAAATCAAACTATACAGTGTCACTCTACATTACTATTAGAAACAGCTATTAATTATTGATAATAATAATAATAATAATAATAATAATAATAGGTAATACATGGTAGTTATTTGTTGTGTGTGTGTGTGTGTGTGTGTTTGTGTGTGTGTGTGTCTATGCAGAATGAGGCGCTATTATCCAGACTATTTCGTCACCCAAACCTGCTGACGTCCAGATTGGTGTTTAGTTCTTGCTGCCAGCTGTGGGTGCTCTCCCCGCTAATGAGCTACGGTACACACACACACACACACACACACACACACACACACACACACACACACACACACACACACACACACATATCGTTAATCTGATGATTCATAAAGCTTTCTTTAAAGATCATATTTATGTAAATAATAAATAATAAGACAGTCATATCGTGTTATAATACATATAACATATGATACATGTTATATGATATAATACATATAATTCATACATTCAACATTTTTATACACGTTGTTATGATAACTTAAAAACATATGTAATACTAGGCCGTATTGTGCCTTATTAAACATTAATGTTCTTCATTATAACATTTGTGAAAACAAAACTAGCCACTGGTATTATATTTAAACAACATCGCACTTAACAGAGTGCTGTTGTACTGAATAGCTGCACGGCTGATATTAAGCACAACAGCACGACCGCGACTGTGATATTGCTTTCATATTGCTTACAGTTCCACAAGCACCATTTATAAAAACAGATTATGATTTGTTTCTTTATTTAACCAGTTATTTTGCTCCGCCCACACATATCCTACCCCACCTGGCACAACTAAATAACCGCGACTGATGGAGCTGGCGACCGACAGTTAGTGTAATTAACAGGGTGAAAGTAGTTTTAAGATCTTACCGGTACTGTGTGGTCAAAAGGTGAGGAGAATAAACCATGGAGACGGTGGACAGTCCTGTACATCTCATAAGTTTCTCTTTATATTTTCCCTCCGGGTTCTGAGGTTAAATCCCAAATAGTGTTAATTTTAAGGTGTACAGTCACTTGTTCCACACATTCGAGTAGGGCCCTTGATCAGCTGTTAGAGAGCGATTTGGTATTCAGCCTTGTGTTAGAAGCTAGTTAGCTTTGCAGCTCATGGTAGCTGTGAACTGCATACATTTAGGTGAAATTGATGAGTGGTGTCTGTGTGTGTGTGTGTGTGTGTGTGTTCTGTAGGTTCTGCAGACTTGTTACTCAGGTCGTTTTTCCCGGATGGAATGAGCGAGTCTCTGGTTGCGTATCTGCTTTACGGAGTCCTGAATGCTCTGAAGTACCTGCACCACATGGGCTACATACACAGGTACACACTCGGGGTCGCGGCCTCAAACATTTTACTAGTCGAGAAGTTTTTTTTTTTTAAGTAGTCGACATAGCCGAGACGTCCTCGTAGCTCAGTGACTGTCTCTCTTTAGGACGAGGTTGCCATGGAAACGTCTGGGATCTGGGTTTTTGAAAAATGAGCTTCTGTGCAACATTGTTTTATCTCTCTGTTTGTGTCAGAGGTGTGAAGGCAAGTCACGTGCTGCTGTCAGCAGGGGGACACGTGTGTCTGTCTGGACTGCAGTGTGTGTACAGCCTGATGAGGGACGGGAGGAGGATGGAGGTTGTGTTCGATATGCCGCAACACACACCCTCACTGCTGCCCTGGCTCAGCCCTGAGCTCCTGAGACAGGTACACACACTCACACATGCATACACACACATACACACACATACAAGCACACACACGCACGCACACACACTCACACACACTTACACACACACACACACACACACACACACACACACACACATATACATACATATACATACACACACACATACTGCTGCCCTGGCTTACCCCCGAGCTCTTTGAGACAGGTACACACACGTACACCCACACAAGCACACATACCCACACACATTCATGAACACATATGCACATACACTCGCACATACACACACACACACACACACACACCCACACACACCCTCACTGCTGCCCTAACTTAGCCCCAAGCTCCTGAGGCAGGTTCACACACGCACACACCCACACATTAATCTTTCTCTTTTTTTTATTTATTCATTTATTGTTTGCAAATGTATTTTTTCGTTTCTTTGTGTGTGTGTGTGTGTGTTGCTGCAGGATCTTCATGGTTACGGTGTGAAGTCTGATATCTACAGTGTGGGTGTGTTAGCGTTAGAGCTGGTCAGTGGGAGAGTGCCATTCCAAGACCTGCCCCCCACCCTGGTACCCCAGCACACACACACACACACACACACACTCACACACACAGTAAACATTTCTGAATACAGTGTTATAGCAGTGTCTTGGTGTGTGTGTGTGTGTGTGTAGATGTTGCTACAGAAGTTGCGCGGCTCTCTGACCTGCATGCTCGACGGCGCCCCCTACGCGCTGGGAGATTTCAGCGCCCTGAAGGTGTCTCGCTCCGGAGTGGACTCGGGGATCGGGGAGAGCGTCGCTGCAGGGAGTCTCACTCGCACCGCCACGGCAGAGAGGCCGCAAAGCCCCGCCCCCAAAAACCACTCTGCCACCTTACACAACCTCCTGCAGCTCTGCTTACAACAGCAACCTGAGCGCAGGTCAGACTCACACACACACGCTAATTATTATTATTATAACTTCACACACTGTGCGTTCTGTGTGTGTGTGATGTGTTGCGTTTGTGTTTCACAGGCCGTCGGCATCAGCTCTCCTCTCTCATCCCTTCTTTAAACAGGTGAGCTCTCTCTCTCTCTCTCTGTCTTTCTCTCATTCACTCATGTCCCCTATTACCTTTCTCGCTGTCTCTCTTTTAATCATCCTCGCTGTCCTTCCCTCTCCACCTGTTTTTTCTCTCTATCTGTTTATCCTTCATTCTCTCTCTCTTCATTATTTCCCTCCCTCTTACTCTTTATCTCTCATCCTGTCTTTTTCTCCATCTCTTTCCTTTTCTAAATCTTTTTAGTATAAGTAATTAGAAGTATAAGAAATAAGTCTTTCTTATTGGGAATTTAAATAAGATATATATATATACCGCACATTCAGTACATACAGTATATGGTACACTGTTTTTTTTCCTACTCATTCCCCTCCCCCTGTATTTTATAAGAGAAAATATATAAATAAAAAGGCGGCATGGTGGTGTAGTGGTTAGCACTGGGGCCTGGCACCTCCAGCCACCCCGCGACTCTGAATACAGAATGGAAATGGAATGGATCAAAATAGTATTACTCAATTTGAAGTAAAAACGTATTCGGTGAAAAGACTCAAGTACTAAGTAACTGTTTCATCATAATGTCAGATTTTTTTTTTTTTTAGAAATTATGTAAGCAGTCAGACAAAATACATATTGCGACATTTCTATGTAATAAAATAAACGAAATAAATGTGATAAAATAAATGAATAAATCTAAATATCTTTACAAAATAGCAAATTAAGGAATAAGAAACACACATTTCCTAATCTCCCTTTTTTCACAATATAAATCTTTTGAAATAAATCCCTACTGTAGGTAACATGTGTGTGTGGGAACAGTGTAACTATTTCCTGTGTAAGATGACTCAGCAGAAAATAAAATAACATTAGAACACGTGTACAAGAGTCTCACTTCACCATAAACTGTATCAAGCAGAACAAATGTAAGAAAATTATATATTTAGCCTCTAGTTTATTTGCTAATTATATATGTTAACACTGCAACATTAAACAAAATAGCTAAACTAAGCGTGACATGTTTACTTCACTGTCTACCACTGCTGAAGACGAGCCCCTCCCCCTTCTATGTGGTCATGTGACTCCATGCGGTTATTGTTAATGCAGCTGATTGGTCAAACGGAATCATGTGATTATTGTTGCTACATCTGATTGGTGAAACACAGTCATGTGGTAGATCCACCAGCTGCATTTCTCTTGCAAACACAAAGGATATCTAAAGCGTCGAATACATGATTAGAAAAGTAATGAGTCGAGTGGAGCCGAATGTATAAAAAGTATAATGGGGTAAAACTACTCATACAAAATTACACATCAAACAAAAGAATAACAAAGAAAAAAGGATAAACGGAAAAAAGTTTTAGAAAAAGAAATTGAAAAAAAAAATCTTTCATTATAGATCCAATTTTTCTGCATCTATATTTTCAAAGTGGCTCATAAATGGTTGCCAGATATCATAAAACACATGAGGGGATCTCTTTATGAAGTACGAAATATTTCCTAGTGTCTTTTCTCCACCTCTAAATTTCATCTGGGATAAAAAATGTACATATCTATTATAAATTCTCCTCTTCCTATGTCTCAGTATCTCTTATGTATAATATCCATAATAATAACTCTGTGTACGTGTGTATGGGTATCCGTGTCTCAGGTGAAGAAACACACCCCAGACTCGTTCCTCAGTCTGGTGTACCCAGCCATTCCTCTGTCCTGCCCCGTGGATGTCCCCCCGTCTCCCCCTCCGCTCCAGAGTGACACTCACACCAACATGAACCCTGAGCCTACAGACGGAGGAGGAGTGTGGGATTTCTCCTAAAGCTTGATGGCTCTTTCTCAGCATCTCCTTGTCTCTCTCTGTCATGTTCCTCAAACTGGAGATCAATCCACTGTTCAAAACTTTCCACACACACACACACACACACAAACACTCTTCTACTGTGATCCTCCATAACGGCTGATTCTGTGCATGCTGTTATGAATCTACATGATTATCTGTCACATAATACCTGGAACAAAGATCTGAAGATCATGTGACAGATAACAGACTGACTGGTGGGAGTACATATTTATATACTCTGGTATGTATTTTGCAACATTGATATTACAAAAAGCGTTCGAGTCAAACCAGGACTTTTTATTCGCACTTATTGTCAGGGGTGGGGCTGAACGGGAGTGAACCCAATTGCAGACAGAAAGCCTTTCTGAAAGCTTTAGTTCGAAGGCAMAAATAAGTCTCAATGTGCAGGCTCAGCAGGAGCACAAATACGGCAGGGAATGAAATGCTTCTGACGGCGAAACACTCCTGTCCGATATCCACATACACAGAAGTGATCACATGTCTGCACGCACACACAGAGATTGCAGGGAATAGCACTAAACGAGGTCGGAGGAACAG
>QMIH01001008.1:114971-126051 GCA_003987875.1 Clarias batrachus
TATACACACACACACACACACACACACACACACACACACACACACACACACACACACACACACACACACACAAAAAAGTGTATGTAGGAGTTGGGTGGAGTTCAGCCTTATGTCGGCACGGGAGGGGCTTTTGGGTGTGTATGTATATATGACGTCATAATAGGGGAGAAAATCAAAAAATGGGAAAAGGACAAAAAAAATTTTTTAAAAAGGAATTTTAAAAAAATGTCTAACCATGACTAAAAAAGCAAATCGCTCCTCTCCTTTAAGACATATTTTCCAGTGGTTATGGCAGTGGCTGATATTTCCCTAATCCTCGATCAGCTTTAGGTCTACATGCAGTGTACAGTTCGGGTGTAGTATTAAACATGTGAGCGTTATAGCATGACATTAAAAAGTAGCTGCTGATTTATGACCGCCTGATCTGAGATCAGTTCTCTGTACAATATTCATCACGTCAGCAGTTTTTTATTTTATTTCTGGCCAGAAGGATTAAGCCTGCTCCATTTGAATACCAGATGTCTTTTGAGGATCTTTCATTTGGGAGCCTTTTTTTTTTTTTTTTTACACACACTGAATGTCCTCCTCAGCTGCCAACAAGCGTCCTTTTCAGTTCTCGTGCTGCATGTTCTCTCTTCCATGAAACATGTTTGAAGTGTTTGTGTGAAATGTCAGGTGTGTTAGGTTTGTGATTTCTGATCTTTATTTCCCCTGAGGATACGCCGAGAAGTTATGGGGAATAGGGCTCTAATGCTGGAGTCCCAGAATGCAGTGCAGCAACATGACAACATGACACAGTGTCCTGGACCATGACAAAGACTTGGTTTGAATAGCTAGTGATCTGTGAACAAGTATGAGTGAGTTCGGTGTGGAAGAACTTGACTGGCTTGCACGGCGTCCTGACCTCAAACTAGAGCGGAGACTGCGAGCCAGGCCTTCTCGTCCAACATCAGTGTCCGATCTCACAAATGCGCACCTGGAAGACAGGTCAAAAATTCCCATAAGCATACTCCTAAACCATGTGGAAAGCCTTCTCAGAGGAGTTGAATCTGTTATAGCTGCAAAGGGGGAGGGACCAGCATCATATTAAACTTTATGGATTAAGAGCTGGATGTTACTCAAGTTCATATGCATGTGAAGATTCTGGCGAGCAAATACTTTTGGCAGTGTATATAAACTGTATGCTTTGCGTTGGTAATATTATCTCCAGATCTCTGCCCATGGTTCTCAGCAGGACACTGATGGATTGTGGGGAGTGAATCATTAACGCAAGTGCCGAATCCGAGCAGTGGGGGCGCTATCGTGATTATATTTCCATACTGGCCTGGGAACGCCTCAGGATCCCCCTCTCAGTCAGGGTTGGTCAAGGTGGCCGGGGGAAAAGAAAGTCTGGGGTTCCCTGCTGGAGCCAACTTTAGATAAGTGTTTGACAATGGATGGACTACATTGCGGTTCCTTTAGAACCCTACAGGTGTTGCGCTCTAAACTATTCACACATTTGAATCATCATCATCATGTGTGGTAGGAGCAAATTATTTACTGATTGTTTACTGACCTACAGTATATACTGCGGTACCTTTATATACACGAACGCCTGCCTCACAAATTTTTGCCTTAAGAACTGAAATTTTGCTAGACTTTCCGGGTACGTCCGGAAGCTGTATGTCCGTGAGCTGGTCAAAACTTGCAAGATTTAGTGATGACGTAACACCATGTATCCCAAGAATGTTATCAAGAAGAAAAGGGAGCCGCTTTCAGGTTGGTTCTTAAAACCAGCCGGTGTCGAGAGGAATCATAAATTAAGGTTAAGTCAGGTTTAATGTCTATTTATTTCACATTGTCTTTTCTAATTGTTTTGGTTTGGTTTAAATGCAGAAGTATGATTATTAGTGTTGGAAATTGGTAATATTGGTAATATTTTTGGTTGGTTGGAACGGATTATCTGGATTTACATTATTTCCTATGGGAGAACGTGTTTCACAATATGAAATTCCGCCTTAAGAACTCTCTTCCGGAACGGATTAACTAGTACAGTATCTCTAGCTATCTATAGAGTCGGGATATTAATAAAATCATGATAATATCGTATCGGCCTTTCCCTGATGTCTATAATGATTGCAATATGTAATATGTACTGAATGTGTAATCTTAAGCGTCTATAAACCTCTCCATCAATACACAGAGAATATTTTGCTGTCTTTTGTTTCTTCGCTGCGGGAGATATTAGTCATAGGGCTGGTATGATGAACCGGACGGTCTGGTTGTCATTCCTCAGTAGCGGTGCATTATTATTATTATTTAATCACATATTAATCATGTGTTTCATACAAGCCTGTTGTTTTGGGTCATTATTTGTCAGGCAGGTTGGGTTCGATAATTAGGAAACTATTTTACATGGTTGTAGACTCATCAGTTTCGGTCTGGTTCAGATGTTTGGTGTGAAAGTGCGCCCCCTACATGATGTACTAGAGCCGTGCGATTCGCTTTTTTTTTTTTTTTTTCCTACCAGTTAGAAAGTCATTTCAGTTCATGTTAGAAACTTTTATCACTTTTTAATTGTTTAAATCCTGTAAGAAATATTGCAGAACACAATATAAAATCGCACTGCCCAAACATTTGTATTGAATCCAATTACTACATTCTCTACTACATTCCTCCTGAGGGTTCGACAGATTATTTGGTTAAAAGGAAGTTTAGTGCCTCTGAGTGGCGCAGTGGTAAAGCGCTCGCCCTATCATCCGGAGATCGCGAGTTCGATCCCTGTGTGATGCTGTAACCTCTCACCGCCGGAGGTCTAGAGAGCTGATTGGCCAAGCTCTCTCAGAGGGGATGGATGAGCGGTACTTAGTGCTCTCACATTAATCACGGCTAATACAGCCAATCAGGGGCGTCCGTGAGCTCATGCACTGAGTGGATAAGTCTGTCCTCAGAGTGTGTGACGACGCCCACAACGGTGAGTAAACGAGCAGTTCAAAAAGATGTGGTCGGCTGGCGTCATGTGGTTCGGAGGAAACACGTGATAGCCTTTGGCACTCCCGGCTGAGTGGAAGTAGTAGTCATAATGTGGAGCCCCCTAGTGACGGGGAGGAATTGGACACGACTAAATTAGGTAGAAAACCGGGGAAAAAAATCCAACAGAAAAAGGGAAGTTTATTCATTTAAGAATCCCGATTCTTTTGTGTGTAGAATCATGTATCGACTCCAAAATGTTACATTCATAATATTCACCGGCACGCTCTCAAAACATTCCCACATTAAAAGCCTTGGTTCTGCCTTTTTTCTCCAAATTGAAATTGAAAGTGAATTAGTATCGAAACACTTACTCACTCTTAAACCAGTCTCAAAACCTTGCAAGCACAATGGAAGGCGTGTGTGTGTGTGTGTGTGTGTGTGTGTGTGTGTGTGTGTGTGTGTGTGTGTGTGTGCGCAGATATGCTCACGACTGTTTAAGGGGTGTTCGAGGTGGTAAAACGACATTGTTTCCTTAAAGTCCTACAGGTGGCGCACTCTAAACTATTCGCACCCTGGCATCCCGCAATACCAAAAGCATGAATTTGGTTCAGCACAAACATTTTTAATACTCTGTGTTTTTCCTGAAACCTCATGCTTAACTTAAACTCTCGTCCTGTCATTTTCTGCCATGTGACCATTAGTGTTCAGTAACTGTTCTTTGATATCTGTTCCCTGACGTTCAGCTTGTATGTTTTATTTCCTCAGGTGAAGGAGAACATGGACGCGGCCCAGATCGTTCGGGACCCGTAACAGCGTTCCCCATGGACCGCCACACGCCGGCCTCACACACTCGGCCCTGACGCGCTGACAGGATTTACCGTTACCACGTGGAATATTTCACTCACTTACCACGGCAAACAATTAAAGGGAGAAAAAGCGGGAGAGAGATAGAGAGAGAGAGAGAGCGGGTCGGACCATGCGGACTCTGCCCTGCTGACTCCGTGTCGTCGCTTGAATATTTTTGCGCCTGCATGCTGGCATCGTCCTCACACACCAGCGAGCAGAATGGCATCGAACGAGAGACTGTACGAGGTCTGGATGTTGTACTGCAACAAGGTAAAGTCCTCCTCACACGGTTTCAAACCATGCTTCATTAAAAAGGGTTTAAAAGTGTGTAAAAGAGGCCACATAGGGTGCACATACTTTTAGGAGAAAAAAAAAATTAAGGCTGGTCTTTCCTGAGAAAAGTGTGTACGTATAGTACTCCTGATAGTGGCGTCATTGGATTAAACTGCACTCGTTATTCATCGGCTTATCAAACAGCACTTGATCCAGCACACAGGGTGTACAAACTTTCGCACTCTGTAGCGTAGGGTCCAGGCCGCGACTTCACGCTAGATTAAAGAGCAGCTGTCAGAGGTTGTGCTCTCTGTGCATGCTTTGAGGAAGAAGAGAAACTACAGATTGTTCTCTCTCTCTCTCTCTCACTCTGGTGTGTACGAGTGTGTATGTGAGTGTGTGTGAAAGAGAGAGAGAGAGGGAGAGAGACAGAGAGTTTGTTCTTCATACCTTAAGTGAGTTAGTATGTGTTGCTCTCAGCGGTGTAGACGAGGCGGCTTGCAGGCACATTTTCTCATGCTGTTTTGAAACACACACTTCTGTATTGTAGCTCATGTGTTAGTGTCTCTCACATACTCGCTCACACACACACACACACACACTCACACACACACACATAGGTCAGTATAAACAATGGGATGATGACTGGATTTACCCACTGTGTCAATGATGTGAGCAGAAGGGGGCGGAGCCTTTTACAGATTAATTGACGTTCTGTCAGTGAGCTGTACAGTAAAAACAAAAAAGGAAAACACTTTGCTAGCACGCTAACATCACGTAGCAACGAGGGCACTCCGACACCCATTCCGAAAAACAATTTCACTTGAGGACGTGATGCACTCGTTTACCTGAATCGCAAATGACTTCCTGTTGGACATAGTGAATCGTGTAGGCTGTGAGATCTAATCCCAGTTTCATATACGTAGGAGTTTATTTCATTATAAGATATTTGAGGCTAAAATGCAGGAATTCAGTGCCATATACTGAAAGAAACTGAATTCTAATTACTTTACCCTTAGAAATGACGTGGACTACAGTGCTGTGAAAAAGTATTTTACCCCCTCCTGATTTTTTTTTTATCATCATTCTGTTTTTTTTTTCTTTTTCTCATACTTAAATGATTCCAAATCATTTACGTTTCATTCCGAAGTTCAAGTCCAAATCATTTAAGTTATATTTCAAAGTTCAAATCATTCAAGTTACAGTGGAACCTTGGATTATGAGCATAACTCGTTCCGGAAGTGGGCTCGTGTTACAAAACACTCTTAAACCAAATCATAATTTCCCATAAGAAATAATGAAAACTCAAATTATTCGTTCCACAGCCCCAAAAATAAATACATAATTAATACAATCTATAAAATGAAAATAAAAAAAAATTAATCTGCACTTTACCTTAAAAAAAAGTACAAATAAATCCCGACAGATAAGTGCTGTGTGTGTGTGTGTGTGTGTGTGTGTGTGTGTGTGTGTGTGTGTGTGGAATTAGCCCCTTCCCTCGCCTCGTTGTACACCTCCTCTCTCTCCCCACCTCGCTTTTTAAGTTTCACAACAAACACACACTCACACACACACACACACAACGGAAACACCGTTTTAACAGTGGGGGCTTGTGGGTGAAAAGGTGAGAGAGTGACGCCCGGTGTCAAAACTAATACTCGTAAACTAATACTTGCTCGGTTTCCGATTAAAAATTAATTAAAAATCTTTGCTCGGTTTGCGGAACACTCGTAAACCACGTTACTTGCAATCCGAGGTTCCACTGTATATTTAAAATTTCAAGTCCAAGTCATTTAAGTTATATTCTGAATTTCAAAGTCCAAATCATTTAAGTTATATTTCAAAGTCCAAATCATTTAAGTTATATTTAAAATTTCAAGTCCAAAACATTTAAGTTTCATTCCAAAGTTCCAAGGCGAAAGCCACTGCTGACCACAAAGTACACAAAAGGTTTGTCTGACGTATACCAAAAAAACCCATCTTGATTATCCGACCTTTGGGCAAATATTCTGTAGACCGATGAGACAAAAGTTAAGCTTTTTGTCTGGTATGTGTCTCGGTACATCATTTGGCGGAAAAAATTAACACACCATTTCATAAAAAGAACATCATACCAACAGTCACACATGGTGGCTATAGCATGATGGTCTGGGTCTTTGCAGCTTCAGGACCTGGACGACTTGCCATAATTAATTCTAAATAAAAACAAAAAAAACACTAATTCCACCTCTAAATGGTGGTTTTGGAGTGGCCTAGTCTGGGCTTTAAACTGATAGAGATCCTTGAACATGCTCGAAAACCCTCCAAAGTGGCTGAATTTAAACTATTCTGCAAAGACAAGCGGGCCAGAATTTCTCCACAGCGATGTGAAAGACTCGCTGCCAGTTCTCGTTATTAGGTTTTGGTGCAATTACTTTTTCACGTAGGTTTTTTTTTTTCCTTACTAAATTAAATCATAATTTATAAACTGCATTTTGTATTTACAAAACATTTTCTTTGCGTAATATTCAAATTAGTTTGATGATGTCAATAATATCCTGATCATATCAGGGAGGGGCAATAACCTTTTCACAGAATTGTACTGTATATAGAATGTCAAAACCAATCTCACTTCCTCTAGTGTGTGTTTAGAGACTATATAGGGTGTGGGGTCCACTGTTTAATACCCTTAGCTAAAACTGAGTAGCAGGTACTTTATCCACTCTTAGACCTGAAGAAAAAGGGGGCGGGTGGGGGGTGTAGTAGACATACACACACACACACACACACACACACACTTTGAAGAAACTTCTCTGCGAAAACAGTCAGTGCTACGAGCAAACACAGTCGAAGTTTGTGTTTGCAGATTCGATGAAGTGTGTGTATGTGTGCAGTAGGTTCTGAATAAACAGTGTGTGTGACGTCCCTTACAGGCGAACGCACTCAAACTACTTTTTCTACGTTTCTAATAGACTGTTAATAACACACCAGCTATCTAACGCTAACTAGGAAGTTTATTAGCTGTTATCGCTGTAGAAACTGTCATCTAGTGTTTTTACTAGCAAGTTAACTTTAACCAGATAGCGTCTCTTGGCGAATAGCGAGCTTGAATACCGTATGACCTTTATCTACGGTATGAACGATTAACCTAAATGACTCCTCGGGTTGATAGACTGGTAGAATGTTTGGGACTTCCTGCACATTTCAATGAAGTTCAGTTTAAATTCAGATGAACGAAGGAAGTAAACAAGTCAATTTTATTTGTGTAGCAAAACCAATTTTTTTTACGAAGTACATTTGTCACAAAGCAGCTTCACAGAGATGTATGAATTCATCTGGCAAGGATACAGTGGCAAGGAGAAACACCCCGAGACGACACGAGGAAGAAACCTTGATAGGAACCAGACGCATCTTCTGGGCGACACCGGAGTGTGTGATTTATAAATCATTCTCTTCTACTCTATAACACTGTGCTGTGTGGTAGAGACGGCAACAATTCGTATATCACGATACTTTTCTGTGGCAATTCATATCTCCAAAATCGATTTTTGTTTATTTCAGTGTATATTGTATATGTTTGCACTTGATGGCCGGCATGGTAGCATAGTGTAGCATATTTGTCCGTATGTATGGAGTTTGCATGTTCTCCCCGTGCTTGGTGGGTTTCCCCCGGGTACTCCGGTTTCCTCCCACAGTCCAGAGACATACAGATTGGGATAATTGGCGTTCCCAAATTGCCGTAGTGCGTGAATGAGCGTTTGAGTGTGTGCGTGTCCTGCAATGTAATGGCACCCTGTTCAGGGTGTACCCGAAGGCTACCATGTATACAGTGGTAAAAAGTTGCAGTTCTTCTTTTAATATCATAGGTGGCGTGCTCTAAACTATTCTTCCCATGTGGGCAGGCAGGTGGGAGCGAATCATTTTCTGGGTTTGTTTAGAAATGTAACAAAATCATATCATATATCATATACTGTATACTATCATATGTAATATTGATTTTTATAAAATACAATACAAATCGGATCGGCACAAACACTACCATTCAAAAGTCTGAGATCACTTTCTAACTCCATGGTCTTTCCTGATTTTCCTTCTACACTGTAAAACGATACTGAATGCGTTTATCCAAAATATACAATAACCTCCTCTGAACAGTTGATTGCGATGTATTTGATGATGTATTTGCTACTTATGATCTACATCTTCACAACGGCTCTAATCTGAGGTGCTGGTTGTTAATTGGTGATTTCTGAGGCAGGTGACTCTAAATGAACTTCTCCTCTGCAGCAGATTTTGGTCAGGATTTCCTGAGAAAGTCTTCATGAGAGACAGTTTCATTATCATGGTGCTTGATGGGTTTTACAAATGCACTCCACACAATACTGTTCTTGTAATAACCAGTATAGTATAAAACACCACAAGGAACGCTGACCTCCCTGGCTTAAAATAACGACTGACTGTTGTGTTGTTGTTGTTGCATAATTACTTAATTCCATATGTGATATCTCATAGTTTTGAAATCTCCAATAATGTTGTAGGATGGAGAAAATAATCACTAAACAAAAACTAAGCAATCTTTGAGTGATCCCAAATCCAAAGAGACGGAACGAGAACGCTTACAATCACATGATGGAAAAGGTCAACATACAGTACTGTGCAAAAGTCTCGACTCCCCCTGCTCCCTCATTTCTTCATATTTGTCCTTCCAATGTGGGCCAGACTTTCTTGTATTTTTAAACCTCATAAGACCCGAACTTAAATTATGTATGCATTTAAATAACAATAAAAAAATCCTATATTTTTTTGGATTAGTATGACCTGATAATAAGTCTAAAATAAAATCTAAGCATTGTCTTTTAAACTGAGTTGGACACCCTCTTGTGTTTCTACAAATCATCTAATCATCATATGTATTGCGCTTTTGCTACCATTAGATGATGCTGTAAAGTGTCTAATAATGAGATCATGTCTAAGTTAGACCGAATTAAGTAAAACGTGCAGCTACTTCCTTCCCAAAAAGTACTGTCTCCGTATGAGGATGTCAAATCCCGTATGAGGAATCCCAGGAGGTTTTAATGTATTCTTAAAGAAATAGTTCTTCAGGCTTCCTAAAGGACTTTTTGATTCTCCTTGATTCTTCTTTTCATTCCAGATTCAGAGGAATGTTTATTGTTTGTTAAGCCATACAGTGACCATTTAAGCATTAAAAAAAACATCTAACTTAAGGAAGGCCTGACCCAGTGAGAAACAGGTGCAGATGTTGACAGATGATCAGGCAGGTGATTAGTGTAGTGCTGATGCTGAATGCTGAGTGATTGGAACAAACAGACGAGAAGGGAAATGAGGTTGCTGCTGAGGTTGTTGCATTAAAAAATAAATGTAAATGGCATCTTTAGGTACTTTGCAGCATACATTTGTTTGGGTGGTTCAAGACTTTTGAACCACCAATTAGGACTGGCTATGACAGCAGGACCAAAAAATTAAGGAGCAGAAAGAAAACACAGACATGAGGGACCCCTAGGAAGTAAAGCAATCAGTCACTTGATCATAAACAAAGGTTAGGAGACTGGTGGAGAACAACGTCCAAACACACACTACTGTAAGTTGACCGGATCTGCACCTTTACCCAAGTACACAATGTCTCGACTAAACAAATACGTTTTCAGCCTAGACTTAAACACCGAAACTGTGTCCCAAACAGTAATTCTATAACTGCAGGGTTTTGTAAGCGCTCCCTGATCTAGCCTTCATCATTCGAAGCAGCTACACCTTGGATTTGCCCTCTAACGCCGTGGATCATCCACATCAGCACGACCACGCTGACGTTCACGCCGACACGGACGCGAGTGCAGCCTCTGCAGGGCGACCTTTCCCTGCTTTCGCCTTCCGTGCTCTCGAATCGCGTCGTGACTCAACCTTGAGTGTGCATGAAAGGTCATAAACATAATACTGCCCTTCAAGCAGAGTTTAATATTTAATCTGAAGTCTGGCAGGAAACACACCGAGCACCGAGTGTGTGTTCGTAGCGTCCTACATGCATGTTATCGGTTAAGTTGTCGTTGAATGGCATCTTGGCCTCGATTGAATTCGTCACGGCGTGACGTTGTGTCACAATGCGTGACTGACTTCATACAACAGACGGAAGCGTTCAGGATTCATGAGATAAATCCTTCATGTGATGCAACTTGTGACGCTCAGCAGAACCTCTGTCCAAGCCTGGTTCCTCTGGTTGGCGTCACCGTATCCTGGTCACAATTATAAACTGAAATTAACTATTTTTAATAACAATACCTTTGCTGTGATAAACACTCAGTAAAAATAAAAATGACATTCCAGTCGCTGGTTAAAAGCAATGCATTAGGAGACCACCGGTGTGTCTCACTTCTGGGGACGCAGTCGAAGGCTGATTTACATCATAGCGTCACGACTAAGCCTGTCACATTTCAAAGGCTTCTTCATATGGGACCTTTGAATGCGTCCTGGCCCACAGTGATGGGAATCACCCGTCACATCCTGTTATGATCTCATCGCGATTCTTGGGAGCTGATTTGATTTGATTTAAATCAAATTAAAACCTTTAACCTTATAACATTCGTTTTCTCACTTTAAAACGAAACACGGCATGTAAACACTACAAACTAACTGCTGATGTACAGTACGCGGTTTTCGACAACTTAGCAGTGTTTTGAGACTGATGTACAGTACAGAGCAAAAGTTTGGACACCCCTTCTCATTCAGCGAGTTTTCTTTATTATGTTCTTTATTGTATTCTTTAGGCCAAACGCGTCTCTTCTGCTTGTTGCCTGTCCTTAGCAGTGGTTTCCTAGCAGATATTCTAGCATGAAGGCCTGATTCACACAGTCTCCTCTTAACAGTTGTTCTAGAGATGTGTCTACTGCTAGAACTCTGTGTGGCATTGACCTGCTCTCTGATCTGAGCTGCTGTTAACCGCCGATTTCTGAGGCTGGTGACTCGGATGAACTTCTCCTCCGCAGCAGAGGTGACTCTTGGTTTTCCTTTCCTGGGGCGG
>QMIH01001008.1:150363-160895 GCA_003987875.1 Clarias batrachus
CAGCGTTCTCCATTAACCTCCATCAGACATCAGCGTTCTCCATCAGACACCAGCGTTCTCCATTAACCTCCATCAGACACCAGCGTTTCTACATTAACCTCCATCACACCACTGTTTTCCAGTACAGATTACATAAAAGGCTTAAATTACATTCAGAATGGAAACATCTAGAAAAAACACAGGTTTTGGTCAGTGATGTCATACTGTACTGTCATGTTTATAGTTTGTGTCTAGCTGGACTACAGTATAATAAGAAAAAGCTTGATTTTAAGGTGGATTTCTCAAATCCAGTATGAGCTCACTGCAAGTCAGAAGGCTACAGTATGGCCTCATGTATCCCATGATCCCTCGCCATTCCAGACTCGCCATCCCTCTCTGCTTTGGGTCGTGATGTCTCGCCGCTCTGTGTCGTGATCCCTCGCTGCGCTGCTCTGTTATAGCAGTTCGTGCTGGTGTTTGTTTTTCCACAAACACAGAAACCCACATGTTTACAGAGCGTCCTGAGCTACAGGTGTTCTCTGTATTACAGTGTACGCTATAGTGCTTCACGCTAATCCTGCACACCTGTGTTTTGTTATCCCGCTAATCATTCCAAACAGTGTTGTAATCCGAGACACACACACACATACACATACACATACAGCAATTAAGCTGATTAACCACATCAGACATGTTTGGGGCCAAAACAATGTTGTTGTTTTTCCCCCCCATTTCTGTGTTGTCCTGCGTCTCTGTACCGCGTCTCTGTCCTGCTAGTCTCACCTGATTTACATAATCAGGAGTGTCACAGTAATGTCATCATACTGACCTATTTAATGTTTATTTTTGAATTTTTAAAAATGAAAAAGTTAATTGTTGATTTTTCATATAATACCGTGTGTGTGTGTGTGTGTGTAGGCAGCAGATCAGTACAGTGGAGAAGAGTCGACAGAAGTTTAAAGCGGCTCCTCTAACCGTCGAGTTTGTTCCTTTTTTCTACCGTGAGTAACAATATTTCAACGCTCTCCATCCAACACAATTGCATACCATCAAACACCACTAAAGCCATCAAATGCCATCAAAAATCGTGAGACACCATCAAACACCAATAAAAAACATCAAACACCAATAAAAAACATCAAACACCAATAAAAAACATCATACGCCATCAAACATCATTAGACACCATCACACACCATCAAACACAAATAAAAACCATCAAACACAAATAAAAACCATCAAACACCATCAAACATCGCTAGACACCATCACACACCATCAAAGACCAATAAAAACCATCAAACATCACTAGACACCATCACACACAATCAAACATTACTACAAGCCATTAAACATCATCAAATATCGCTAGACACCATACAAGCCATCAACTGCCTCCTCACGCTGTCACACACCATCAGCCACCACCACACGCCATCAAATGCCATTAAATTCCACCTCACACCATCACTCACCATCAAATGCCACCTCACGCCATCACCCATGTCACACAATTAAATGGCAGTAAACACGACTACAGGCCATGGCCGTCAAACCAATCTATAGCCAATCATGCGCCATTAAACACCACAACACATAATCAAACATCACTACACACCATCGCACACCATCAAACACTAAAAATCCACTAATCAAGCACTATCAAACACCTTTATATGCCACCTCACACCATCAAACCCCGGCACGGAGCAGGAAACACAAGCTACTCAAACACAAACTGTTAAACACTATCATCCGACATCATATCTCAGACACACCGTACTGGTCTCAGCCAATTAGAGCACACTGTACTAGACAAATTTTTGATAACAGATATCTCTCTCTCTCTTTGTGTCTCTCTCTCTCTCTCTTTGTGTCTCTCTCTCTGGATGAATCTGTTCTTTGTGTACCCTATTTGCGAGCTGCACAGAGCCGCTGATAACATTTCAACCCTTGCACAAAGCAGCCTCTGTGTGTGTGTGTGTGTGTGTGTGTGTGTGTGTGTGTGTGTGTGTGTGTGTGTGTGTGTGTGTGTGCGTGAAATCATTGCCCTTCTGTCTATCAGCTGAGACATACAGAGGGGCCATTGAGTGAACAAGTGCAGCTCCAGAGGGGACGTCTATCTGCAGGTTTTTCTTTGCATAGATAACATGATGCCCTATCTTTGTGTGTGTGTTCAGAGTGTTTTCAGGAGAGTGAACATCTGAAGGACAGTCTGAAATGTTGTCTCCTCCACCTGTTTGGATCCATAGTTGCAGGTGGACAGGTGGGGATGTTTACTTTTGCACTTTTTTGAACGTTTAACGCCTATTGGGTTTCACTCGCTAGTGAGGGATTGTATGTTTGTCGATGTTGCCATGGTTATCCTGATAGCGCAAGGCTTGTGGGATATCCGTACGGCTAGCTAGCGGATCTGTGCATAACACAAATTGGTTGTGGGCAGATGAAAATTTAAGACAGCGTTTGTCTCAATTTAAACCAAGAGATTTAAACAGATCTCTTATTATTCACTCCCCCACAGCGTAATGCTCTCCTCGCCATCTCCCCTGCCACCATGGAGGTGTTGTTGGGTGTCCTGGGTGCTGGGGAGTGCACGGGGGAAGGCGATGAGGGAGAGGATTGGGACGGAGCCGCCCCGGACCGGAAGGCGGTGCTCACCCTGTGCTGTCTGAGGGAGGTGGTGCACAGCCTGCTGGCCAGCAGCTCGGATCAGAGACAGGTGGAGATCAGCACCGTCCTCGACAGCTACTTCAAACTGCTCAATTATGACCCCAACGCGGCTGGGGTCAAAGGTCAGCCGGCGCCGCCTCGTTCACACCACTGGGAGAGCCGGTTGGTGGCGCTGCAGGTGAACATGCTAGGTGAGTGGAGTAGGGGGAACTGGGCAGCTCTGTTGTCATTAGGTTGTTATTGCTCATCTTCATCATGTCCTCTGTCTTTGTCTTTGTGATCTATCTATCAGACACAATACAGGACATGTTCGAGTGCTCTGACCGGCCCGTTCTTCAGGCCATCTTCCTCAACAGCAACTGCTTTGAGCACCTGACTCGCCTCTTACAGAACAGCAAGGTACGGTCCAGAACCCGACTCTCAGAACCTCACACAGAACCGCAGAGAACCCCAGAACTCAGAACTCACACCCCATAACATGAATTTCAGAAGTTGCACGATTAACAGCGAATCGAGAAATCTAAATGTTAGAAATTGAGAGTGTTTAAGGGCGTTTTCGCATTAGGAACCCTGAATCGCTCCTGAGAGCACTCGACCCCAAAGTCTGATTCGTTCTGATTAGTGAGAACACAATCTTTCCAGACTCTGGAACAGCCTGAAGATGTGGCCTTCAATCGTATCTGTCAATACCGCAGTACTCGGGTACGGATCGACTCGGATACAGAAGCCAATCGTACCTGAACACGGAAGTGGCCTGCTTTATAAAATTCAACGTAATCAGTGCCGTCGTTCTCCTTTGGCATAGCAGTAGTATTAGGCATATATAACCAAGAGTGATGTCCTCGTTCTCTTCTTCTGTTTCTGTTTATGGAGGCTCTCAAACCAACTTCGTGCATACCGCCCCCTGCTGTTTCAGAGACAAACAAATACGCAAGTGTGCCCGAGTACAGAGCACAAAAATAATGTGAATGCTGGCCACTAGCAAATTATTTATAATTCATTTATGTGTTATTTCCTGGGCACGGTACAAATCAGTCATGCCTAATGTGAAAACGCCCTAAGATTCAGGAACCCAACATATTTACATGTTCAGAACCAAACACATGTTCAGAATTTAGAACCGAATTATACTTAAGAATCCAGCACTCACGGATCCCAGAGCTTAATTATAATTTACACCTGTTGCACCTGAGTGATTACTCGTGTTCAGTTCAGGGGTGAAACTGGTGAATAAAGCCACGGTATAAAACTTTCAAATTATTACTCACATTTATTTTATTTTTTTTAAGTAGAAGATCTTAAAATACAGTTGAAACCAGATATTTACGCACAATTCAGGAAAAAAACCAGACAAAACCTTTTTTTCTATACTGTCAAACATTAAATCAGAGTAAACTTTTTCTGTTTTAGATCAATAAATATTAACATATTTTTTTATTTTGTTAAATGTCAGGGAGAATTTTATGGAATTTTACTATTTTTCTTTTAAACTACTCTTTTGTGTTTTTTTTTTCTTCTGAAGTGTATGTTAATATCTGGTTTTAACTGTAGTAGCAAAATCTGGAAAAGTATAGTCGGAATATTTATAAAATCATGATACTTACAGAATCGCCAGATTAATCAAATCGACGCCCTTGGTATCGTGATACCACCGTATCGGGTGATCCCTGGTGATTCCCGTCTCTGGAATCTAATGCAGGCCTTATAGTCCCTAGTCCTGACAGTGCACAATTTAAAACTTTATTCAGAAGTTGTAAAGCTCTGAGCTCAACAATCTCAGCTCTTCTAGAACCCAGAAGTGGAGATTTAGTTTACTGTACATCATTCCTAAACCCTATAAAGAACTAAAACCCAGTGAGTTTGCCTGTAACGACTATGAAACGTTATTTTTGTGTGTTATTGTTACTATCGACTGACACACCCTTTCACCCCACTGCTCTTTATTATACAACCATCAAGTCCTCTAGTGGACATACTGTGTGTGTGTGTGTGTGTGTGTGTGTGTGTGTGTGTGTGTGTGTGTGTGTTGAAGTGATGTGTAAATTTTTGGTCTTTTGACTGACGTTCAGTATGTTTCTGTGTTTGATTAATTAGTTAATTAGTGTAATTAATTATATTAACTGTCTTTCTAGTTCTCATCTGTATGTGTTCTGTCTCTCTCTCTCTCTCTCTCTCTCTCTCTCTGTGTCACATGCACGAGCTTATAAACTGTAGTCTGCTTACTCAGCGTGCACGTTTTTTTCCCTCCTTAGGAACGGAATGCTTAATGCGCAGTGTGCCGTAACCTCTGACCTCTTGACCTTTTTTTTACATTTTTTTTAAATAAAGTTTAACCCTTTGCACTTGTCTCTTCTCCTCCTTTCTAAACCGCGCGCGGGCTGCAGCTGGTAAACGTTAGGTTCGCCGCCGCAGACAAAGAGCAGAAAGATTTAACCAACAGGTTACTGACAGGAGAGATTGAAAGCCAGGTACCGCCCACCTGTCACCTTGTGCGACTGCCGCTCCGCTCACTGGGCCACTCCAGGACGAGGCCACACCCACTTGCAATATTACCAGGGTTCAAATCTACATCTAATCACTTTTCATTTTTCAACCTGAACACGTGGGTTCCTTCAAAACAAACTGACAAAACACACGAGCTGTGTGCAAAGCTTGAAACTATAGCTCCGCCCCTTTAACGCCAATCTGATGTTACAGTAAAGTGAATACGGTGGCCTCTAGTGGAGTGGCTCGGTCATTCATATCGCCTGTGATTGTTCTACCCCTTCCTACTTCTTCGGCTTTTGTTTTCTCTTTATTTCCTCCATCATTTGTTGATTTGGGAAGGAGTTTCCTTCGCATCACGGCTTCACCTGGAGCTTCACACTGCACTCGGTCCATGCTGTATGTCTGTCTCTGTCCCACCTGCCCCGAAACACTTCCTGCTTTCTCTAACAGGCTGATCATGTGACCCTTCAGGGTTAATGGTGCACTCGGGTGGACAGGGATAAATGTTGGGAATGTCTACGCTTGGGTTAACATGGTGTGTGTGTGTGTGTGTGTGTGTGTGTGTGTCCTCTTTCTGCATCGTCATATAAAGAAAAATGCTTCATTGTCCAGTTCCCTGCTCTGGAATCCACCAGCCTGTGTGTGTGTGTGTGTGTTGTTCCCTACTAAGATGTGTCTCTTCCATCCACTCGTTTGTTGCCGAGGTGTTTGATGCTGCTGAGTTTGACTGCGTTTGAAATACAGACATTATAAGTCTTGTGGGTTTTTCCACCAAGTTAAAAATTCCCATCGAAACTGTTTCTTTCTTTCTATACTTTCAGGAACATTAATAATATTAAGACGTTCAGGAATTCACAGCCGGTTTAGCAAACATCTAGTGACAACCGTCATGCTTTTCAACTTCTTGAAAAAGTCAGAACTTAGAGAGACTAAAGAGCGAAAGAGCGCCTCCTAATGGCTGTCCATGCTGACGCATCCATTCATGCAGCTCAGCGTTCCGGCGCTTCTTTCACACTCCTGAAACACACTAGCTACGTTTGCATGGACAATATCTGTTCAAATTCATTCTGATTAGAGATTCCAATTTAACCTTTGACCCCAGATGCTGATCTGATGATCATAATTTAAAGACACAATTTATCTGTTTAATCAGAGTATTACTTTATTGTTCTGCCTGCAGCGAAGTGTTTAATCTGCAGTGGGGGGGGGAGATAAATTTTTCTTCAACTTTGAGGTTAGGTGATTTAGACTTCACATGAAAAACATAAACCTGAAAAAGTGTAATGTAGTTATTCTAAAATCCAAAATTGTTAAGATATTGCAATATGGGTTTGACGTGGTTACTGACACTACAGTTTTTTTGGGGGGGGAAAGAATCCCTAATTTTGCACCGAATGCTTTAATTTTAGGAACAAATTTGTACAGGTCATATGCTTACACCAATTTTGATATCAATGCTCAAAAAAATATCAATCTTTTACATTCTAAATTATTGTTGTTTGAAGCGAGACAGTAGAACGCTGGAAAATGACCATTTTGGGGGCACGTATAAAATCATCTCTCCAATTTGGCTGAAGTTAGCAACTTTAAATTTTTAGGGAAGCAAAATTCCATTAACACTTCCATGTTAATTAACCTTACAAGTTCTGCTGCTTTGGCACACAGATTTTCTGTATTATTTTGCAAAATTAATAAATAAAATCAGCACCAATGCTGCGTTTTTGGCTGAGTGAAATAGGCCTGTTTTTTGACACGAATAAGTTGTTTTTGTTCTAAGTTGAAGTTAAAGCTCCAGATGTGATGTTTGATATTTAAAAAACGAGTGGATGGAAACACACCTGCGTTTATCGAGCGGCTCGGTGTCGGAGCAGGAAGCCGGGACTTCATGGCCGAGGGAACAAACTAAAATCACGAGTCATAATCAGTCACCGATGCTCTAAAAATTCTCCCAAATACACTAAAAATGATCAGCTTATATACCTTAATGAATTATCTAAGGGTTTAGTACCGTGTTGTTTATTTTCCAGGTTAAGCTAAATGTATTTAGTTGCTTTGGTGATTATAAATCATGAACATCTAACGTGTCTAGGAATATTGTACTAAACCCTTAAATAATTCGGGACGTATAAGTGGGATTGTTGTTCTAATAAGAATCACAGACTTTCTACTGCTGCCGCTGCCATGTAGCCTCATCATTTGTTACTGATCAGTTATAACACCCATCCCACGTGAGCGAAGGCAGTGGTAGAAAGTGCTGGAACGTTGTCTGTTATACGAGTCGATTGAGGAGTTTCTCCACCTCTCAGGTCTTGGAAGGCAGGCTGGACTCTCTCGCCGTGGCGACGATCAAAACCCTCACCACCGTGATGCACAAATCACCAGCCGCGAAGGTCAGTCTCACAGACACGACGTTTCAGTCATGTAGGCAAGGTGTGTGGTAGCACTGATTGACTCATGAGCTCCGCCCATTCAGGAAGTGTTTAAGGAGCGGATCGGATACACCCACCTGTACGAGGTGCTCGTCTCCCTGGGGCAGCCGTCCAGGAACCTGCTGAAGGAGCTCATGAACATGGTGAGACCCTTCATGGACATTCACTGTATTCTGTGTTACAGCAGCGGTCCAGATTGTGAGGCTCAAACCTGCGTCCTTGTCTCTCTATGTCTCTTGTGTGTCTGTAGGCAGTGGAGGGTGATCACTCCTCGGTGGGTTTTTTGGGGATCAGTAACGTGGAGCCGCTCCTCCTCCTGATCCGCTGGCTCCCGGAACTCGACTCGACCGAGCTCCAGATCTTCGCGGCCGATCGCCTACGGAGGATCTGCGCCTTAAATCGGCGGACGCGGGCCGCCTGCGTCAACGCGCGCATGTCCGAGTGCGTCCTCTCCACGCTCGAGAGAGACGGCCGTCTCCCGCGAGTATGTGCGGAGAGCCTTCTGACACTTCTGGGCGCTCTGGGGGCGGAGTCTCTGAGCGGCGCTGAGCTCCACCGGCTTCTGAGCCTGCTGCGGAACCACGAGAACCACCCTCAGCCGTACACCGAGCCGGTGCTGCGCTCGCTGCTCGCCATGCTCCGGAAACACACCCTCCACAGCGCAACACACTACTTCGATCTGACCCCGCCCATGGCAGGGATTGCCGTGCCGACCATTTCCAGGTGGCCAGGCTCCGCTTTTAGCTTCTTGGCCTGGCTGTCGCTGGATCAGGATCAGTTGGAATCAGCCGGCAAGGGGGATAAGAGGAAACAGTTATACAGGTGGGAGAAGAGGTGGGGAATAAGGGGCGGAACCAATTAGAGTGCATCATAATAGTGATTCCAATGTAACCGTACATGATTTTTCTTTCTCTCTCTCTCTCTCTCTCTCTCACTCTCTGTGTAGTTTTTTCACACCGGGAGGTACTGGGTTTGAAGCCTTCATAAGCTCATCTGGCTCTCTTGTGGTGGCGGTGTGCAGCAAGAAGGAATACGTCACGGTCACGCTGCCTGATTATTGCTTCTGTGACTCACTCTGGGTCAGTGACATCACACAACAACAACAACAACCACATATCCCAGCATTCATCCCAACATCACCGAGCATTCACACTGACAGAAGAGACCTGGGCAAGTAATTTGTTGCCCGTAAGGCCAGACAGAGAATCAAACAGACATGTACAGTAGATGTGCAGATTGTCAGAAAGCTACATGAATAGGCTGAGCTATGAATAGTATAAACAGATTCAGGAATTTCTCTTAGAGCACAGAATGAATGGTTTTTGCAGGTCGCCCAGGAAATGCTGTATTAGTTTTACCTCGGATGTAACGGGACACACAGCTTCCAAAACGTTCAACTTTTGCCTCATCAGTCAAATATGGCAAATAGGATACTAGCTTGTGTGTTCTTTATGGTCAGCATTCGATTGCAGCTTTAGATTGCAGCATGATGTGTTGCTTTTTGAGATCTTTTAGTGTGCTTTACTTTGTCAGACAGAGTCTATATAAGTGATTTCTTGATTCCACAGGTCTGGCAGTAATCAAGTCTGGGTGTTGAAAGTGAAAATTAACTCAGTTTTCTTAAGAAAAGAAAAATGTGGTTAATCAGAGTTCATTCATGATTTTTTCTTTTATATAGGGCCAGGTGGAACTGGACAGCTTTTTTATTTCATAATAAATTCAGTTATAATTAAGAGACTGCATTTTATTTACTCGTGTTGTCTTTGTGAAATATTGAAATTCTTTTGATGATCTGAATCATTTAAAGTGTGAGAAATATGCAAAAAAAATCAGACAAATACTTTTTCACAGCCCTGTACGGATGGATAGTCAGGTGAAAAGTGAGACGGGCAAACATGTAGACTGATGGGTGATGAATTAAAAAAATTAGACAGACAGATGGATCTAAAGTCTGATGTATAATAAGGTCCATGGTTAGTCAGTCAGTCAACCAGGTAGAAGAACAGCGAGACAGGTCCTTGTGTAACATTCCACAAAGTGCATAAATTATAATAATAATAATTATAATAATTGATGAAGTGATTAAATATACAGTATGTGACGTTTTTTACAAATATCTGGACATTGTATCAGTAAGTTTAAGGTTTGTAGTGTTTTTTATTTTGTCTTTCAGCACTACATCGGCGTGGTCCATGTTCCTGGGAAGAGACCATTTGGACAGAGTCTCGTCTACATCTACGTGGACGGGCAGCTGAAACTGTCAGCACCGCTCAAGTACCCCAACATGGCCGAGGTACTCACAAAGTACTACACGCGCACTCGCCACACACTAGTATAAGAGAGTATTAACACCAATAACAAATCCACCGTGAGTCTTGAGTATTCACTGTTCCACTCCACGTACTTCCCTTTGACTGTGTGTCTCAGTAGACTCAAGAAAATCATGTAGGATGCAAGAACAGATTCTTTTGTGAAAATTAATAGTGTATATAGTGCAATTATTTTTTGTTATAGAAGGAATTTAGCCCCAAAGTTGAGTTGTTAGAGCAGTAGATGCTGTCGTATTGCATTTTTATTTTTTTTTAGAACACCTCTATTTAACCTGAAGTGATGAAACGCATGAGTAAAAGACAGGCATCTAGACGGGCACACAGATAGACTGTCTGACTGACACACTTGTGCTGACATGCAAATAAACAGATATCTAGACTGACAGACATGCAAATAAGGAAGAGTTGTCGTGGCTAAGTGACAGTTGTACAGAGACACACAGAATAGACGTTTGCCAAGACGTATAAACACAGACAGGTGTCCATGACTGACAGACTGACTGGTGTCCATACGGACAGACAGAGAGACAGACTGACTGGTGTCCATACGGACAGACAGAGAGACAGACTGACTGGTGTCCATACGGACAGACAGAGAGACAGACTGACTGGTGTCCATACGGACAGACAGAGAGAC
>QMIH01001008.1:161097-178178 GCA_003987875.1 Clarias batrachus
ATACGGACAGACAGAGAGACAGACTGACTGGTGTCCATACGGACAGACAGAGAGACAGACTGACTGGTGTCCATACGGACAGACAGAGAGACAGGGAGACAGACTGATTGGTATCCAGACTGACCTGTGTCCGTACTGACCGCCAGAGAGACAGACTGACAGACGGAGATACTGACAGGTGTCCAGAATGACAAACAGACTAGTAGGTGGATGGATACGTAGATGAACGGGTAGGACAGATAGACTGACATACAAATGAACTGATGTTTACACACTATTTGTCTGTCTCTCTTCCCAGGTGTTCACGTCATGCTGTATCGGCTCGGCTGGTCAGCGCACCACCACCCCTCCCCCGTCTCAGATCGCCGACCCTCCTTCGTCCCGCACGTCCGTATGGGGGGGCCTGTCCAGGTTGGCTTTGATCTCTCCGGGAACGCAGGACAGCGAGTGGGGACGACCCACATCACTTCAGGGGCACCTGAGCACTGTGATGGTGTTCAGTGATGCTCTGAGCACCAACGCTATCAGAGCTCTGTACAATACAGGTGTGTATACAGAGAGACTACAAGTAGAGAGATAGACATGTACACAGACAGGTGTACAGACAGGCAGATAGACAGTTACACAGGCATATAGCTGTACAGGCATGCAGACAGAAAGCTGTACAGACAGACAAGTGTACACGCAGACAGTGGACAGGTGGACAGGAGACACTAGCAGATGGAAAAAAAGAAAAAGTCATGTCAGCTAGCAGTCTCTAAGAAACTGATGAACAGACGTCTAGACGGGTAGCTATGGACAGAGGGATAGATGTAATATTTAGCCCTGTGGATTGAACAGCTGATCCAGCCTTTCTGTAAGTGTCCTATCTCTAAGACATCATGTCCACAATGTCCACAGTTACACTCTGAGTGTAAACACTATGGATTCTCGTTTCAGGTCCGAACTGCATTTCTCCCTTCAAAAGTCAGGAGGCGGAGCTCGGTGACCTCGGCACCAAACTTCTCCTCCACTATTCACCGAAGGTGAGTGAATGTAGCACACGTACTGTATACATACACACACCATTCACTGTGGACGTGTCCCAAACCACACATGCCTTTTCTCCATCATCGGCTCCTTTCGGACGTGTCCCAAACCACTAACCTCACTTTTCTGGAGTATGTTTTGCATTAAATAATTTCAGTTGTATAGATTAAGAGTTTGAGTGTGTGATGTAGTGCACTACGCAGTGAGCACGGTGTGATTTGGGACATGCGGTACTGAATCGTGTCCCCGGATTCTTTTAGGCGTGTAGGAACCCCATCTGCGTGGACCTGTCTCCTAATATACTGCACGGACGCCTGACTGGGAATAAAGTGGTCAACTGGGACGTCAAGGTGGGAGAGACGAGAAACACACACACACACACACACGCCTTTTCATACATGGTGTTTTACTTGATTACACACTCATTTGTCTCTGTGTGTTTGTGTCTCTATAGGACATCATTAACTGTATTGGAGGACTCCCTGTGCTTTTCCCAATTTTGGAGCAGTTGACCCTGTTGACCCCTGAACAGAACAACGGCTTCTCAGGGTCAGAGGGCGTGACCCCTGAGTCTGCCACGCCCCCTGATGGAGACTGGGTCATACTGCCTTCCAACAGAGCCTCAGGTGTCTGTCTGTGTGAAATAGAGACAGAGTTCTAGTTATTAATGCACTATAGTGCTGTTAATCATTGTGTGTGTGTGTGTTTCAGAGGCACGTTTGGAGAAGAATCTCGCTGCCACCTTTCTGTTGGTGTTAAAGCACTTTCTGCACAGACACACAATAAACCAGGAGACGCTACTACACACACACGGCGTGTCCACCCTTGCGGCCCTGCTGCAGAAGGTACAGGTGTCCCCGTCTGTCTGTCTGTCCCTCTGTCTCTGTTCTGATTCAGACTTGTTAACAATGTCTGGTTTCATTTCCAATATTCAAGTAAGATCGTTTCACAATTTAGATCATTTAATACACTTGTACTTTATAATATGTTCTGTGTGTGCGTGTGTGTGTGTGTGTGTGTGTGTGTGTGTGTGTGTGTGTAGCTGCCTGCTTTTCTGGTCGACGTGAGCCTTTTGGTCGCCGTTCAGCTGCTGATTGAGCAGGTGACCAACGAGAAGAATCCCCACCTTCTGCAACAGCTGCACACACACCTCCTGTTCAACTTCAACATCTGGAACCAAGGAGACTTCTCCCTGCGCATCGGTCAGTCTCTTTGTGGTGTGTGTGTGTCGATTGTGTGTGTATGCTGTTGGTGTTTTTTTTTTTTTTAAAGTGTTTGTTTGTGGTGCTGAAGGTCACATCCAGTACATGTCCACCATCGTCAAAGACAGCAGGAAGCAGTTCAGGAAGAAATATGGAGTGCAGTTCCTGCTCGACGCCATCCGCCTTTACTACAGGTGAGAATCGATTTCCCATGATGCTTCACTCCAGTCTCGTGTTTTGATACTGATTTAAACTCACCGTCGTCTCATCGTTAACAAATAAACCAAATGTTTTCCTCTTTGTCTTATTTCTCCTCGTCTTTTCCTGGATCTTCAGCGGGAATCGCGAGAGCGACATGAGCGAGGACGATGTTCGGACCATCAGAGCGTCCCTCTGCGGCCTCCTCAAATATTACATCAGCAAAGGCGCCAGTCAGGACGAGATCCAGAGCATTCTGGGATACATCGCTGCTATCGGGGATGAAGAGCAGGTGAGCGATTGAACCCCAGATCTGATCCGCATTAGTGTGTTTAATAGAACTCGATGAAAAGTGGACAAAGGTTTCTGTTCGTCTAGCAAACACACAAGAACAGCTTAGTTGTAAAAATGCATAATAATAATTAAGGATGGGAATCGATTCGGTTTGTATTGCGATATTATCGGCAAGTATCACGATTGCAGAAATACAACTCCTTAAAACCTTTTTTTTTTACTCTAAACTATTAAGAACAATATAATTTACCCATTTTATAACACGAATATTAATTCAGCTAAATTTCCATATACAGTGGAAACCTCGGTTCATAAACGCTCCAGAGTTACTACTGTACCAAATCAGTTTACGACCAACAAAAACATCCTAAAATTTGTCTCTGTTCATGAGAACTCCACCTCGGGACACGAAGCAGAAAAACCTCCATCCTCATCACCCGCTATAAGTTGAACCAAATCCACGAGTTTCGTCGGGCAGCGTCAGTTTTGCTCAGTCGGCGATCACGCATCATGCACCAGACGTTGAATTATGACCGTATTCACCCTACAGGACTTGCACCGAAGAAAATGACAGCGAGGAGCAAAGAAAACACTCTTGCCTACAGGACATATACAGTATCCATGTAAATATCCATATACATGGATATTTTACACTCTTGCACTGCGGGAGACGCAGCAGTACAGGACTGTACAGTACACGGGTTTACCTTTACATTGTTTAATTTTTTTAGGCTAATGTATTAAGCAGTGGTAAATTTCTCGCCCTGTCATACGGAGATCACGGGTTCAATCCCCGGGTGATGCTGTAACCTCTCATAGCCGGAGGTCTAGAGAGAGCTGATTGGCTGAGCTCTCTGAGAGGAGGGATAAGAGGTACTTAGTGCTCCCACATTAATCACGCCTCTACAGCCAATCAGGGGCGTCTGTGAGCTCACATGAGCGGAAGGAGCGGATAGCGCTGTCCTCCGAGTGTGTTACTCCGCCCCCAACGGTGCGTGAGCGAGCAGTTTGAAAAGATGCGGCCGGCTGGCGTCACCTGGTTCGGAGGAAACACGTGATAGTCTTCGGCCCTCCCGGCTGAGTGGTAGTAGTAGCTTAATGGACGGGAAGGAATTGGACATGACTAAATTAGGGAGAAAATCGGGAAAATCCAAAAAAAAAGGTTTTTGGGAGTGTATTTAGGGTCTACACTATAAAAACAGGCATTTTTAGGCTTCTTCTTCGTCTTTTTTTTTTTTTTTTTCTTTAACCACCTCCAAAATTTGCAGCTCTCTAGGAAAGTGATCCCCTTGAATTTTGGGTGTCGACTATATTCTGATTTGTAGACATACAACAAATAATTGGCTCTTATCACACTGTTTAGTTCACATCACCTGTTCACACTTCCCCAAATGCAAACATATAAAAAAAAATAGATTTTTTTTTTGTCATTCTCACAGAAATTATGTTACATAATGGAATGGATTTATTTTTTTATTTCTAATGTTCATCATAAATACCCGTTTACATGTTCGTCAGTCATTCATTCGATACGTTTCATTCCCCTTTGACTATGTTCAAGTTTGTTCAAGAAATGTCCAAGCCAATCCAAGCCTCATATTTAATGCTCCTTTTTTGTGTAAGCACTCAACAGTATTAGTATTAAATATTAAAAGTCACCTACTGTCTCAGTTCATCATCAAGTTCGAACATTTTCTTTTACAAAACATCATTAAACCCCAGCGTCCTCCTTCACACACCTCCAGCCTGCCTAGGGCGTGTCGTCTGCTCTCAGCCGAGTCGTCGTCTTTCACGGTTTTGACATCTGTCTCTGCTCCAGTGCAAATTAAAAGCAGGTCACCTCTTTACTTTCGTCTCTCTGTTCCACTGAGTCCTTTCATTCGGTAACGTGTCATTTAATTTAGCAGGCAGAGTTTCCTGCCACAAGGCACTAATTCGGTCAGAGCAGCGTGATATTCTGCATGATGTAATTCTGTCCACAAACGTCAAGATTAACCGGTTTACATTACGACTAGCGATGATGAAAAAGGAAGCCTATACAAAACATCGGTCTGACCCAGAGCATGCTTTCAGAATCGCTCTTCCACACTGTGAGTCCTAGACTATGGCGCCCATCACTCTGGTATCATCTATTATCACATGGCTCCAAAGTCCAATCTTTATGCTCCCTAGCAAACTGAACTCTGTATTTTATTTTCTATTCACTTTTTAACTGATGTATAATATATATGTGTATACAGTATGTATTTACTGATTGTGTTTTTTCTTTCTTTCTTTCTTTCTAGTTGTGTAGTATTTTAGAGCTGCTGCTGAATCTTCTCCAGTCAAGTGCGTCCCGTGATCAACTCTTCCTGCTGCTGTTTGAGCCCGGAGCGGCTGATTCCTGCTACGCCCTGCTGCTCAACCATAAACACTCCGATCGCCTCCGAGAACTCATTTTTAAGGTCACAAGCTAATGGTCACCTTCTTAAAAACTGAAAAAAATCTTATAAAAATCTCATACCAATGCTCATCAACTTAAGTTCAAGTTTGTATTTATGCAACTTAAACCAACAACATGCTCAACATTTTACAGCGATGTTCACCATAATTCTCATCAGTCTTTACTATATAAGATCAATGTGCACCATTTTGCACCAAACGTTACCATGTGAAACCAAACTTTACTATCATACGCCACATCTGACTCCAACGGTGACCATCTAACACTAGTTTGCCCATCTTACACCAAATCTCGCCATCGTATGCCAGTGATTACTATCTCATGCCAGCCTTCACCTCTTTACACCAACATTTCACCCCAGAGTTCACTATCTTACACACCTGTTCGCTGTGTTACGCCAAAGATTTTACACCCATCATACAAACCAGTCCTTAATAATTAGCACTTTGTATCGACACTCATCTTAATACTGGTAGTCCCTGACTTACGAACATTCGAGATTACGAACGGACCGTGGCTCTACTTCTGGTTCAGTCACAGGCGTAGCTCACGTGTATTGTACAAAATAAACACTGCAGTGCACCAGATACCAATATTCACAATTATATACAATACTTTCAGTGTGCAAGTGAATGTATAAAATGTTCGGTATATTGTACTGTGTGTGTGTGTGTGTGTGTGTGTGTGTGTGTGTGTGTGTGTGTGTGTGTGTGTGTGTGTGTGTGTGTGTGTGTGTGTGTGTGTGTGTGTGGGAGAAATAACTCGGCCTCAACGGTTTCAAACCGGAATCAGTCCGGGAGCACGGTGATGGAAGATGTCTGTCCTGTAAAGCTGTCCAGATGGAGAATAATCCAAATTTCGGAAAATCCTCAACAAAACAGACTTTACAGTCCAATACAGTGGAAAAACAGCGCTGAGACAAAATGGAGTCCGGGATTCACCTCGCGATTTAAAGGCGCAGAGACAACACTGTTACATTTCACTGAGAGATTCATTTCCTTTGGAGCGATTATGGTTTTTGGCCACATGGTGGCAGTGTTGGGAAAGGGGACCGAGATTTAGTCTTGTGGATCGGTTTGCTTTACATTGTATATTTGTGTCAAGACTCACTTTGTCAGACTTGAGAACAAATCCGACTTGCGAACGTGATCCTGGAGCGCAACCTGTTCATAAGTCGGGGACTACCTGTAAATACACCAGTTTTATTACCACGCCAACTTTTATCATCTTAACGTTAAATGCTGCTTCATGCTGAATTGATGTGTGTGTGTGTGTGCAGCTGTTTGAGCGCATGCTGTGGTGTGACCGTGTGTATGAGAAGAGTAAGCAGCGGCTAAGACTGCGAGAAGTGGGCTACTCCGGCCTCACCCTGCTCTTCCCCGACCTTCACATCACCCCCGCCCTCGTCAAGTGTCTCCTCAACCAGATCCTCCACACAGGTCTGTGAGACGCAACACGCCGCCGTGTGTCAGATCTCTAATTTGTGATCAGAAAAGTTGTGTTTAATTTCATTCTCTGACCTCACGCCCTCTTGACGTCTGACTCATAGATTCTGTGGTGAACTATAAGGACCTGATGGCTCTCGTGCAGCTGACGCATCGGGCTGATCTGAGCGTGCGCATGCTCGTCTGCAAGAGGGTAAGAACTGTGAAGGGTTTATCACTCTATACGTTAAACTAGAAATTAAGATTTTTGACATTCTGTTCAAGTGAAATGTGTGTAATTACCTGTACTTGTGTGTGTGTGTGTGTGTGTGTTCAGTTATATTCCCTGGTGCAGTCTCAGGCAGACGCAGCACTTCAGATCTCCCGTCAGCCATGTTGGCAAGACACGTTGATCCGCGCGTTGGTGCGGAGCTGCAGCGGTGACTCCGGATCGGGACGAGGCGACTCGGCCAGCCTGGGGAGCATCGGTTCGAACCGGGCCGAGCTTCCCGTCTCCGTAGAGAGTCCGGAGGAGAACGGAGACGTGTCGTCTCTGTGTGAAACGCCCAGCGAGACCTCACAGGGCAGGGGCCTGAGTCTGGACCTGAACCAGGTCCATGCGCTCGAGCAGGGAGACAGCGGGAGTCAGACTCCCTCACCGCTGGAGAGCGCCAAACCTTTCCCCGAACGGGACGCCGCTTCCTCTCTGGGAGACGACAGCTTCCTGTTCAGCGATAACGTCTCACTGGGAGAGTCTTTTCACAGCACCGAGGTAAAATGATTGTGTGTGTGTGATGAGGAACTGGAGTATCTATATTTGTCTTCTATACATATAAAAAACTGTAAAGTTGGCGTGTCTGTACATTGAAGATATTTACTGAAAGGTTTTTTGTGGGACGTGAGATGAGTAAAGAATTTTAATGAGGTTTTCACAGGTGTATTTGACCGAGCTTGAAGTAACACACATACCGTACACTACCGCTCAAACGTTTGGGATCACTTTCTAACTCCATATGGTCGTTCCTGATTCTTATTTCTTTCTACGCTGTAAAACGATACTGAAGGCGTTTATCCAAAATATACAATAATCTCCAATGAACAGCTGATATTGAGATGTATGTCTGCTCTAATCTTTACTTCTGCTCTGTAAAGCTTCATAACGGCTCTAATCTGAGGGTGCTGGTTGTTAATTGGTGATTTCTGAGGTTGGTGACTATAAATGAACTTCTCCTCTGCAGCAGAGGTAAGTCTTGGATTCTTGGGAAGGTCTTCATTAGGGACAGTTTCATCATGGAGCTTGATGAGTTTCGCAATTAGATTTGACACAATACTGTTCTTGCAAGAACTATTCTCGAACAACTGACCTTCATGTCTTAAAATAACAACTGACTGTTGTTGTTGTTGTTGTTACATAATTACCTATTATAACCATATATGTTATTTTATAGTTTTGAAATCCCCAGTATTGTTGTAGAATGTAGAAAACAAATAACTAAACAAAAACAAAATGATCCCAAACTTTTTGAGCGGTAGTGTAGGCTTTGTTTCATCGCAATCGGCCCACAGGAATAAAAAGATATGCTAATTTGAAATGGAAATGGAAAACGCCCTTAGATCATGAAAAAATCGACCTTGAAAAAAATCATTAGTTCACCTCAAAATCCACCAGATGGCGCTGTATGTTTTTTAATGAGTGTGTGATTGAAATCTTCTCTATAAACGCGATTTTACATTTTCATTCCGCGCACGTCACGATAACGTAAAACTTGTAGTTCATTCCAAAATCCAACAGATGGCGCTGGGCGATTTATTTATTTATTTATTTATTTTGACTTTTTTTTTTTTTTTACACAACGTGCTCATGAGAGTGCAATAAAATTCCAATGCGAACGAAGTCACGGCCACGTCTAGTAGAAAATAATACTTTCGCTTTTTTTTTTCATTCATCCATCTGACCTTTCCTATTTGTCCCATTTCGCTCTTGTACCATCCATCCGTCACCTCGTCTGTTCATTCTTTAATCCTGGTTATCAATCTACTCATCCATCTGTATGTCCACCTGTCCACCCACTTATATATTCCATCCATCTGCGCAATCCGTCTGTCTCTCCATTCACTCTTGCATTACTCGTACAAACATGCATTTATCTTATTTTCCGTTTTTAACCTATCAACCATGACGTTATTTCCATGTGTGTGTAGCGCACAGAGGAGGATTTGGCGCGGATGATTGTGGAGATAGTGCTGTTCATCATGTGGAAGGGCGTGTCCGGCTCAGACGACGCCGCGTGGCTGGAGAGGGGGCAGGTGTTCTCCGCTCTCACCAAACTGGCCACCGCTAACGAGCTCCTGCTTCCTGTTGATCACGTCAAACTCAGGTACTGCGCTAACGCCGCTATGTTCGGCGACCCGTGTCCTTTTTAAAAAAAAAAAAAAAAAATCTGTGTAATAACGCGCACTACGATCGCTGCAGTCTGTTGGAGCGGATGCTGGAGTACACGGTGAGCGGTAACCGGGAGAGCACGGCAGCCATGTTGCCGGAGCACACGGAGAACGCGGTGCGTCTGCTGCATCTGGTGCAGGACTTCCTGCAGGCCGAGGGTCTGGTCAACCCGGCACTGTGGAGCGAGCGGCTGCTGGAGGACACGGTCACGCTGATGGACAGCCTCATGGTGTGGTACACCGCCGGGACGCAGTGGCTCCAGCTCTCGCAGCTCGGCCTCAGGCTCCTACTCGGGTTCATGGCCCAGCCCGACCCTCAGGTCAGTAAATCAACCCCAAATCTCACCTTAACCTTAAACTGACGTCACATGCCTTAGCGATGGTGAGAAACTAAACCGATGACGTGTGTCAGGTGTGTGCCATGGCGACGGCGAAGCTGAACGGGATCCTCCAGATGAAGACGGTCGAGTCCCAGGACGAGGCGTGCTTCCTGCTCGGCCGGGTCGAGTGCATCCTCCAGCGCTCCCTCTGCGAGCAGAAGCAGATGGACGGGAGTCCAAAGGACGAGGCGGAAAGGAAGAGAAGGGAAGAGGAGACGTACGCGTTCCTGGTCCCTCTGCTCCGGACGCTCCTCTCTAAAGTCCACAAGCTGCTGTATATGGAACTGCACCTTCCCTCGCTCCCGAACTGCAACGGCAGCCCCTCCTTCTTCGAGGACTTCCAGCTGTACTGCAGCTCCCCCGAATGGAGGGTGTACCTCGATAAATATGTGAGTTTGTAGTCCCTGTGTGTGTGTATTTTCAGTGCTTCTACAGCTGTGGTAGGCAGGGGAATGGGCCAGGATTACCCACCAGCCCAGAACTAGAGCTGACAAAGAGTTGGGAGCTGTGTGTACTAAAACTGCGTCTGTTCTCCTCCTCAGATCATCCCGTACATGAAGCAGTACGAGATCGAGACCTTCAGTCAGGGACACGAGAACATGGCTCTCTACTGGAAGGACTGTTACGAAGCGTTCATGGTGAACCTGCATCGCCGCGAAAGGGAAAGAGGCGAGAGCAAGATCCGATTTCAGGTATCGCGTACACCAGGGCTCGCCGCTGTGACGGCTTTTTGTGTGCATGTACAGTGTAACGCCATGTCGCATAACTTTAAGACGAGTGAATACAAAGAATGAACCTTTTTATTTGTTTACCGCCTGCGCGCAGGACCAGTTCGTGGAGCCGTTCAGCCGGCGAGCGCGTCAGGAGAACCTGAGGTACAACAGCATGCTGAAACAGATGCACACGCAGAACAGCGCCATCGTCAGGCAGTGGAAGGCGGCACGCCGATCGCTCCTGAGCGACCGAGGACCCTGGGCTAACAGGTCAGTGTGTGTCCTGAGGTTACGCAAAATGTCAGATGACAAGGGGAGTAAGGCTATTGGGACCTTAAAAGTGTGTGTGTGTGTGTGTGTGTGTAGGCAGCAAAATGAGATGCACTGGAAGTTATCGAGTGCGGAAAATTACTCCCGGATGCGTCTGAAACTTGTGAGGAACTATAACTTCGACCCACACAGAGAGCCCAGCGCGCTGAGGGACAATCTGGGTAACTAAAGATAGGCAATAGGCATAAATGTGCTTTTTTATTAAGTGTCTACAAGTGTCGTGTGTGTGTGTTACAGGTGTACAGCCTCAACAGGTGAACACTGAGTCCTTGTTGTTGGAGGCTGTGAAGCAGGTAAAGATCAGCGACCTCGAGGATGAGATCCTGGAGCTGCCAGAGGAGGATCCGACTGGGAACACGCAGTAAGACACACACACATCCATCCACTTACCTCCATCTATCAACCCTGCCACCTTTCAGTGCAGCCGTTCATCTTCCCATCAATGCATCCGTCAGAGTCCCATTGATCTCTTTCTTCAATCAGTATATCGTGAGATTCTCCCTTTAGTACAGGTAACCATGGACAGAGGAGGAGGAGGAGGAGGAGGAAGAGGAATCGCCTGTAAGACACACATTAATCTTGTCCCGCTAAGCCGGATTTCCACAGGTGGAAGTCATTACCTCACAGCCTCGCAAGTGTTGAGGGGAAATTCACAATCCGCAATTATCTGCCCCCCTCGTCTGTGGACCAACGCGAATCGAAACGCCTGAAGCACCAAATATCAGTGATCCACATGTTGGCATCTTTCGTGCACTGGAGCCAACAGAGAGGGGCGGGGTGTGTGTTTGGATGAGAGTGAAGGGGGCTCTAGAGATGGAGGTCTTCTCACATAATGGCCAGACACTGGTGCTTTATGGTGTGTCTGTTTCCACCACCTAGAACAAAATGGCTCCCAAAGCGTTTTTCTGATACGTCGGTGTCTGTGGCTAAGGTCTTTTAGTCTTGAGTGTCCCATCAGTTGACCTGGACCAAGGGTGTGCTTCGGCTTCTCATCACATGACCTCTACAGAGGAAAGTTCTAGCAGGGAATCCCCATTGAAGAAGGATTTGCAGAGCCTTCCCAACCCCCAGAGCCTGCCAGATACAGTATGCCTTACTGTCACCTGATTTGTTCCTGCTTGACCTGGGTCAGTGTTTCCACTTCACTCTCATCCTGATTCCTCCAGCTTTCCTGCTGCCCCTGGTCTTGTTTTCCATTGGAATGTCCCATCTGTAGGGATTGGGGGACGGGGTTGGCAGAGACATCAGAGTGGGAGCCAGGTAATAAACGGCTCCAGGAGTTTGATGATCCCATGATGGCATTCTGCGCTTCCGTCTCTCAGACAAATCCTGGCTGATGTCTCGGGGTCTGTTGGCTGAAGACAAACGGGTGGCTGCGCATGCTGGCAGAGAAAGTGCAGGCATGGTTGTTCAAGGGATCCGGCCAAACAGCTGCTCCATCTCTTCATCGATCCGTTCAATATATCTTCCAATAAGCCATTATTTTATCCGTTTATTCACATAGTCACCCAACAAACTGTCTCTTCATATTTCAGTCCATCCATCCATCCATCCATTCTTTGTGACTTTATTTCATCCGTACATTAATTACTTAATTTGTCAATACATCCATCAGTCATAGATTGGTCCCTTCATCCGTCATTTCATCCAGAATCTGATTGAACTCTCTTTACATGAGCAGGTCACAATAACACACACCGCTTTGTCCTTCCGTCAGGGCGGATGATGAGGAGGCGGGGCAGAAGGAGAAGTTGGTGATGATGGAGGACTGTGAGCTGGTCACCGTGGTGGACGTGTATCCTGGTCGACTGGAGATCACCAACCAGCACATTTACTTCTATGACAGCAGCACAGAGAAAGAGGAGGGTGAGTGGTGTGTGTGTGTGTGTGTGTGTGTGTGTGCGTGCAGAGTCGCATCAAAGTTTGCTCGTGTCTCTGGTGCTTGCACCCTTATCCGTTAACAGTGATATAAGCAATATACAGTGGAACCTCGGATTGCGAGTAACGTGGTTTATGAGTGTTCCCGCAAACCGAGCAAAGATTTTTAATACATTTTTAATCGGAAACCAAGCAAGTATTAGTTTACGAGCGCTGAGTATCATGTATCACGCATGCGACTCTTATTTTGACACCGAGCGTCACTCTCTCACCTTCCCCCCTCTGCGCGCACCAACGGAAACACTTATCTGTCAGGATTTATTTGTACTTTTTTTTTTAAAGGTAAAGTGCAGATTAATTTGTTTTATTTTCATTTTATAGATTGTATTAATTATTTTCATGTATTTATTTTTTGGGGTTGTGGAACGACTAATTTCCACTAGTTTTCAAACTTTTACAAACTAGTTTTCATTATTTCTTATGGGAAATGATGATTTGGTTTACGAGTGTTTTGGAACACGAGCCCACTTCCGGAACGAATTATGCTCGTAATCCAAGGTTCCACTGTATTGTGTGTGTGTGTTGCAGGGGTGGGTCAGGATTTTAAATGGCCGCTGTCTCAGATAAGAGAGATTCACCTGCGCAGGTACAACCTCCGCCGCTCGGCCCTCGAGATCTTCCTCATCGATCAGACCAACTACTTCCTCAACTTCAACAAGGAGGTCAGAACCCGTCCCGGCCCTGTCCTGAGTCTCACCGCACTGGTCGAGTGTCTGGAGTCAGATTTGGTATAATATGTTCTTTGTTTCTTTTTCATCTGCAGGTGCGTAATAGAGTCTACACCCGGATGCTGCTGCTCTGTTCTCTGTCCCTGCATGGCACACGCTCGCCCCAGGAGCTCCTCAAGGCCTCAGGGCTCACCCAGGTCAGAGGTTAAAGGTTACAAACCACGTTCTGCTCGTAACTGCTTCAGAGAGTTTGTTTGTTTGTTTGTTGTTGTCGTTGGCTTTTCGGATTCCTACATCAATCTTTCACTCTTAATCCATTAATAAGCCTGTTTAATACTCTCTTCATTTATTACTCCTTCATTCCATCAATCAGTCCATTCAGTTTTTTTTTTTTTTTTTACTCATCCAGGAATCATTTTGTCATTCAGTACATTAATCCATCTGTTCATCCAGTCAGCTGTTCATTCATTTATCCATCCAGAAATCTGTTCATCCTTTCACCAGGTAGTCCGTTCATCGATTATTCCAGAATATTATTTCGTCCATCCATCTGTGCACTTATCCATTCATGCAGCCGTCCCTTCATCTGTCTGTATGTTCTTCCATCCATCCATTCATTCATTTATGCATCCAGTATTCCGTTCATTCCTCAGTTCATCCATCCAGGAATTTTCTTCACCCTTCAGTATAATATTCCGTCCATCCAACCAGCCAACTATTCATTCATTGATACATCTATAAGTCTGTTGATCTTTTTCCCCACATAGTTCATCGATCCATCTATCAATCCGTCCATTATTCTGTCCATCCATCCATCTGACTGTCTCACTGTTAGCACATTATTCTATTCTTCCATCTATCCATTGAACCTTTCATTCCTTTATCCATTTATAGATCTGCCAGGTTGTTTCACCAGGTAGTTCATCCATCCATCCATCCATCCATCCATCCATCTATCCAGCCAGCGATCCCTTAAGCCATAAGGATATCATCCTGTACATCCATCTGTCCGTCTGTCTGTCTATTAGTCCATCCATCCACTTTGAATTCAATTCAGATTTTATTATTATTTATTTATACTGTATATAGCTACAGTATACATCACAAAACAGCTTGACACTATCAAATCATCGCTACTTCTGGCCATTTCTAAATGTCTTTTTCTTTTAATTCGTTATTTTATCATTATGTTTAGTGAAGCAGAATCAGTGTATGAATCTCTCTTTCTCTCTCTGTCTGTGTGTTTTAGAAATGGGTGAACAGGGAAATCTCTAACTTTGACTACCTGATGCAGCTGAACACCATCGCAGGGAGAACATACAACAATCTGGCTCAGTATCCTGTGGTACGCACTCACACACACACACACACACACACACACACACACACACAATCTACAGTAGATGTTACACTGATTTTTAAACCACTATAGTTAAATAATACTTTATATTTACTAAAGTTTTGGTCGCGATAAAAACGGATTTTGTCAAATTAACCGAAATGTTTCGTCAAATGTGTGTGTGTGTGGTTTCCTCAGTTCCCCTGGATTCTATCAGATTACACGTCAGAAGAGCTGGACCTGTCAGACGCGCGGGTTTTCCGCGACCTCTCCAAACCCGTCGCTGTGCTTAACGAGAAAAACGCCAAAGCAGTAAAGGAAAAGTGAGTTCATTATTCTCTCTCTCTCTCGTTTTCTATACAAGGTTAATTATAATACTTTGATAATTACGATGCCGGGGAAACACTGGGGAAGTCACGTCATTGCGATGAATACGGCAGTGCAGTAATCGCAACACTGAGACAGATGTGACCGGAGTGACCTGCAATGCTGGGGTGATCTACACCAGGGGTCACGGGGTTAATGCCACACTCGGGTCATGGCGACGTTGAAATAACTGTGACACCTCTGGACTATTTGGAGAGGTGGTCGAGGCATCTCCATTTATTGCCTTGTTCGGTTTGGCCCCGGAGAACACTAGTTTTAGCAAAAGGAAAATTAAAATATTGCCCCCCCCCCCTGTTCTCTTCTGTCTGGGAGATTGATATTGACTGAATGGAAAGACTCTGTTCCACCGACATTTAGCCACTGGATAAGGAAAGTGATGTGCCATCTTACGCTGGAGAATATTAGGTATTCAGTTAGAGGGTCCGTTGGCACATTTTATAATATCTGGCAACCTTTCTTAACCTTTGTTGAGGAAATGAACGCAGGCAATATGGTAACGGGGTAACTACAACTCGGGTGAATATAACACTGGTGTAATGGTGATACTGTTATAACTGTGATGCTGCACTAAATACAAACCTGCAGTAGTTGCGACGCTGTATTGACTAAAATACTGAAATAATTCTGACATTATAATAAACTATAATTTAAAATACAATATATGGCGAGATGTTCCTATAAAGAAAGTTTTATGATGATCCCCAAATGGACACGGCTACAGCGCCACCATCATACTGTTTATGAAGACTGGACACTCCTTCTGTAAATATTAATAAAGGCGTGTGTGTGTGTGTGTGTGTGTGTAGGTATGAGAGCTTTGAGGACCCCACAGGTACTATAGACCGCTTCCACTACGGCACTCATTACTCGAACGCTGCAGGAGTGATGCACTACCTCATCAGAGTCGAGCCCTTCACCTCGCTGCACATCCAGCTGCAGGGCGGCAGGTCACTCTCCTCTCCTCTCTGTATCACTCTGCACTCGTCCCTCAGTCTCTGTATCTAAACACATCTGTCTTTTCTCCTGTTTATTCAGTCTGGATTTATTTTAATAGTACAGCATAGTTAGAGTCGTGTGTAGTAGTGCTGCCTGACAGTATCTCTCTCTCTCTCTCTCTCTCTCTCTCTCTCTCTGTCTGCTGTAGGTTCGACTGCGCAGACAGACAGTTTCACTCCATCCCAGCCACGTGGCAGACGCTCATAGACAACCCCAATGACGTCAAGGAGCTCATCCCCGAGTTCTTCTACTTCCCAGAGTTCTTGGAGAATCAGAACGGTAAGAAACGACTGTGGGCGGGGCTTCATCCTGACGGACGGACGGCTGAAAATAATAGGACTGTGTACCAATCACACAATTCAACTCCGTTCAATTCCATTCAGAAAACTTTATTTATCCAATTTAAGGTCGACCGTCAGTGCAAATACCAAACTCGCTCCCTCATCATCTATATCGCTTAATCCTGTATTGAGGGTCACGGGGGGCCTGGAGCCGATCCCAGGAGACTTAGGGCACAAGGCGGGGTACACCCTGGACAGGGTGACAATCTATCAGAGGGCACACACACACTCATTCACAGCCAATTTGGGAACGCCAGTTAGCCTACTCTACATGTCTCTGGACTGTGGGAGGAAACCGGAGGAAACCCACCAAGCACGGGGAGAACATGCAAACTCTATGCACACAGACGGGAATCGAACCCGGACCCTGGAGGTGCAAGGCGACAATGCTAACAACTACTCCACCGTGCCGCCTCAAATACCAAATTAAATAACATAAATAAAATCCAACTGTTGGAACGATTTAATTTTTAATGTTAGAATAAAAACCTGTATAAAAGGTAGATCTTAATCGCCAAAACAGAGTAGACCTGACAGTGGCAGATTATTTATGAAGAAATATTTCTTGTGTTACAAACCACAAACTCTCTGTCTCTCTCTCTCTCTCTCTCTCTCTCTACCTCTCTATGTCGCTCTCTCTCTCTCTACCTCTCTATGTCTCTCTCTCTATCTCTACCTCTCTCTGTCTCTCTCTCTGTCTCTCTCTGTCTCTACCGCTCTCTGTCTCTCTCTATGTCTCTTACTCTGTGTCTCTCTCTCTCTGACTCTCTCTGACTCTCTCTGTCTCTACCTCTCTCTGTCTCTACCTCTCTCTGTCTCTCTCTATGTCTCTATCTCTCTCTATGTCTCTTTCTCTGTCTCTCTCTCTCTCTGCCTCTCTCTGTCTCTACCGCTCTCTGTCTCTCTCTATGTCTCTTTCTCTGTCTCTCTCTCTCTGCCTCTCTCTGCCTCTCTCTG
>QMIH01001008.1:186083-206152 GCA_003987875.1 Clarias batrachus
CCCGTATAAATAAATAAATAAATAAATAAATAAAAGACAGTGTGCATACCATGAATAAGTTAATAAATAAAAAATTAAAAAGATTAAACTTTTTAACATTTTTTAAAAGTCGTGGTATTATTGTACACGTACTTTGTATTTTTATCATTTATTTGTTTATTTGTTTATTTCACCATCAATTAAGATAGAAATCATTTTTAAACAGTGTTTATAAACAGAAATATTTAGCCTTCAGGTGTAATGTATTTAATGTTAATGACTGAAAAAGCTTATATATTTTTACAAAACATTATAATGAGAATATTTGTGCAATATACAAAAATAGTGCGTTCCTCAATACGCATCGTATTTCATTGTTAATTTGCCTTTATTTGTTTGTTTGTTTGTTTGTTTTTCTCTTTGCGCCACACGTTCACTGGAGTCTAAAACCCGAACATATCCTGTATACGCCTCAAAAGAATTAGTCCCGGTTTCACTCAAACGAAATATATCTACGTGGACGAGGGGCGTTCGAGTCAAAACGGGACTAGGTGTTTCCTTAATGTGTGTGTGTTTAGTTTGGGATTGTGTGTAGAAAGTGTGAAGAGAAAAAAAGTCAATTCGGAAAAATGATTGGTTAAATAGTTTTATTTTTCTTTGAAACCGCCTCTACTGTACGTAACACAGAAATCATAAAACTATTTTAAACAGTTAATCTGGGAAAGAAAAAAAAACTGTTATTTTCTCGAGAACACTTTAACGGTAATATATTTTTGCTATCAGGAACAACCTCGTCTCTCGTCTGGATCGTGTGGCATTTTTGCCGTCTCATGTTTACACACTGTACGTTTTATATATTATACATGAACTATTTCACCTCTTCAGTCTTCCATATCGCGTGTTTTCCCGTCTGCGTTGATGAACACGTGGCTTGTTGTCGTGATGATTGCGGATCAGTGTGTCTCTAGTCTCCGATCCTGTTTAAACGTTCTCGTGATGAAGATGATGATGATGATGTCAGTAAGGGCGTGATGCCGTGTGCTTCCTGTCTGAGTGACATCGTGCTCACTCTGTAGGGATCATAAAGAGGGCTGCATCCCAAACACTGTGTTTCGTCCATTGTTGATTCACAGAGACACTGTAATGAAGCCTGTATTCATAAATCATTATAACTGATTATAAATCCCTTGTGATAAAACTAGCTGTGAAGATCCATGAACAGTGGCATATCCTTATGTTATAATGCTTTCGTAGTGACTTGTACACATTGTTATAATTATTTTGTGAAATGCGTTACATTTTATATATTAATATCACGCTCTGGGAGAAGACATAATGTGTTATAAATGTTGTAATATGCTTTAGATTAACGGTTCATAAAGGCATTATATGCAGTGCAACAAAATGTAACAACGTCTCAAGACAAGGAATTCTATCGATGTGCATAACGTTTGATGAATATAAGCTCGTGATAATCTGCCATGAATGCATTAATACAGTAAGTACATATGGCGTTCATAGAAAGGGATTTATTTTTACATATTTATGACTCTCTAATAACACCTCATAACGCTTTTTAATAACTCTGTTAAACCTGTTCACTATAACACCATGTTGTGTGATGTGCTTATTATTTATTATTATCAATATTGACCTTACATTTATTACCACATGTGAAATTAATTGTGCTTTTAGTAAACTTAAATTATTCCTCATTATATATATATTTTTTTGTTCCTTGTCGAAAATGAATGAAGAAGGGACAGGAAGTGATGTCAGAGCGATGTGTGTGTTCTTGTCCACTTTAAATTTTGTAATCACGTTGCGTCAGGTTGGAATTAAACTTTGATTTCTTGTATAATGAACATTACAGCTTCTGTATATTTAATCAGTTTTTTTAAAAAATATCTATTCATGTAGTAAGAGGTTATTCCGGACAGCACATGGTGTTCCATAACACACAGTACAGGATCATCAAAATAAATATTACAGCAACTTTTTTTTATATATCTATTTATTTCTATAGATTATTTATTTATTCTCGATTCCAAAGGTGTTGAGGAGTTCTTTAGAGAAGAACGTCTCTGGAAGTAGTGTTCTGGTTCCGGTTGTGACATTAATGACAGGTAAAGATTAAGTTTTATGTTTCTATGGTAACCGCTTGTTCCGGAAGGGCTCGTGCAGTACTTTGCACGCTTGACAATCATGTAAAATGAAGAATTAATGGAATTGTTTATAGGGTGAAGTTAATTATTTAACGCTTATGGAAGGAGTCTCCAGTGTCAGTGTTTTGGGAGTGTTTTGGGTTTATTTTGTGTGTGTGTGCGTGTGTGTGTGTGTTTTTTTTTTGCTTTCTCAGTATTGTAAGAAGCGGTGTTTTTTTCCCCCTTTGTTGTTGTGAAAGATGGGGATAACGAGAGGCTGGTGAAGGAGCGAGTGTGTATAGCTGCTATACCATGAGTGACAACAGGGTGGGAAAGCTAGTGTCTCATGGACGTTCCACGTTGTTACACATAACTATGAGGGGCGTTCAAGTCAAACCAGGACAGAAAACTTTCTTTATTTCTCTATATAATCCTCTGATACACTATATGTTTCACGCCGGCCTCCCAGGAACTCCTTTAATGATGAAATGGCTTGAAACTCTTGCACCATGTTTTACTGCCGCTAAGAGTCTCATCACCGTGCCGTGCGTTGCTTTCATCACAAGTCCCAGTTTGACTTGGACACCCTTTGTGTAAATGGTAAAATCACATGATGTAATCATTGCTGTGGGATAAGAGGAATAAAACAATTTGAGAGGAAGACAATCTGCTTTGTTCTTGGTAAGTTCTTTACATCACACTATCTTTGATTATTATTATAATTTTTTGTTCAACAGCTCGACCTTTTCTTACTATAGCTTTATGAGGTGTTATTAGAGATTATAAAAAATAAAACATTACCAATGTAAACTGAATTATTTATGATTTATGAATATGGCATTCATCACGCGAATCTGTACGTTGTCCGGATGCTAGCGGTTGGGACGCAGCCCTCGAGTGTTTTATTATTTTTATATATACAACTTTTTTTCCTCGAATGTGCTCATTTGAAGTGCTTCCTGTTTCTGTATTCCAGCTGCAAATGGAGATTAAGCTAATAAACACTATAAGACCAGTCATCTTAAGCACCTTTTTGTTTCTTTTAAACAGTGGAAAAAAAACTTGAGACACTTTTTGTTGTTGTTGTTGTTGTTTGATGTTTATTAGCTTTTAATTTCTTCAGAAATTCCTTCCTTATCTTATGAAAATGGAGTGCCTTTTTAATTCCCAGACTTCCTTTCCTGATTTAGAGCCATGACCTTTCACCTGCTTGTGACTTTTCACCTTTAGCAGCATTCCACAAAGTGTGTGTGGGTAAAAGAAAAAAAAAAATTATGTAACAAATCCGATTGTCATATCAGACCTGTGATTTAACCATCACCAATGGTTGTGTGTGTGTGTGTATATCTGTGCTTATTTATACATATATATGCTGTATGTACAGCATGATTTTTATTTCCGTCTGAATTGTATTTTTTGTTTTTGCACTTTCCAGGTACGACCAGTTGTGTGAGATGCTTTTGGAATAAATGTCTCTCTGATCTGTACAGATTAAACAAATGCTTTGTATACACTCTCGGAAAATAATTATTAAAGTTGTGTTGAAAGTTGTCCATGTTACCCGTGTGTCCTGCGTCTGTTGACTTCTGGCTTATGACATCATAGGGGTTTTACAGCAGACGGCCAAACATCTTTGTTAAAATGATAACAAATGCACATTGTATTAATCAAACATAATTCAAATATATTTTGTTGTTCAGGAAAATGTGTTTAAATGTTCAAAAAAACGTTCAAAAGGATCGTTTCTGGTGTAATTAAGCGATATCGGAGTAGAGGGAGCGCTGTACTAGCGTGGTGTTGTAGTGTGGTGAGGTGTGCTATATTCAGTACAACAGCACGACCTCGATCGTAATATTGCTTTTTATACAACTGTTCTACAAACACCACTTAGTATCTACATGTTATTATTAGTTTCTTTATTTAACCAGCTATTTTGCAACACATACCCTTCAGCAACTGACAGAGCTGAGTCTGGGTTCGATTCCTGGCAGTGATCGATTCCCCTCTCTGTGTGCATGGAGTTTGCATGTTTTCCCTGTGCGTGGTGGGTTTCATCCTCCACAGTCCTAAGACCAGCAGATTAGGCTAATTGGCATTCCCAAATCGCCCGTAGTGTGTGTGAACCCTGCGTTGGATTGGCACCCTGTCGAGGGTGTTCCCCGCCTCGTGCCCTAAGTCTCCTGGATAGGCTCCAACCCTGAATACAGCATAAAGTGGTATAGACGGTGAGTTGAAAGCAGTTGTTGCCCCACCAAGTGCGGCACAACCGGCTATTAGGTTTAGGGCCAACTGAACCGTTTTATTCCCTTAATAAATGAAATCATCATTTAAAAACTTCATTTTGTATTCGCATCTGGAAACAAAAGCAAGTCTTGATTACTTTAGTACTGTATATTTGAGGTAATACACATCGCTCTGTTTAGGTGGGATGAATAATCACAAATGTTCACAGCCATGCGCCAAAATAGTAGAAAGCCTTCCCAGAGGAGAGGAGTGTATTATAACGGCTTTGTTGAAATAATTCTGAAATGGGATGTTTAATATACTGTATGGGTGTGCACAAACGTTTGGGCATATTCTGTATCTAATGGATGAATGATTGAGTAAATGGATAAGTTCAGTTCAGTCTTTATTCATCTCATATAGATTACTGCACAGTAAAATTCTTCATGTATCCCTGATTTTTGTTAATAGGCTGGGATCAATAATTATATGCCACCCCTGGACTAGACAGGGTTAAGAGCCTTCCTCAAGGGCCCAACCAGGAACTCCGAGCCCAACACACTGAGCCACATGGATGGATGGATTTATGAATAAATTAATGTGTTGATAGATAAATTAGGTAATTAATCCATCAGACACACTAGCCCCTTAGCTAATATCCACACTACCTTGTTTTCTTGCAAAATCCACCCATGAAAGTGCTTATTCTCATGATATTTCAGAGCATGAATGGGTGGCTGGATGGATGATTGAATGAATAAATGTTTAATGAATTAATGGATATTTGATTAAATGAATGGATTTCATGGATGATTAAAAGGGATGCATGAATAAATAAATCGATGAATACATTAATGTATGGATGGATAAATGATTGAATTCATGGACGTGTGGATGAAATGAATGAATCCCTCAGACACACTAGTCCATTAGCTCGCCACGCTGCCCTGTATTCTCGCGAGATCTTTCCACGAGAGTGATCGGAGCGATTATTCTCGCGATATTTCAGAACGTGAGTAAACACTCGCCATTTGTAGAAACTGAGGAAAAATCGAGAAAAAGTCGTTGTGAATGTTCTCTAGGCGTTTATCCGTCAGGGTTATCAGCTCTAATTCCTCGTCGGGGCGGATGTTAGTGTGAAATACCCTGCTTTATCCACCTGCCCTGCTGATGAAAACGACATGTTTGCAGTAATTCATGAGACGCGCGCGTAGTTTTGGGGTTAGCCTTAGCCATAGCATTAGCTTTAGCCTTATCCCTGGGCCTGGTGTGTAATTAGCTTAGCACGTTTCTCACCTACAGCACTTCTGGCTGCGCTGTTCAAAGGAGTGTGTCTGTGTTTAGTTTCATTTTTATTTTTCTCGGAAAAATGATCATTGAAAACCTCGATGCCTTGAAGACGTGGCTCTCCAAAACCCTGGAACCAATGTAAGTGTATCAGTTAGTCTGTTAGCTTAGCATAACAACCTGCAGATGTGTGCAGTTAGGAGCATGGATTTGTGTTTAGTTTCAGTCAGCAGTGATTATTTACACAACTGTTTAGATCAGGTCTGGCGTCAAAAACTAAACTGTTGTGAAGATCTAGGCTAAGTTTCCTGTTAATAATAATAATAATAATAAACATGCTTGTCCTAAAAGCAAAAGGGGTATATTTTGATTTATTCATTTTTCATATCTAATATATCAATCATCAGTTAACATGTACCGCCACTATTTAATAAAAATAATAAGGATTATGTTCAGTGATATTTATTTTTATTTTTTTATTGCTTTTTAATAAAACATGTTTATTAGTTACTGGTTAAAAAACAAATATAAATAATAAATTATAATACAAATATTCTTGTGATTTATATGAATTTATATATTAAAAAAATCTTTTTTGACTGATTAATTCAAATATATTAATTCTATTTTATGTAAGTTTGTCAAATGAAAGATAAAAATATACTGATTAAAAGATGTTGTTAAATAATTTTATTTTAATTAGTATTTAGTAATTATTTTAATTATTTAGTGCCTTATTTGTCAGAAGTCAGATATTACAGTAGCTATCTTTGCATTCATTATTAAAGTTTTGTTGTGTGTGTAAATATATACAGTATAAGAGTGAGACAAAAAACATTATTCTCACACTGTAGAAGACCAAAAACAAATTATTCCCACATAATCTCCTTGCTTTGTCAAATGAAAGATAAAAATATACCGACTAAAAAGATGTTGGTAATGATTTTATTTTGTAATGATGAGCATTTCTGAAGCGTGTATGATTTCCTTAAGTGTGTATTTTATATATATATAAGTGGCCACTTAGTCGTCCTCGTTCTATATATACTTGAAGTGTTCCCTTAATTTTTTCTTTTTAATTTTTTATTTATTTATTTATTTTTTAGTAGGCAGAATATACTAAATACTTAATCTCGGTTTGACTCGAATGTGTGTGTAATACACACGCGCACACAGTGTGTTCTTATTCATAGCGTTATGTTTAAAAACATAAAGAATCACAACAACTGTTTAATATCAGAATGTTGAAATGATTAAGACTTTATATAACACAACCGATTGTTCTAATACAAGTTCTTTAAAAAAAAAAAAAGGAACAAACTGTATTTAATACGCAAATTCTTCACACTCCTTCCTGAGCCTTTCTGAAAGTTCGTGGTCGGTCACATGACCATGGGTTCAGTGTAATATTTTATAAAGAGACCAGAGGTGAACAGAAAGAGACGTAAGCGAGCACTAAGACTCTGAGACATAAAGTGGCACCGAACGCTCTCTCATTAGAGCAGAGTCCAGGAGATTAGTCTATAAGATCATGTGACTTGTACACACTTCACATAAATTTGCGTGAATGAATCTTCTGACATAGTTCCGGTCATACACAGTTCAAACTGGAAACGCAGCTTTACCTCTGTACAGAGTTTATTTTCTGGCTTTACAGCTCCAAAAAAGCGTTTTGCATCTGTTATTTCATGTAGACATGAAAATCTTTAGAAACATGTAAATGGTAAAAATTGGAACACACCAAATAAAATTCTTTTTAATTTTGACCCTAAGATTTATTTCTTTTTTATTTTGGTCAAATTAAACTACAAGTAACATATTAGAGATGCATAATTTACTCATCCAATTCTTATTGTTTAACGTGTAATTGGCATATAAACTTTTCTTTATTGGAAAATTTAATTCAATGTTCATAACAAAGCATTTAGCATTAAATAACTTTAAATTATGTTTTCTACAAAAGTGCCCAAGTTTTTTTTGTCATATCTTTCATATGCATTTTTTTTTTTTAAATGTGTGTGTCTCTGTGTGTGTATATAAATAATATGCGCACACACACAAACATGCTCTAGTTTACTGAGCAGATGGTTTGGGTATGAATAAAATCCAATCGAGGCGACACTGAGACCAACCAGGCAGAACAAATGTTATCAGGTGTTTCCTTTGAGACTCGCGACTTCTGCTTGCGTTTCTCACTCAGTTGCATAACTCGCATTGAATCAGACGGATCTGAGATGGGCGATCAGGCTGAAAACCGTCCAATCCATCGGTGCATTTCAATTAAATATTTTTTAACGTTTAATTTATTTTAGTGCTTGATTTGTCAGAAGTCAGATATTACAGTAGCTACCTTTGCATTCATTATTAATGTTTTGTTGTGTGTGTAAATATATACAGTATAAAGGTGAGTCAAAAAAAATTCTGGCTCTTGAGAATCCCGGAAAAACTGTTAAGATGAATTTTATAACTTTTTCTCGGTCGGCGGTTGAGGATGTCTCCGTTGCGTACTCTGCCGTTTACTCTCAAACTCGTAGTAATGAATCCGTGAAACTTTCATCGGTCCACATTTTGTTTGCAGATGCACAAACACTTCTGTTTATGCTCTTCTGTGAGTTTTTTCTGCACCTGGTACATCCTCAGATCCCCACCAAAAAAACAAATCCCTGCATGCTGCTCTTCTTTTATGCAAATCACAAGTGGGATATTTATTTTTTTGCTCGTGAACGCAATCACATATGATCTGATGAAACACGTTCACATCTGTACAGCTGTGACCGGGGAGACAGGAAATCGCTGATAATCAGCCAAGAGACGCTTTAATATTTTTATACTATATTACCGCTTTAATTTTTTTATAGTTAATTGGTCTGTTTTAGTTTTTATTTCAATATAAAAAAAAAAAAAACGTTTGCTTTGCCGTCCCCCATGCAGATGTGATGCTGACCCGTCTGCGCTTGCGAAATACGTGGTGGCATTGGTGAAGAAGGACAAGTCGGAGAAGGAGCTAAGGGCGCTGTGCATAGACCAGTTGGATGTATTCCTCCAGAAGGGTGAGTGAGACATTTCCTCAGTTTTTTTAAAAAATTCTTTCTGTACAACAAATAAGCATTTTAGTGATTGCTGTGTGGTTCCGAGTCAACCCTGTGCCTGCTCTCGTGTCTGTGCAGAGACCCAGATGTTTGTTGATAAGCTTTTCGAAGCTGTGAACACAAAGAGCTACCTACCTCAGGCCGAGACGCCGAGCTCCGCAGGCAGGACAGAGTGCCACACGCGCTCTGACAAAGACGAGCAGAAGAAGGAGGAGGTGAGAGAGGTGTGTGTGTGTGTGTGTTTTATACATTTATATATTGTGTGTATGTGTGTGTGTGATTTACCACTTTGTGTCTTTGCAGCAGCTGAGTAGGGAAGATGATCGCGAGAAGAAGTTTTCCAGGAGACTGAACCACAGCCCTCAGAGCAGCTCACGTTACAGTCGAGACAGCAGGTGAACACACACACACACACACACACACACAGTTTTATATTTACTTATAAATATTATTTAAATAAATCACTCGCTGATTGATCTTCCGTTTCACAGGAGGAATGACGAGCGTAAGAAAGACGATCGGTCCAGAAAGCGAGAGTACGAGCGACCTCCGCCCAGACGTGACTCGTATCGCGAACGCTACAATCGGCGCAGGGGGCGGAGCTACAGCCGTAGCCGGAGTCGAAGCTGGAGCAAAGACAGACTGCGCGATCGTGACCGAGAGCGCGAACGAGACCGAGAGCGCGAGAGAGAGAGGGAGCGCAGTAGGACACGCTCTCGCAGTCGGTCCAGGTCTAGGAGTCGAGGTTGGTACTCGCACGCACACACACTCTAACACCATACTGATGTATTCAATGATCACGATGTCTGACTAAAGCAGAGGCCACGCCCCCTCACGTACCATCTATATAAACTAACCTTTAGTTTTCTTTTCATTCCACAGAGAGAGAGTCTGGAAAACCGAAATATGATCATGAGCGGCCAGAGGGCGGCGCCACCGAGGCCTACGTACCCCCGCCCCTAGCCTCCGCTCCTAGCACCTCCCACTTCATGGTGCCTGCCCTCAACAGCACCATCACCGTCATTGCTCCCACTCACCACGGCAACAGCACCACCGAGAGTTGGTCCGAATTCCACCAAGACCACGTCCCACCATACGGCAGAGCGGCTCCGCCTCCTTCACGCAAGCGTTGCCGTGACTACGACGGTAAGGACGAGCGTACCAGGTCTGAGAGATCATACTAATCGTGTTATTTTATTTATGACTTGAGAGGTGAGATGTTTTTTTATTTTTATTTTTTTACATTTTTGACATTCAGGTGAGATTAAAGATCAGTCTACACTGTCCTCAGTTTTTTCTGTGTCTTTACTATTAAATAGAGGAATTAGACAGATGTTACTGACTAAATCATATTCAGTCTGTTCAGGTCTAAGCAGAAAGAGAAGCACGTCTCAAGTCTATTTGGTTTAAAGCAGGCTCCAGTTTCTCTTCTTCAACTCTTGTTTTGCTTCCAGTTTATTTTAAACAGTACGTTTTAAGATTGAGTTGAAGATAACGACATAAAAGACGATCTAAACTATCTACAGTACATGTACAAGAACCAAGAGACCGGATGCAAATTTATTTATTTATTTATTTATTTTATAGACTCGCCTGTCGCCTAACAGGAACTATATTTTAATCGCATGCAAAGCATCATGATAAAAACAACTTCACAGTGTCTATTAAATCAGTAAGTGCTGTCCTCACTCCCCTCTCGGAAGCGGTTCTTAAACTTAAAACTATCCGATTGTAATGGTGTCGGATCTATTTATGTGGTAAATTAAATGCTGCACGATTCTCGCTAAAATGTGACTCACGTTTTTTTTCCCCTCCATGGGAATTGAGATCAAGATTCTGTCACAATTCTTCAACCGAAGCGTTTATATTCCTGCTTCTGATTGGCTGGTTCTGTCCCTCAGTCACTGCCTGACTGGAATTGTGCATGTGGTTTTTAACATGGAAATAAAGTCATCCTGACCCAGGTAAAGTGATTTCGCTTGTTTGCGTCTCCCTCCTTGTATCAGGTCATGTGACGGATAGCAGAACGCCGTAAGGTTCGTGAGGGTGTGTGATTAAGTTGTCTGACTGAATCATTTCCTCATCTTTGGCCTGATTGGTGAATTGGTACTGTTTTGTTTTACACTGTGTTAGTATGACTGATGCAGCATATGGGATTGTTGTCAAGCAAATACGAATACAAACCTCGTCTTACGAACGAGTTCCGTTTTGGGATCGCTAAGTCCTATTTGTTCTTAAGTCAGACAGAATAAAGCATACCAATTCACTTGGCTAAATCTGAACGGTGCATCTGTCCCCTTTCCCCACACCGCCATTGTGTGGCCAAAAACCGTAACCGCGTGTAAGCCTTTTTTGAACAATACCTATTTAATCTTACACATGTGAAATGTGACCATGTCGTCTTTTGGTTCCACGTTATACAAGACGAGGTCACAGCGGGGTCAGCTGACTTAATGTCAATTCAACTCGGGAGGGAGGGACAGCAGTGTTTATTGTGCACTTAAACAGATGTCGTTCCGCACCTCAGGGCTGTTTTACCACTGTATTGGATTGTGAACTCGCATAGAAGTATGTCTGAATTAAGGTTAGGTGTACGGTAACGACTAATTACTACCTTGCGTTATGAAGAGGTTTTATGTATTTATTTATTTATTTTCCCTTTCACAGAGAAAGGTTTCTGTATGCGAGGCGATATGTGTCCGTTCGACCATGGGAGCGATCCGGTAGTGGTGGAGGACGTCAACCTTCCCAGCATCCTCCCCTTCCCTCCCGCGACGCTGCCTGTCGGCGAGGGCCCGCCACCGCCGGGCCTCCCACCACCTCCCGGTCTACTCCCGCCTCCTCCGGTAAACCTCCGCCCCCCACTGGCACCGGGCGGCCTCCCACCTGTCGCAGGTAATGTTTTATCACTCTTGGATGAGAATTAAACTGTTTTAGTGATCTACATAAACATTTAGTCACAATAAAACGTTTTTGTGTTTGTGTTCAGGTCCTCCTCCTCCTCTCCCAGCACTGGACGCTCCTCCAAACTCCATGACCGGCTCCGTCCCCTCCATCGTCTCCACGTCTCGTCCTCTTCTCCCTCAGCCTCCGCTTCACCTGGTTGCCGCGGGTATCCGACCTCCACTCGCACAGCCGCCGCCGCCCCTCTTCACCACGGGTAATCTCTCGAATCTTTGTGCATTTCAAAATAAAACATTAATACAATCAGGTTTGGTCTGAAATCAATTTGGTTGATTTTGTAGCTAGCACACGCTCTTGAATTCCTCGACTCCTGTGTATCAGTAGTAGTGTTGAGTGAACGTCTGAATTACATCACAAAGAACAACGCTAACGCTGCTTATCCGAGTAAATGAGATCAAAAGAAAGATCAACATAATGAGTGTTTGTGTTAGGGGATTTATGCAGCATTAAGGTTGATTCTCCTCTAAGTATACTGTTTTGTGTTGTTGTTTTTTTTCTCCCCACCTTTAGACTCGTTCGAACCGGACGTGTACAACCCCGAAGCCCCCAGTCTGAACTCCCGTCCTGCGTACAGACCCCGGGTCAACGTGCAGAGACCGAACCTCATAGGCCTCACTATGGGCGAAGTGGATCTGTCTCCACGAGGTAATGTCTACACTAGTACGTCTATAGTGCCGTGAAAAAGTATTTAACCCCCCCTCCGTGTTTAAATATATTTTTTTTATTTGCATATTTGTTACACTTATGATTGACATCATCAAACAAATTTTAATATTACACACAGATAATCTGAGTAAGTACAAAATGCAGTTTTTAAATGATGATATTGTCCAAACCAGCCTGTCCCTATGTGTAAAAGTAATTGCTCCTAAATCTAATAACTGGTTGTTCCACCCTTCGAGGCGACAACTGCAATCAAACGTTTGCGTCTGTTAGTTTATTTGACAGAAATGTTGTACATTAATTCACGCATGTTATTTATAATATAAATAATATAATAATATGAATCATTTCATGTTTGTGTGAGAGATATGAAAGGGAAAAAAAACAAAAAACAGGAAAATGTCAGCAAATACTTTTTCAGCAAATATTATATACATTTTGTTGACATCGCTGTAACAGTATTTGTTATTAGGAATAAAACACTGTGTTGTGCTGTAGGGGAAATAATGACAAAGTGGTGTGATGAAGCAGAATTATTATTATCATTATTATTTTTTTCACCTTTTTTTTAATATTAATATTTTTGAGTTGTGGAACGAATCCTTGGAGTTTCTATTATTTCTTATGGGGAAATTCGATCCGAGACGTTCCAAAAAGACGTCCGTAATTCCCCTCCTGATTTTAAGTCACTATTTCACTGCAAGATTTTTGTTAGGTGCGATTATGGTTTTTGGCCACATGATGGCAGTGTTTAGTCAAGTGGATTGGTATGCTTTATATTGTATATCTGTGTCAAACGTGTACAAGACTCACTTTGTCCCTGACTTACGAACAAATCCGAATTACGAACATTCTCCTGTAAGGGAGCTCGTTTGTAAGTAGGGGACTTGTTGTACAAAAGTGCAGAATCGGACCAATACCCCATACTGGTGATGGTGCATCAATAGTAATTTAGTTCTGTTCACTTCTGAGTCATTATATATTGAAAGTTTGAATGGAAATGTTGGCAAATATATATTTTTAAAAAAATCCTGTATGACCTCCACAGATAAAATGATGAACAGTAATACTGCACGGATTGTTTTGGAATCAGACTCCAGGAAGAGGGGGCCGGGGCCTCACGACGGGGGACTTCCTCCTAAAAAGCCTTGGTTTGATAAGTAAGTGAGAACAAATAAGGTTAATAAGTTTTATTGCTTATATATATTGTGTGTACATGAAGTACTGTGTAAAAGTTTTAAGTAAGTAGCAGAGTTTCTGTTCCTCACCCCGGTTTAAGCCTCATACACAGCTCTTTAATGACTTTATTTGATAATTAGCACCTTCTTAATATAATTATTCAATCATTTGGATTCCTACAAAATCTCTGAAGTGTAAGAATTGGTGCTGGTTTGAAGCCAAAAGGTAGTCACATTTGACTTTTGTTTTGTTTTGTTTTTTTACTTAATTTTTCTCACTTTTTGCATTCTGTAAATTGATGAACAAATAAAAAATATATATTTTTGAAAGCATTCTTACTTTGCAACGTTTTAGGCAGGTGTGAGGAAATACTGTAGAGTATTGTAGATATACAATTCTTCTTAGTCTTAAAACTATGAAATAACACGTGGAATTAGGTAGTAGTTATGTAACAACTACAACGGTCTGTTATTTTAATGGACGAAGGTCAGCTGTTCTGGAGTAGTTCTTGTGAGTCCAGCTGAAAAACCCATCAAGCACCATGATGATGAAACTGTCTCTCATGAAGACCTTCCCAGGGAGTAAAGACCAAATCTTATCTCTGCTGCAGAGAAGTTCATTTAGAGTTACAGCCTCAGAAATCACCAATTATCAAACAGCACCTCGGATTAGAGCCGTTATGGAGGATTTACAGGGCAGAAGTAGCAGATATACATCTCAATATCAACTGTTCAAAGGAGATTATTGTGTATTTTGGACGCTTTCAGTATTGTTTTAAAGTGTAGAAATAAATAAAAATAAAACCATGGATTTAGAAAGTGATCCCAGGCTTTTGAGAGGTAATGTATGTATAGATATTTAACAATCTCTCTCTCTCTATGTGGACGTGTGCATGCATATATCTGTATATGTACCTTTTTCCTGTTTCCTTTCTCTCCAGGCCGAACTTCAACAAGCCCAACCATCACGGTTACCATAAGAAAATGCTGCTGTCTCTCCCGCTGCCTCTGCCGAACACCAAGCTGGCCATCCGGCAGATCCCTCCCGCGCTGAACAACATCAGCAAGCTCAACGAGCACTTCAGCAAATTTGGGAAAATCGTCAACCTACAGGTGAGCGCTCCGTCTCACGACCTCATCATTTATTATTCAGCGCGTTCTGTGTTCATGCTCCGGTCTCTCTGTGTATGTCCCGATTATCTAAGAGAAATTATTTTCAAATATTAAGCATTTATGATTCCTGTTGAGTGTTTGTCATGCAGTAATGATTGTGTGTGTGTGTAGGTCGCCTATAACAATGACCCTGAGAGTGCTCTGATCCAGTTCGAGTCTCCAGAGCAAGCGAAGCGCGCTATACACAGCACCGAGGCCGTCCTCAACAACCGATTCATCAGAGTGCAGTGGCACAAAGACGACGGACCACCGCCTGGCGCGCACACACACACCCCGCTCAGCATGGTATGTATACACACATGCACACACATACACAGATGCGGGAGAAATGAGTCTGCCTCAGCGGTTTAAATTAATCAGTCCGGAAGCACGATGATAGCAACTGTCTGTCCTGTAAAGCTGTCCTGATGGTGAATAATCAGAGTTCACAGTCCAATACAGTGGAAAACAGCTCTGAGACAAAATGGCACCCGGGATTCCCCTCGTGATTTAAAGGCGCAGAGGCAACACTGTTACATTTCACGTTTTACTGAGAGATTCATTTCATTTTTCTTAGGATCGGTTACAGTGTTTGTCCATATGATGGCAGTGTGGGGGAAAAGGGGACAGAGATTTAGTCAAGTGGATCAGTATGATTGATTTATATTCTATATTCATGTCAAAGGCGTATAAGACTCACTTTGTCAGACTTGAGAACAAATCTGACCTACGAATGTAATCCTGGAACGGTACGTGTTCGTAAGTGGGGGATTACCTGTACTGGCTTTGTCTGTTTGACTTAATCAAGATCATGTGACTCGTATACTCGAAAACATTGGTGATTATTAACGTATACTTCAGTAGGGACATTTTTTTTTCCATTTATTTATCATCATCAGTGACTGTGAGTGTAAAACATGTTGTGTATTTGGTGTTGTGTCAGAGTGTGCAGCAGCCTGAAGCCACCAGTCTGAAGCAGTCAGTGAAAGATCGTCTCGGTCCCCTGCCATCGAACAGCACGGAGCCTCTGCAGGACGCCACGCCCCCGTCACAGGTTACACCGCTGTTTCACTTCAGACAGTAAGACGTTACCGTGCTCCCTGATTCACACCTGTATGATGATGTATGTATACGTGTGTTTCCAGTCTTCACAGAGCGCAGCCCGATCATCAGTAAAGGAGCGGCTGGGCTTCTCGAAACCGCCGCCTGCTGAAGGAAAGGTGTGCCGACCTTCTCTATTATAAGTTGAGATGTTTGTGTTTTTATGACGGACTGAAGACGTTAATTTGTCTCCGTAGGTCTTCTCCACCTCCACTGGACTCACCAAGACGTTTTATAACCCCGCCGCGCTGAAGCCAGGCCACAAGGGGGCGTTAACGGGGGCGACCGCCAGCGCCGAGGATGCGCTGAAGAAGAAGCAGGTCAGGTCTCAGTAACTCCCTGATATGATGTTGATTTATTTTGGTATTATAAACACCAGGAACAAAACATACATTTCCTTTTTTAATAACCATAAGGATCAAATAATTTATACAAGATGCAGAATAAGACGCTCATCAGCTACACACACATTTTTAGTATCAAGAGAAAATTCACCTCAGTGTTCATCATCATGTAAAACCCTTCTGTCCATCAAACTGGAATTCTTTTACTCCTGTGAGGAACTAGTTTTATTTTGTTGACACTTTTTGAAAAAGTTTTTAAACAAGTAAATTTAAATTTAGTATTAAAGTTCTTAGCCAAAAAAAAACCCCTAAACATCTTCTCTAGTTCTAATATCGAATAACAAAAACTTAGTCTCGCCATGAGTATAGCAATAGAAGCTGACAAAAAACAAATGAAAGACAGAGAAAGAACAAACACCAGGATGAAAATATTTGAGAGAGACGGTTTAACTGAACGTTAGTTTTCCTTGTCTCGCTCTGTCCTCTAGGAGGCGCTCAAACTTCAGCAAGACGTGAGGAAGAAGAAGCAGGAGATCCTGGAGAAGCACATAGAGACACAGAAAGTGAGGCTTTGACTAAAACACCAGCATTAATGTTTTACAGTATATGATTGTAGATCACTGATCGAGAAACATTGTGTGTGTGTGTGTGTGTGTGTGTGTGTGTGTGTAGCTGCTAATTTCAAAGCTAGAGAAGAACAAGGCAATGAAGTCAGAGGACAAAGCGCAGCTGATGCAGACGCTGAACGCTCTGACAAACGGCATCAGCAAACTGCAGGAGGAGATCAAGGGCCTGTCGAGCGCGCACACACTGCACAGCGGCGTCAAAACCAAGGCTCAGGTACGACTGGACACACACAGGTGTTACACTACACTTCTTTATCTGCCTCTCTGTATTAGGGTTCTATTTTCTGTGTGTGTGTGTGTGTGTAGGCTCAGAAGGAGTTGTTGGACACTGAACTCGATCTGTACAAGAAAACACAAGCTGGTGAAGACACAGCTCAGCTCAGACTGCGATACACACAGCTGCAGCTCGAGGTACTCTCTCTCTCTCTCTCTCTCTCTCTCTCACACACACACACACACACACACACACACACACACACACACACACACACACACTGCTTCCTGCAAGTGTTGAAGCTTCCATTAGGAGGCGGTATATAGGAGTTTATTTTTTATCATAAATAAACTGAAAACTAATGCATTCACTTGCTCTTTCTCTGTGTGTTCCTCCCTGTCTCCCTCCCCAGGCAGCTAAGAGGGGCATTCTGACCCCAGGGCGAGGGAGGGGGGCCCATGCCCGGAGTCGGGGGACAGCGCGGGGGCGTGGTCGGGGCATTAGGGGCAGACCGAGGGGGCTTCCTGCTCACTCTGTGGTGGATCATCGGCCCCGTGCTCTGGAGATCAGCGGCTTTACAGAGGCTGACCGAGTGGACCTGCTGCCACACTTTGCTGTGAGTCTCTCTCACACACACACACACACACACACACACACACACACGAAGAGCCACATCTCAAACTCCCTCATGTTCCCTATTCTGTTAAAATCTAGGATCTTAGATGTGGTGAAATTATTAACACCCCTAAGGAATATTTATACTGTAATATCTGTGAGAACATGAACCTGAAAATGTAACTAAATGTGTGTTTTCTGTCTTTTCAGCAATTTGGGGAGATTGAGGACTGTCAGATGGACGACTCGAGTCTCAGTGCTGTGATCACCTTCAGAAGCCGAGCAGAAGCCGAACAGGTACACGTGTATACACACACACACACACACACACACACACAGGATCATGCTTTTTCTTACTGACTGTGTTACAGTTGATCCACGCAAAGTCGTTCACAGATTTTTCCTGATCTAATAATTGTTCGAGGAATATCCTCTTTTTTTTTTTGTGGCAATATATTATTTTTCACGCATTTTAGCGCTAAAGAATTAATACCAATATAATTGACTAATTTTGGAACAGAAATATTAGTAAGTTCAGCTAAATTTCCATTTATCATTCTGTATCATTTTTTTCCTCCTGTAGAGAGAACACAAAGCAACCAGACTTGTGATGGTGAATTATTGCTGTATTTACTCTACAATACTTAAACCAAGGAAAACGAAAGCGGATAATTGCATTAAGCCGAGTTTGAAATTCAAGTCTTTTGGAAGTGTAATTAGGGTTTAAACTATAAAAAAAGGCTTTTTTTTTTTTTGACCACATCCAAAATCTGTTGTTTTTCACAATTTGCTGGTGCTCTAGGGTCGACTGTATATTTTATATTTTTAATATTTTTACCTGCAGGGAACAAACAGACCCTCTTTCTGACGCTCCTGTCTTTTTCCCTCTCCTCCCGCAGGCTGCTGTTCATGGTGTGAAGTTGAACAATCAGGATCTGCGTCTGTCCTGGTACAAACCGGCCGTCTCTCTGAGCACGGCCGACGCCGACGAGGCAGAGCCCGAAGAAGATGAGGTCAGCTTCACATCTCTTTCACACCACAGTGTAGTGTCTGTGTGAGAATAGATTAGCACTCTGATGCAATACAGGAGCAAGTGTGTGTGTGTGTGTGTGTGTGTGTGTGTGTGTGTGTGTGTGTGGTCTTCACAACATGTCATGGGGCGATGCACGATTCTATAGCTTGTAGTTAAACAATTAGATGCACAGGTCACATGAGTAATTTCTCTCTCTTTTTTATTTTTCTCCCTGCAGTTCCAGGAGGACACTCTGGTGGACGACGCACTGCTGCAGGATGATGATGAGGAAGACGATGATAACGAGTCACGCTCCTGGCGTAGATGAAGATGTCTCTCAGAAGAACACCACCACCACCACCGTCGCATCATTTCCTGTTTCCATTACATTTTTTTTTGTTTGTCAAATGCTTGTTTTTAATTACGAGACTGTTGACCACAAGTACACTGTCCATGGTTCATGTATTAGCAGTAACTCTGAGCCCATATCTCGCTCAGCGCGGTTCTTCTTTCTTTTTTTTTTTGTGTGCGGTTTTTTTTCCACAGTGTAACAAATAATAACATCGCATTATTTTGGTGTATGATGAGAAGCCACATTTCATTCATAAACATTGAGATATGATCGCTAACTTTTTAAATTCAAGAAGTATGTTGGGTTTACATGTCTTTTTTTTTCCCATTTAGCACAGTTAGCCCTTTGAGCTAGTTTGTGTCCGTGTACATATATTTTATGTATGAGTTTTAATGATTTGTATGACTGCTTTGCTTCTCCCGGCTTACTGAAATGTCAAAAAAAATAAAGAATTGAAATGGTCTAGGAAAAAAATCAGCTTAAAAAAAAGGAAGCAAAAAAAAAAGTGTGAGCTGCTGCTGCTGCAGCACTGATCAAAAAAAAGAGGAAAGAAAAAAAGAGAAAAAAGGCTGAAAATTTAAAGACCATTTCAAAACAACCCCCCACCCCCAATCCTCACAAAAAGAGCAAAATTCCTATTTTCCTGAATCATAAAAATGTCACTGGTAAAGTGACGGGATTTAAGAAGAGAAGGTAAGAACGTTGAGATTTTATCAAACTATTGAAATCCAGCTGGTGTGTTCCATCTATAATGAAGTGATTTATACTTGTATATTTTTTGCAATTCTTGTTAAAAATTGACACTTTATTCATATTTGTGTCTCCTCTTTTTCATGAGTCATAACTGGATGGAGTCGTTCCACTCGGTCCTGAGCGTGAGATCAGCGTACCTCATGACCCTCCAGACCGTCGGACCTCTGCAGTACACGGACCTCAAACCTCCACACACGTCGTTTTTGTTTCCTTCACACCTGTTTGATGGATCACGTTACTCTCCACGTTGCACATTTGCACACGACAAAGTCCTTATTCTTGTGTTGAACATAAAATGAGGACCAACTTGGACTATAGCATGGACAGCTGCTGATACACACATCGTTTCGTTCCCACTCACACCACATGTTTA
>QMIH01001008.1:209280-219330 GCA_003987875.1 Clarias batrachus
AAAAAGTTCAAAAGTCATCCATTATTGGGAGAATTCTCCGAGGGCCAGAAGTATTGGAGCATCAGGAAAAAAGGTGCATCATACCACTCCTGCTCATGAGTTAACCCAGGATACAGCATTTGGATTTGTTAAGGGACATCTTAAGAAGAGGCCTCGAGACTCAATCTGATGATGTCTTCATATGAGGACAAGTCCGGAACATTGCCAGTAGATGGAGCCAAACAATAACTGTGGTGTTAATCTGGACGCGCGACTGCGCGCATGAGACACAAGCTCCTGGTTTAAACCCATTAAACTCAATAAGGTCACGTGACCATTTTTGGAGTCCAGCCTCTGCTGTAGAGAAAATAAGTCTATGATGACTTCATATGCTTTTGAACAGCGCACTGCTGCGGGACGACAACGAGGACGTTTCAAGTTCAGGGTTTACGTATCAGCGGTAATGCCGAGCTGATGTCTCACTCAGATTCAGATTTTTTTTTCCCCACCGTTTCATTGTATTATCTTTCATTGAATCTGGTGTATTATTAAAATTCACGTTTCAGTTATGAAAATCAAGATTCGCTGCCTAACCTTTAGATTCTAAGAGAATGTTGTGTTCGCGACTGCTTTTTCTTCTCCTTGCTGAAATGGCAAACAAATATAGAATTGAAATGATCTAGAGAAGAAAATGAAGCTGAAGTATAACCAGGAAAAAGTGCAAGCTGCTGCTGCTGCTTCTGCTGTAGACTTGGTTAAATATGCGAGGGTTAGTCAAAAATGATCCGCACTCCAGTTATATTAAATCTTGCTTCGGCTGCACCGTCCTGATGATCAGCTTGAGAGTAAACGGACGGCCGAGAACGTAACGGAAACATCCTCGATCGCCAGGCGGGAAAAAGTTCAAAAGTCGACCATTAGTCTGAGAATTCATCACTGCTTACAGCTTTCTGGGATTAAGCACTTTAAGCAATTTCCCTCTGGGATTGATAAAGTTCTTTGAATCTTGAATCTTGATTCTCGTGGACCAGAAGTATTGGAACAACATCAGCAAAACAAACGGTGCTCATTACAGTGAGACTAAACTTCAGATAATAACTGACACAGACAGCCAGAGTGCAGATAATTTTTGACTCACCCTCTTGTGTGTGTGTGTATATAGAATACCAAAAAAAAGGCTTATAAACCTCTCAGTTTCCTTAATCTGATAAAAAAAAAAAGATTAGAAAGTGACAGTCTCTAAGAGGAAGATAAGAGTAGTTCATTTTTAAAAATAAAACTTTCTTTAAAAAATTATACAGGCTCATAGAAAATATACATACATATAATTTGTTTTACTTGGAACTGGCACATATCGTTCTGAGAGGAAGGGTACAGATCAAACTGTCCAGCACTTCTTCTCCTCCTGCTTTCTGTACCTTGCACCATGGCGACCTCTTTTGCTTATTGCGAGCTTTATAATCTTTTTTGGCTGCAGAATCTCCTACCTGTCTTCTAAACCTTTGCAAGCTAGAGCATGATGTGATGAAGATGTTGGATTCCTTTCAAAGCCTCATCAGAAACACTCGTCGGCCGCGTTTCCTCTGCACCGCGTCATCGAGAACAGGAGAGCGTTCACACGCGAGAGCAGATGAAGTCTCACAGTGTTTAAACGACCCAATAAAAGACATTCAAGAAGAGAAATGTCGTCAGTCGGTGCTGATTCCAGCATCAGGGCTCGTGTGAGGAGAGATCACCCCAGGTGATGGAACAGACTAAAGAGAAAGATTGTTTCCGCTATGAACTTGGTTATAAATTGTTTTAATAATTTGGCAATAGTGTTGTTTTCGCATGCATCACGACATCCTTCAGTGGAATGTGTCGGAAATCTTTAAAAGTGGGTTTCTTCCTTCTCATGTCAGGATTTCACTGGTGAATAAGATGAAAACATCGACGTCTATACATGTTCATATTTATGAAGCTTTTTGAAACATATTCACCTAAGCGCTTGAAGCAGTGCCTGGCAAAAGTATTTGTACCCCTTATGACTTTTTTGCCACGTTACAATCACAGACGTAAATGAATTTTATTGGGATTTTATGTGATAGACTGAAACAGAGTGGCGCATAATTGTGAAGAAGGAAAATGATAAAAAATGGATTTGTATTCAGACCCGCTTAACTCTAATAGCTCTAACTAAAACCATGTTGAACCAATTGCGTTTAGTCGCTCACTCATCGTCTATACCGCTTTATCCTGTATTCAGGGTCGTGGGGGGTCTGGAGCCTATCCCAGGAGACTTAGGGCACAATCCATTGCACGACACACATATACACTCACACACACACTATGGGCAATTTGGGAACGCCAGTTAACCTAATCCTCAGGTCTTTGGACTGTGAGAAGAAAACTACCAAGTACGGAGAGAACATGCAAACTCCATGCACACAGAGATGGGAATCGAACCTGGACCCTGGTGGTGACGATGCTATCCACTACACCACCGTGCCACTTCCTTCAGAAGTCACCTACTGTAATTAGCCTCCGAGTTATGCAGTGGTAAAGTGCTCGCCCTATCATCCGGAGATCGCGAGTTCGATTCCCGGGTGATGCTGTAACCTCTCGCAGCCGGAGGTCTAGAGAGAGCTGATTGGCCGAGCTCTCTCAGAGGGGAGGGATGAGAGGTACTTCGTGCTCCCACATTAATCACGGGCGTCACGAAAGTGGAAAGGAGCGCATAGCGCTGTCCTCCGAGTGTGTTACGCTGAGAGGTAGTAGTAGCCTTAATGTGGAGCCCCCTAGTGACGGGGCAGGAATTGGACACGACTAAATTAGGGAGAAAAATCAGGGAAAAATCTCCCCAAAAGTCACCTAATTAGTAAATAGAGTCCATCTGTGTGTAATTTATTCTCAGTATAAACACAGCTCTTCTGTGAAGCACCTCAGAGGGTTGTTAGAGAACATTACTGAACAAACAGCATCTTGAAGACCAAGGAACACACGAGACAGTGTAACCAGAAAGTTGTGGAGGAGTTTAAAGCAGGGTTAGGTTATAAAAAATTATCCCAAGCTTCGAACATCTCACTGAGCACACTGTTCAATCCATCATCCGAAAATGGAAAGAGTACGGCACGACTGCACACCTACCAAGACATGGCCGTCCACCTAAACTGACAGGCCGGGCAAGGAGAGCATTAATCAGAGAAGCAGCCAGGAGACCCATGGTACCACTGGAGGAGTGCAGAGATCCACAGCTCAGAGTGAGAATCTGTGCACAGGACAAATATTAATCTGGCCTTTATGGAAGAGTGGCAAGAAGAACGCCACAAGTCTGAAGACTTTTGCAAGCCACTGTATTTTGGGGATTGTAAATAGACCTGGCTGTATTGTGTCTCTTCCTTATCAGTCAATGTTGCTTGGCATTCATATAAGGAAATGTTTGCGAGCGGTCAATGTGCGCTCACTGGGTCTTCTTTTCTTTCCCACAATTCCTTGCGGTCACATTTGCATGGCGCAGGAGAGGAGTGATAACCCAATCAGGGCTGCGGTGTGGCTCTCTCACCCGGGAGCCTGTCACCTAAAGTCAGCTAATTGTGAGGAATTCGATTTGGTCTCCGCTAAAGGCCGGCTCAGTTTCAAATTTAGGTCGTCTGGCCCAGCGAGGGGCCTTTTAAGTGGACGCAAGGCCCGTGCGCGATGTGCTGCTTTGCGTGGGGCGGTCTTCAGTTTTTCAGCTGACCTTTGACCCTAACCCAGGGGTTCTAACAAGCAATGCTGGCTCAGACGTGCTGCAGATTAGCACATTGCTAGGAAAAGTGATGGATATTAAATTCTGTGTTTTTTTTTTTTTTTTAAACACGGCTGTATTTCCCAGCGAGCCCGGTCCCATCCCAGCTGGAGCTTCCTATAATGCCGTGATGGATTCGTTACGCGCTGGAGCTCAGTGTGAGCTTTGCACACGGGGGTCAGACGAGTTTCCGTCTAACTCGTTTAGCTTGGAAAATATTGGCTAACGAGGTTAGAGCGTGTTGCGGGGTGTCAGATAACGCGTTTACGGTGCGCGCCTCGTTTGTTTAGGACTCTTTTCGTTTCTAATTTGCGTCAGCAAGATGAATGGACGGCTCGCTTAACGAGCAGAGCGAATGATGTGTGACTGTGCAGGTTGTGATCTCTGAGCGTAATTGATCGTGTTTTCATGGCGGTGCCGCGCACGGAGACGAGTGAAGCCCGCAGTCGAATCCCGGGAGCGCAACATGACGGTGGTGGATTGGCTAATACAGCGGGGAGGATCGAGTCTCACCATCTCTACACTGTGTGGGCCGAACAGTATGTACAACTACACCTGGTGGAATTTACACTGTTTTAACCCTTACGTTCTGTTCTGGGTGCCTGAGACGCTTCGGCCTCTTTACCAGCTAAAACCGTACTAAACACTGATTTATCAGCTTGATGCCTCATGACTTATCCAGGTTTTGTGGGATCTGACAAAACAAGCGTTTTTTATCATTCAAACACACAATATTATTTTTTAAATACTGTATATGTAAATATTTGGTATAAAATCATATTCAAAATATTTGGTGTAAAAATGCTTTATTTTGCCTTCAAGGCTTTTTTTTAACACCAGGTAAAGGAAATGCAACAGAACATATCACACACTATACAACACATACAACACCCTGCAATTTGCACAATTTATGCACAATTTGTTAAAAAAAAAATCCAACTCTAATTCTATTTAATATTAAAAACTCATGTAAATGTTTCAGTGTTAATATTTTACAATTCTTATAATAATACTAATAATAATACTAATAATAATACTAATAATAATAATTATTATTTTACTTTAATTGTAAAATTAAATTTTTAATTTAATTATACTCTCCAATGCAATTTATTACATTGCAGAGAAATATTTCTTTTTAGGTCACAAACAGTCGTATAAGCATTTCACTTCATATCATACTGTGTACAATTGTGTATGTGACACACATTATTGAAGAATAATTGAATATTTGAATTTGAAGCTCCACCTGGCCTCCTGGATTTCCAGGCTGTCTACACGCGACTCCTCGTTTACTACATCGATTATAATTTTAAGGAAGAAAAAATAAATCATGGGATTCCACGGGCCAGTTTTGGTGATCATGGGATTTTTTTTTTTTTTTGTTATACCATTTTAGTAAAACATCACTCAGACTCTGCTGGAATGTGAGCAGCTGTAACCTGTGACTGTTCCAAAGCTCTGACACTGGAGACCAAAAACACTTCTCAATTCAAGTGAAGTGAAGTGAAATAAGCTTTTATTATCATTTCAGCCATATACAGTTCAGTACACAGGTTCAAGTATTAAATACAACACAAATTAACAAAGCTAGGTAAATAAATCACGGCAAATGTTCAAACTGACTTGGCGGCACGATAGTTCTTGGCTGATCCTGAATCCTGACTCCAGATCAGATGAGTCTGAAAAGGCAGAAGTTAAACATGGTCACATCTGGATTTTGTTCAGTTCGGGGCAGTGGTGGATCAGAAGTTTGAGGCTCTGGGTTACTGATCGCAGGACGGCTCGAGCCACAGCTCCAACAAGACGCCACTGATGGTGGTTGAGGAGGAACCTTAACCTCGTCTGCTCCAGGGGGCGCTACTAACAAACTGGAATATGCGAAGAACAGAATTTTACTGAACAGTAATGTAAATAAAGACTTTTTCCATCTTGGGTCTGAAAAAAAAAAAAAAAGATTTCCTGTCAGGAAAATGTCTACGAATCCAGACCCTCGGGAAACCATTAATTAATTAATTAATATTTGAAGTTAAATGTATGAAATGAATTTGAACATTATTTCTTCATTAATATCTACTTTCTTTTTTTAGTTTGTTGGAGAACAGGGAAGACTGAGTGGAATTTGTTTCTGTATATGTATTATTATTATTATTATTATTATTATTATTATTATTATTATTATTATTATTATTATTTTTTTTTATTATTATTATTATTATTATTATTATTATTATTATTATTATTATTATTTCTAAGCCTGCCTCACTTTCTCTCTCTTTCACCCACATTTTATACAGAAGCTGTTTACTTTTTTTGTGTTTCATCAAAACAAACTCCAACTTCCGTGTGTGTGTGTGTGTGTGTACAAGAACCAAATCCACACTGCTAGTAGAGAAGCTGTTAATATTGCATGTGATCACGAGACTCCATAAGCAAATTTGGCTGGTGAACAAACATGATTAATTTAGTGTTTATCCTCGACGTCTTCCTCACACACACACACACACACACACAGAGAACCCCTTCGGTCAGCGCAGTGTGAGACGATTCCTCCGGCTCTTCATCATCATGAATGCTCATGGAGTCGTTCCACATCAGCTTGGCTACTTATTATTTTGCTTCCTTTATTTAATAACAGGATGCAGGGTGTGTGTGTGTGTGTGTGTGTGTGTGTGTGTGTGTGCACGTGCTGGAGGATCTCCCTGAAAAATGGCTCTCATTGTGAAAGCGAGGCCGAGGCGGGACATTCCTCTCCCTCCCGGCTCCATCCGTCTCACTCTGCGCTCTCTAACTTTACCTCATCGCGTGGCCGAGTGCCCTCAGCTGAACCACAAATCCCAGCTTCCCCAGCGACCGCGCGAAATTACGAGCATAAATCAGAGAGGCTCATGGGAAACGGCCAGATGTCACCGGAGCGAATGTATCGCGGAGCTCGTGAGTACGTTTGTGTCCTGTGAGGTGGGAGATATCGGTCCCTCCCAGACCCTGCTACATTACATTACAGTAATTAACCTGCATGATAATCTGCTGGAGGAACTACTCAATCTCGGCCTGCAGCGTGGACCTGATGTCTGGACAGGGGGACGGGATGTCTCGAGCAGTGTCCGAGGAAGCAAGCGGCAGTGCGTCCATGCTAAGGCTAAAAACAAGCGCTGGCCAGGTCGAACCCTCAGTCATCCGGCCTCTCCAGTGGATTATAAACTGCACAACTTCCGGCTGCATCAGATTACTCAGCGTGAGTCTTGCTGTGTCTTTGTTGTCATGGAGACGTGTCCTGGCCAGACGGCTAGAACTACAGTATGTGCTAATAAAAATGCAGCTCTGTGTAGTAAGACTTGTTGGTGACATTAATGACCTCACCATGGAAATTCTCCAAAGCCCTCATCTGGAGGAGATCCTCAGTTTGTCCTTCAAAATCAACTCTATCGCTCAGACAACGAACAGTGTCTCTACTTCCTGTGAAGACTAAAAAAATGCTTGTCTTCGACTTCCCATCTTCTCCACATTTTCCTGAGGACAGAATACGTCCCTCTCTCTCTCTGTGTTCCTGTCTCTCTCTCGCTTTCTGTGTGTGTCCCCTCTCCCTGTTCCCCTCTCCCTGTTCCCCTCTCTCTGTTCCTCTCTCTCTCTCTGTGTCCCCCCTCTCTCTGGGTCCCTTTCTCTCTGTGTCCCCCTCTCTCTGTGTGTCCCTGTCTCTCTCTCTCTTGCTCTCTGTGTGTGTCCCCCTGCTCTCTGTTCCTCTCTCTCTGTGTCCCTGTCTCTCTGTTTCATTCTTTGAGTGTGTCCCCAATCTCTCTGTTCCTCTCTCTCTGTGTCCCCTTGTCTCTCTATTCCTCTCTCTGTGTCCCTCTCTCTCTGTCCCTCTCTCTCTCTCTCTGTGTCCCCTCTCTCTGTCCCTCTCTCTCTGTGTCCCCCTCTCTCTGTGTTTCTCTCTCTCTCTCTCTCTGTGTCCCCATCTCTCTGTGTCCCCATCTCTCTGTGTCCCCATCTCTCTCTGTGTCCCCTCTCTCTGTGTTCCTCTCGCTCTGTGTGTGTCCCCTCTCTCTGTCCCTCTCTCTCTGTGTCCCCCTCTCTCTGTGTTCCTCTCGCTCTGTGTGTGTCCCCTCTCTCTGTCCCTCTCTCTCTGTGTCCCCCTCTCTCTGTGTTCCTCTCTCTCGCTCTCTCTCTCTCTCTCTCTCTCTCTCTCTCTGTGTCCGCCTCTCTGTGTCCCCCTCTCTGTGTCCCCATCTCTCTCTCTCTCTGTCCCTCTCTCTCTCTCTCTCGCTCTCTCTGTTCCTCTCGCTCTGTGTGTGTCCCCTCGCTCTGTTTCTCTCTCTGTCCCCTTGTCTCTCTATTCCTCTCTCTCTCCCACTTTCTCTGTGACTCCCTCTTTTGTGTCTTTTTGCCATCTCTCAGGTCTCTGTTGACCTCTCCCCGTTGTCCTGCATGGCCCACTCGACATGTCTTCCTGTGTGTGCTGATATTTGTGTCCATCACTGCGTCTCTTTGTCCATCTCTTTCTTTGTCCCTTTCTGCATGTCTCTCAGTGTTCCTGTCTTCACATGTCCCTCTCTTGATGCACTTTGCATGAATCTTGTGCTCTTTCACTTCCTGACCTCTGGGTGGCATCATGCTGTTTCAAATCACACACACACACACACACACTCTCTCTCTCTCTCTCTCTCTCTCTCTCTCTCTCTCTCTCTCACACACACACACACACACACAGTGCTCGGGGAAATCCATGATATTTTAAGCTCATTAATTATTTCATTTGCATATATTTTTAAATAATATTTCAAATGTTAAATATAAAATTTTAAATATTTAAAATAATAATTCATCAGCTTTGCTCAAACAGACCATAATAAATAAATAAATCAAACAGTTCTCAGAACACTTTATTATCTCAGAGTTATTGTCCAGCATCAAGCAAAGAAAACAACAAGGATGCTCCGCTCATGCTCTGATTGGTTGAAGGCGGTCATGTGACCGGCTGAATTGAACCTAATTGGGGTTAAACATCTCTCTCTTATAACGTACTAGAGGTCGTGACCCCTGACGAGTGTTGTTAGGGTGAGTTTAATGGTGTGTGTAGCGTGTAAACACTTCCACTACACACTGCACTAAATGTGTGTGTGGTGTTTATTCATGAGTAGGATTGTGTTACTGCACTGCTACACACACACACACACACACACTTCTTTCTCCTTGGCTCTCTCTCTCTCTCTCTCTCTCTCTCGGGTGGGTCGGCATACCAGTGGGTGCGTATCTCTCTTTCTCTCTGTGTGTTTCTGTGTGTGTGTGTGTGTGTGTGTGTGTGTGTGTGTGTGTGTGTGCATGCATGCTCATGTGTGAGACTTGCGCTTTAATGAAGAGACAGTGTGAAGCCCCTGAGGGCCACTCATCCTCTTGTCCCCTCGTCCCCTCCCCGACGGTCCTATCGCTAAATTAGCTGACTCCCTGACCCGGCCTGTAATTGCATTAGTTTATCAATGTAGCTCACAATTTATTACCCCGAGCGAAACACACACACACACTGAGCATGTCTGGTCTCACACTGCACAGACTAATTTGAGAAACACAAGTGTGTGAGCAGGATCTGTGTTACTCAGCTTTCTGTTACAGAATAAAAAACTAAATGTTTCAAAGCTTTACATCACTTGTCCTAATGTTACTGCTCTCATAACTTCATAACACCCGATAAAACACCTTAATAACCACATCATAACACCCTAATGACACCATAATGCCAATTTAATAATCCCATCATAATACCACAATAATGCACCAATAACACTTATTAATAACATAACAATATACAACATACAGTAATAGACCACTCATAACATCAAGACACTATAATAACACTATAATAACACTATAATAACACTATAATAACACAATAATAACTCTTTAATATAACCCTATCAACATCATCATAACAAAATAATCATAACACCTTATTAATACCCTCATAACCCCCTCAAAACACAACACCCCAATAACCACACCATAACACTGTAATAACTCTATTACAACACCCTCATACACTTTATTAACACCCCGAACGGGAGGTAGGTTTCATTTACACGCCCCCCGGCACATTGGGCAAGGGAGAGGTATCTGTTGTTTCTGTGGCCGTTATTTACAGACTCGGGTTGTCCGCTCTACTCCCGATTGTATCTGAGCATGTGGGGGTGAAGGACCTTACTCAAGGGTCCAACAGTGGCAACACAGGGGCATCAGGGCTTGAACCAGGGACGTCCTGGTCAGCAGTCCAACACATAAACCACCAAGCTACCCCAGCTCAACACCCCAATAAC
>QMIH01001009.1:10399-43730 GCA_003987875.1 Clarias batrachus
ATAATAATAATAATAATAATAAAGTAGGTCCAGAAGTCCTATCAGTATGACTGAGCCTAAGTTCCCTTCTAAAATTATATTTTCATTTTTTGTTAATTTTGTTGCAGGAGGATTAGCCAAAAACACATTCTTGTAAAACTGGCATATAATGAAATCACAACACTGAGTCTCTGTTATGGTGTCCCAAACCACTTGATAATATTGACTGGAAATGTAGCCCTGAAAGCCACTGACACCAATTTATTTCCCCCCAGAGTACTGGAGATGCTTAGGACAAAGGAGATCCCAACCACGTGGTGGACTTTGCAAGAACATCTTGAGTGTTGTGCAGTTATGGGTAAGGTATTGAAAGAGCACAATGAGAATGTTAACTTCAGTTTGAAGTAATTGGCTCTGTGGTGGGTAGGACATCTCTGCTGGTAGTTATTAAATATGACAACTGTTGTGTCACATATAAGGGACAGTGACACAGATATAATCAGCAAGCCCATCATTCTTACACAACCTATACTTTTGATTGTGGCACTCCTATAGTACTTCATCGGGTGATAAACGTCTTCTGTGGCAAGAAATGGAAAAACATGTTAGAATCATAGCACTTATGAAAGGTTTTGTGTATATTAATATATTGTACATGATAAACAAAAAGTAACCTTTTTTGCATTTTGTGTTTTTATAAGCATTTGTTTTTTTAAACAAGCTTTCCACTGCTTTCATTTCTTCCATCTGTTTCTTTGGTGGGTAGTTTATGCTATACAAAAATGTCTGCGAATACAAATTGAAACAGATATAAAATAATGCATTAAAAAAATTATATTTATAACTTAGTAATTATTAGATCATTTGCCCCATTCCACTTTTTTTCCTTTAATGACATAATGTTGTCTGATCATTTTCATTTTCACATATAGTTCCTGTTACAAAAGTCATTGTTAAAGAAACAAAGTATTATACTGTAAGAATGCAAGAATGGAGTTATTGATAGTGTCATAAACTCATATTTACAGTCTATTTTACCTTGCATTTGAGAAAGTCCGGGCACAGAGTCCAAGTACAGCCCTTCCTAGACTCATTCATCACTAAGTTGATGCTGCGATGCACAATTGGAATGCATGCCAAAGTGCAGCCATAGAGCACAGCAGCACATATACATATAGAGGTAGACATTGTTTTGTAGAGCATGTTCTTCCAGGAAACACTTTTTCTCTGGCAGTTTTCTTTCAACTTTAGACTCGGTAAAAACTCACTCATACTCATAGATGTTATAAATCCAACTGCTCCAATCAGGAAACTGTGCTCAGCCGTGCAGCATAGTTTGATAGCATAGCTCCTCTTTCCATTATAAAAAATACCAGTGCTTAAGAACTTTGTGCCATTTATTAGCCATGCAAGATGAAATGTTTTGAGTCCTATAGCCTTTATGAAAATGGGACACACAGAAAAATAGCGTATACAGACAGGAACAGAAAAATGAAAACCCTGGAAAAAGGAAAACTTATCAATTTGTAATCATCAGTATGATTTTACTCTAAATTCTAATGTTTTTTTTTTTTTAATTACAAAGCATTTTATTATTATTTTTTCTGATCTTGAGAATTTCAAGAAATTATCATTTCATACCATTCGTAAACACAGGGCTTTTACATAATGTGATGTGAGGTGACCATTCAAAGCCTGACAGTTTTGGGACGCAACTATACAAATGTAGATCCATTGGTATTCAGAAAAAGCAAGTGAGATAAGAAGTATATTCACTTTCAGCACATCCAGGCAGAATACCATATTATGTTCTGTTAGAGAGCTGTGAAGAGATGAAGGATGAAATTAATGAATCCAAAAATCTATTTAATTGCTTTCACAACTAAGGAAATGTAGTATTTGCTTTATTTCATGTGTACAGATGTTATCTAAAGTGAAAAATAAAGAACATTTTAATAATAATATTTTGAAAAAAAAAAATTGCTTACCACCAATTTCTACCTCTGTTTTCATTTTTACAGAAGTTAAGACTTTTGTCCGCTAAATTTCCATCATGTGGATGTTCATGGCAAAAAGCTGGTGCTCTTATGAGAAGAGCAAACATAACCAGAGAAACCCTGCTCATCTCAGTCTCAGAGTTCATGTGAGGTTCCAGAGCAGTGGAGCGTCCTCATTTTATTTCCTCTTCTTTGTGACCCAGGTGGAAAGGCCAGTTGACAACCTCTGGAGGGTGTTCTGTGCCTGTGGACTTGTGTGTGTGTGTGTGTGTGTGTGTGTGTGTGTGTGTTTATTACTCTAAAGTTTACTTTGTGTTTCACTGTCACATACTTTCCAATCAGGGTCACATGTGTCATAGTTGGGTATCTCATGTGTTATATTATTGAAGCTTCATTCTTGTTTAGTATCTTGAGGGCTATTTCATAAAACCTAGATAGCAGATTAAGGGATGGTTTTCTAGTTATCCTGATTAAATTTATCCATGACGCAGTGGGGCATAAATTACCAGAGATTTATTCTGTGCAGTTAGCCTGCTCCAGACCAGCCTAAGAGCCATGCTTGATTAATCCTGTGCCTTATTTGTGCACTCACATCAGAATTTATTGCTTTTTTTTTTTTTTTGTAATCCAATTACATTATGTATGTTTTTGACATAAATTTTTCAGCCTGCACATACATTGTAAACAGTATATTGCCATTAAGTTTGGGCCAAATGTTGCCATTGTCACATGTACTGTAGATGGTACTCAACCAGAATAATGGGTTTACCACTGTTTCTCCCCTGGCGATGGCATTAAGTTTACCGATGGTGGCGCTATAACTATAGACTTAGTTAATTCTCTCAATGATTAAAAGTAGCAGATGAATTCAAGTGAAACATTGTAATCAAATGAATTCATAATTACAGTACTAAAATGACATTAAAATTTTGAATATAAATTAAATGTAGGTATTTCTTATTTGCATCCAATTTAAGCAAAGTAAATGTTAGCACAGTGACCCTTTAGATTTTATCATGAGCAACAATAGCATAGCCAGAAAACAAACTCTGAGTACATTTATTGTCAGATTAATGTGCAAAAACTATATAATAAACTATATCAGCTACAGAATCTTTATAAGACTCATCTTATATTCACGTGCACATACGATCACATTTTTAGGACATAAGCTCTACTTACAATTAAAAACTGTAACAACTGCGAATGACTTCAAAATGTAATTGATTTATTTTGGCTGCTGTTCTTTTGCCATGGAGGTGAGCACAGCTGCAACTGCAATTTGTTTGACTACCTACTGTATAGACCAACATTTAAGGAATAATTTATTATCCATTTTACTATTCACGTCATTGTAATTATATTGTTTCTGACGCAAATTATAATAGATAATAATATGACGGCTAGGATTGCTGATAACGGTGAGAGTGTAAATGAAAGCCAAAGAAGATCACGAAGGAATTTCCAACAGGAAAAAGTTGAAAAAAATACATTTTCTAAACAACTATTTGCTTTAGCATTACAATATGTTCTGCTACCTCTGCAGACTGCTTGGAAGGTTTGGCACAATAGTATTTGTGCTAGTTCCCCCATTCCCCACACCAGGAACCAAGTAGAAAAATATACCAAGTAGCACAAATACTCATAGACTCTATGAAGCACTTGAAGACCTTTTTGGTTGTAGACAAAATCAAACATAGCATAAATAATTAAAGATAGYTAAAACTGTTTTTAATACAGAGCAGAATTACTGAATTTCAAAATTGTTTCATGTTATCCCTTTTAAAAATTAATAACTTGGTATTTTAAGATTATAGGGGAAAAAAATTCATCAGTATGAAAAATACAGACAGCATGGTTGCTTATTGGTTAGCACTGTGGCCTCACACTTCCAGGGTCCAGGTTTAATTTTTCCTGTGCTGGGTAAGTTTCTCCCTGTTCTCTGGTTTCCTCCCACCATCCAAATGCATGCAGATTAGGCTAATTGGTATTCTACAATTGGCCGTAGTGTATGAATAAGCATGTGAGTCTGTGTGTGTGTGATGGATTGACACCATGTCCAGGGTATACAACGCCTCATGACCTACATCTTCTGGGATAGGCTCCAGACCTCTGCAACCCTGTACAAAGGATAAAGCAGTATAGACAGTAAATGAGTAAAAAACACTGACTGGCCCAAAAAACAATTTTGCATTTTAGCACACAAGATTCTGTTGCAAAAATAGAATACCAAGATAGCGGCACATAAACATTGCAAGGGTCAGGATCTTTCCAGATTTGCTGTTGTTGTGCACATTCATAATTGTTCATGCGATTCAGCTCTGCATGTATAACATATGATAGACAGTCACTTTTGACTGATCAATAACATCTACAGAAACTCTTTTTCAGAATTTATTTTCACAGATGAGGAAAACACAGAGAACTTCGGGCTAAGCTAAGGCTAAAGCCGCATCAACCAGCGCTTTCTGGCATATTTCTTGCTAATGTACRGACCCTGACTAACAAATATGATAAGCTTAGGATCTGTACTCTAACAGAGAGACTGATTATGGACAGTAATATCATGGTTTTCTCCGAAACTCGACTCCAAAACAGCTTGCTGGCAGCACCATTTTCATTGAGAAGCAGCATGCACAGGTAAAATCAGAGGTGGTGGCTTATATGTTTATGTAAACGCATTAGATGTACTGTCTCTGATACTGTTTTTTCTTACTGTTCTGCTGGTCCTGAATACTTGATTATTAAGTCCAGGGCCTTTTATCTACCTTGTGAGTTCACATGCATTGTTGTGATAGCAGTGATGGTCCCCATGGATGCTATGAAACAGCTATGAAAGACCTCAGTGCTGCTAGTGCCGCATCGAGACAGCACATCTTGACAGAGCTTTTATCATTGCTGGGGATATGAATCACTGAAACTAAAGGTCTGTTCTGCCAAAATTCTAACAGAACGTGTCCTGCTTCACTAGGGGATACAAAACCCTGGACCATGTTTACACAAGTGTGACTGATGCTTACAAAGTCAACTCCCTCCCTTACTTCGGACAATCTGACCATTGTTCATTGCTTCTGCGGCCCAAGTACGATCCAGTCATCAAACATGTGAAATGAACAATCAGGACTGTTAAAGTCTGGCAGGATGGGCAACAGTAACAGCAATAGTTTTCGCATCGCATGCGGTGAATTTGCTGCTCAGGCAACAACTGACTCAATCACCAATATCAATTCCTACACAAACTCTCTTCTGCTTCATAGTAACAGTTGTGTCGATCGGGTGACCATAAAATGAAACATCACAAGTTCCCCAATCAGAAGTTTCATGTTTTTTTCGACTTTGTTTTTTCAATCCACTACATTCTTCCATGACGTTGATGGACTTAAAAATTGGGGTGGTTTTAAAATGTTAAACCTATATATATAGCGTAATTCGTTCCGGAAGCAGGCTCATATATCAAAATACTCGTAAACCAAATTGTATTTTCACATTCTCTCTCTCTCTCTCTCTCTCTCTCTCTCTCTCTCTCTCTCTCATATCAGAGGTGGAAAGAGTAATACAATTTTATACTCAAGTGAATGTACTATTAATTGAGTGAAATTTTACTGAAGTACAAGTAAAGTTACCATTATAAAAATTTACTCAAGTAAAAGTAAAAAGTATCTCAAAAAATTTTACTCAGAGTAAAAGTTACTTTTTTTTTTAACAGCAGGGATGGGATGGGGGATTCTAGTGTAGTTTCAAAAAAGACAACCGGATAAGTCTCAAACTAGTTGCATAATAAAGCTGTTACCTTTCTTGTGCCGAAAAATCAAAGTGGTCGCTTAAATATGATGTTACTTCCCACACTAGTCTAGGGTTGGGCCGTACAGCGGAAGAATGGTTCAGGGTTCTAATTTAAACTGTATGGAAATTGCTTTACAAAAATATATACAAACACACACACCATCAGGATCAGATTCAGGGTGGACAGGGGCCAAAATAATAAACAAAAGTGTATCTGTATTTTAGTAGTTAAAAAAAAAAAAAGACAAAACACCAACAAAAAAACAGATACCTTTCCTGACTCCATAAACCAAAAACAGTAAATAAATTTTCTCCCCCCCMAAAAAAAAAAATAGCAGCCACACCCCATTACTGCTGAGTGCATAAACATAGGAAATTATCTACAAATATATACAAAGAGCTAGCCAAGCAACTAAATCAAAGGGTCAAAGGAATAATCAAAGTCAGTGGGCCTTTAGAATTAGAAGTGAGAAATTCTGTCATACAATAAGTGCCTGACCAGAGGAACAAACATTGCACCACATAATAATAATAATAATAATAATAATAATAATAATAATAATAATAATAATACATCTGGGAAATATTACTCTTTTTAAACACTATCGTATGCTGCAATTTGGATTAATTTGGAAACATTTCAATTAAATCATTAGTCATGTTTTGAAGTTTATTCTACATGTACCACATTCAGTTAATGCAATGGGAAAATGAAAGCTAAGACATTTAATTAGGTCCCAAAAGAAAAATCATATTTAGTATTTAATTTTCCTTATACTCATGTTTCTATTTACCAATGGCACTGTATAAGTAAGCATATTGCTAATTGGTCCTGCTGGGACTGATGTGCATGCATAACAGCCGTCAGGCTTCTGTTCCAAACAACATTTGTTATACCTGAGAGACTGCGCTCAAAACACCTGCCACAAGAGCACCTGTCACACATGAATGGAAACTTGTGTGTACAATAAACTGTAATGTGACATGTTTTCACATGTTCAGGTGTTGCTTTGTGAAATTACAAGTCACTTGTCTGTTAAAGATTCACTTGAGGATTAAGATCAGATCAGAGGTTTAATGTAAGAATTTATTTGATATATCTCCTGCCCCAGGGCTCAGATTAAGCAAAAAAAAAAAAAAACAGCAGGTCATCCTGTAAATGACCTTTTGCAAAATAAAATTTGTCCTACCATAAAATTATGTGCTCCCGATCAATGCAAAATGATTATAAGCTTAGATTTTAGGCCTTTAAAAAATAATTAATCACATTTTACCTTTTCACCAAATGTATAATAATAATAATAATAATAATAATAATAATAATAATAATAATAATAATAATAAATTGATTACATTTTACATTGAAACATTTTCTTTACTTACACCTACATGTATGTATGTATCATCAGTTTTTGTCAGGGACATTTGTCAGGGACATTTGGTATTCTTACACTTCACTCAAATTATAAGTAATCTATATGTTGAAATTTGGTCTCTGCGTATATCCCATGAGTGCTTGATTGGAATGGATTGTATCGAGTTTGGAGGCCAAATCAGCAATCTTGGGCTCTTTACCTGCTGAGCTCCATTCATGGAAAGCTGTGCTACAATTTGTGATCAGTTGCCTTTTGATAGTGGCCATGTTATTATATATATTTCTTTCTTTATAGTTTCTTTATAAATTCTTTTTTTAAATAAGCCATTACAGAAATTTATATAAAACTTGCTTTAAATAAGCTAAGTCACTTGATAGGTACTTTCCCTATGAGTTGCTTTTTAGTGTTCTTCTCTGGTTTCAATATGATTACATAACACTTTGGGAGAAATATGCAGAATAGTAAACCAAAACTGGAGGCTAAGATAGCAAAGATCTCCACAGCTACAGTGAATTTTCCAGGAGAGCTGACATAAGCAGGAATAAAGGTGATCCAAACTGCACAGAATATGAGCATACTGAATGTAATGAATTTGGCTTCATTGAAATTATCAGGCAGCTTCCGAGCCAAAAAAGCCAAAATAAAACATAAAAGTGCCAAAAATCCTATATAACCAAGCACAGCCCAAAAGCCTATAGCAGAACCCACATTACATTCTAAAACAATCTTTTCCTTGTAGTAGTTCATGTTCTTGTAGGGAAAAGGAGGGGATATTATTAACCAAAATACACAAATAAGGACTTGTATAAGAGTGAATGCAAGTACACTGAGTCTCTGTTGTGGAGGCCCAAACCATTTCATGACATTACTGCCTGGAAGTGTAGCCCTGAAGGCCATTAACACCACTACAGTTTTCCCCAGAACACAGGAGATACAGAGGACAAAGGTGATCCCAAATACTGTGTGGCGCAGCATACAGGACCATTCAGAGGGCCGTCCAATGAAAGTCAGTGAACAGAGGAAACACAAAGTCAGAGAAAAAAGCAACAGGAAGCTTAATTCTGAATTATTTGCTTTAACAATTGGAGTATCCTTGTATGTAAAGAAAATTAAAGCAATGGCGATGGTGAAAGATACTCCTACCAAAGAAAACAACACAAGAATGATTCCCATTATTTCCTCAAATGACAGAAATTCCACCAACTTTAAGACACAATTATCTTTCTTGTCATTAGACCACAGTTCTGGTGGACATGTGATGCATGTAACAGAATCTAAAGAAAAAGAAATTACATATAAATATACTGTCACTAGAGTGAGGGTAATTAAATTTTTTGTTTCCCTTTTTCTAAAATGGATGCCATTTAATTCAGAGTAATAAAACAGAGTATTTTTCATTATACCTGTTGTATTGCTGATTTCCCCCTCTGCGCATGGAATGCAGTCATAGCAGCAGATCGGTCGGCCTTTTTGCATTGCCTTCCTTGTGCCAGGGAAACAACTTTTACTGCAGACAGAAACTGGCACCTAAAAACCCCAGTTTCTTATATTTATTTATTGATCATTTACTATTATATGTATTTTACATAATCTCTTGATATTATATTGTTTTATTGTACCTGTGGTTTAGTGTGGGCCCAGGCTATACTGATGTTGTTAAATGACAGTTGAAGATGGCTTTGTAAAGAAGCATCATAAAAGCCCACTTTAGCAAATATTGTTTTACCATCCTTGGCTTGCTGCCAGTTCAGCAAATCATACCTCGCTGCTGGATCTCCATTCTCATCAAAAAATACATCCTCTCCTGACGTAGTGGTGAAATGGAGTTTCTTCAATTCATTGACAATCTAAACAAAGCATTGCATGCACTGTGAGTTTATTTATTTAGTTAGTTAGGAAAGTAGGTAATTGTTTTTTTGCCCATTTGTTTTAGCCTGATTTTCTTTCTTTCTTTCTTTCTTTCTTTCTTTCTTTTTTTTTTTAAACCAGGCCATATCTTCATACTTACCTGCCATGGTTGTTGGGTATCTCCTAGGTTTGTGCACACAATAGCTTCTCCTTTTTCACTGTCCCTTTTTGAACAGCCATAACTGTTATGAAGAGCATAAGCCACAGCATACACAGCCTTATATACATTATTTGCGATTTGTAACTCTGAAACATCTGTAAATGGATTCTGCACTTCACTTAGTTTTTCATTGCCTTTACACATTTCTTTGATCTCTACATTTTCTTGTGTGGGTAGTTTGCATTCAAATATTGTCTCCCACAACCTTTTGTAAAGCTCAACATTAGAAGCTGGATTGAGTTTGGTCAGAAATTCCCCAAGACCATTGATTTGTGCTTTTGGGATAGCAAAACCCATGGATCCTTTCAGAATAGGCTGCCATTCAGCAGTAGCAATGTTCATGTCAGAGATCCAAGACTCACTTCCAATCCACTGAAACCCAGTGATGTTCTGCAAGGCCATTTCTTTTAGAAGAACCTCCATATCAGAGTATGAGATAAAAGCTACAATAACTTTGGAGGTTGCAGTCTTAATTATCTCAACTATTCTCCGAAGCTTTTCTCTGGGGTCTGTTCTAAAGAATGCTGCAGAAAATTCAACACAAACCCCCTCTTCTTTGGCTGCACTAATAAAGTTGTTCATGCCATTGTTCCCATAATCATTATCACTGCATAGGGCTCCTACCCATGTCCAACCAAAATGCTTGACCAACTTAGCCAAGGCTCTGCTCTGATAGTAATCACTGGGTACAGTTCTGAAGAAAGATGGGTATTTCTTCTTGTCACTTAGGCATGCGCATGTTGCGAAGTGACTAATCTGTACAACACATGTTTTGTTACAAACAAACAAGCAGACAAATAACAAAAAAACATTACCCCTTATAACTGGATGCAACTGTATCTCACTTCACTTTACCTTCATTAATAAACAAGGCAAATACGTGAATTTTTGTATTAAATTATTCTGTTTCTGATTTTAAAATGATAAACTAATGGGATAATGCAGTTTTCTTTTAGGTTTTTACAATTGTCAGACATCTAGATAGATAGATAGATGGATAGATAGATAGATAGATAGATAGATAGATAGATAGATAGATAGATAGATAGATAGATAGATAGATGATTTACCACAGGTATGAGCAAAGGTCCCATGGTAGCAGAGATGGCAATTGTTGGAGTGGATGATGTTTCTGCTATGATTGCTTTGACAGTTTCAGGATTAGAGCACGACAATAAAGTTGTATTTTCTCCATGGTCATTGACTAAAGACAGTGAGGCTCTTATGGCCATTTCTACTGATCCACAGGAATCATATATTTTATAACCTAATTTAACACCAGGAAGAATATCACTTCTGTTGTTGATTTCCTCAATGGCAAACACCATTGTTTGTGCATTTTGGAATTCCCGAAGGCTCAAACTACAGTAAATAAGAAAGCAAGTAAATTAGTAATGAAAATAATAATAATAATAATAATACATACCAAATGTATTTTATATGAAGAAATACATGTACATTATTTGCTAGGTAGACCTGACATAAATAAATTTCATGAAAATAATGGTTTTCATACAGTATACCTTGTTTTATAATTCAGCTCATGGAATATACTTTTTTTTTTCTTTTTTTTTTTTACCTAAAAACGTGTAAAGGTTTCTGTATTTAAACCTTCTGTATTTTTCCCCCCCCTTTTTTAGCTCACCTCTTGCAATTGGACTGCTGTGGGCCTGATGTGAAAGCATGTACTGTCTGTTCCCAGCTGTTGTGGAAGGAAAATATTCCACCAATCATTACATCCCCAGTTCTGATGACCTGAGGAGGACTGAGTAGCCCTCTTAAGCTGCATGGAGGATCAGCACTTCTTACCACAGATAGCAAAAGCCATGTGAACCGGAAACTCATTGTCAACCTTTAGAAAACGCATTGCCTTCTGTTCATTTATATATTTTTTTGGCTCACAAATGGACTAGAATCAGGGGGAGGGCTTTAACTAAGGAGTTGGATTATCACATTAGACTTGACTGCCTATTAAAGATTTACAGATTTCTATTCTATTGTGCTGTTTCACATATTTAACACTGAGTCTACAGTACAGTAGTGTACAAAGTTGATGGTCTTGTTTAAGCTAAATCAACAGTACACATTGACTATTCAGCTTTTATATTTATCTTAAGGATGTTTAAAACATCTTTTCGCTAACAATTAGGGTGGATACTTCATTCAAAAAAGCATCTTCCTATTAGATTTCCTGCTAATATAATATATTATTTTTAAAAAATCCTAAACAAAGGATAAGCAATTTATCAGCAATAAAAAGTAAAATAAAAAAGTTAAATTGTATTTATTTATTTAGTTAGTTAGTTAATTTTCTTTGATTTCCTGATGCTAGCAGTTATACAATTTTTAGACATTTGAGATCAGCACTGCCACACAATAAGAATTGCAGATTCTGATTGGCCAACAAATAATGAACAGACTCTAAATGGTTGACAGAATCATAAATGGCATTTTAAATATTAAAAATAGCAATAAAAAAAGTTGATTTGCTTGCCTGATCAGACAACTGCAGGAGGCCTTCCAAACACACACACACACACACACACACACACACACACACACACACACACACACACACACACACAGGAATCATACCCTTAAACCATTGATGTATATGGCCACAGTGCTAACCGCTAACCTTTAGAAAACTCACTCGTCATGCTGCTGTTAGTTGATTCACTGTTGTATTATTAAGATAGTCTAACTAAAGTATAGCAGTAAACATTTTAAAAAAGTCTAGACTTGCTGACTGGTATTGACTAATTGATGCATTGATATCCCTGACATAAACTGAAACATATGCCAGAACACATATTTTGCTTTAAAGTGTAAAGTGTATGGGAGCTTAAAAACAGCAAAGAAGAGTTTCAGCATCATATTGATGCAAAATTTGCTGACTTGAATCAAGTTGCAACATAATATGCAGTTAAACCGTAACACTGAAAAATGTCTAATGTTTAAAGATTCACCTGAATTTTTACATTTTGCATTTTAAAATTTATTTTGGGTTGCAATTTACCAGACACACTTGACAATGCATTACTGGTTGGTCACAGAGGTCCACACGGTTTGAAATGTTGGAATGTACTAGCCATGTTTATACTGTGGACATGTAGTGAGGTGAAATACAGGATTTTAGTGATTCCCATTAAAGAAAAACGTGACACAGAAGAATGATAATTCTTGCTTACTTCTGATAAGTTAGATTCAGCAGGTTTTAATGAAAATTTCTAATATATTAAATTAGGCATCTTCAAAGGAAAAAAAAAACACAAATCATCCTTTTTGTGTGTTTATTTATTGAGAAAACTAATAGAGAATTTTCAATGTGTAGTGAACGAGTCACTATAATGCAACTTGCTAGCACGTTTACTTTTATTTTCTGCCAGGTGATAAGTTGACTTTTAGAGTCCACTTTGAGAAATTCAACTAAACATAGTGAACTACTGATATGTGGATGATATATTAGAACATGGACAATTACCTGTTTCCATTTTAGCTTTATTGACTACTAATAACTCATTTTCACACTTGAATAATTTTTTTAAAGTAGAAAATGACTAGCAACTAGAAGCAAGGTTGCTAAGATGGTGTGTGTGTGGAAGTACTGTGTGCAGGAACCAACATCTGGTCATCTCTAGCAAAGCCAGGGGGTGGGTCCTGTCACCATACCACTCAGAATAAACAATTGTTATCAGATGATCCACAAACAAGCATTTGATTCATCATAAATGATGTTGTAAATTGGTAAATGTTGTAAATCAAAGTAAATACAGTAAATAAAAAAACAGTGGGGAAGCTTTGGGGAGCTCTGGTGGGTGCATGTGCAGCTCTACATTGGCCATAATGGACCTCCTTCAATATCCCTGATTGGGCTTTGACCAGGCTTGGGGGATCAATCAAGCTTTGACCTCTATACAGTAATTTTCAACTATGGTAGCATGCACTGCTGGTAATTTAACTTTGAGACAAGTATTTATCAGTATTATGTTAGCTTGATCTTTTGTTTATCTTGTATAATTTTTAGGGAGAATGATCCTCCATTTTCTCAATGAGGGAGCCTACTCTTCTATCATGGCATGTAAAAAGATACTGGGAGTACAGATTAGGCGCGTTTATTTAACAAAGAGAATTTTTTTTTTTTGATCATTTGGTATTTCCCATTATTTGTCTTTTAGTGTTCCTTTCAGGCTTCAATAAAATTACATAACATTTTGGTGCAAAAATACAGAATAGCAAACTGTAACTTGATGCTAAAATGGCAAATATTTCCACTGCTACAGTGAATTTTCCAGGAGAGCTGACATAAGCTGGGATAAAGGTGATCCAAACTGCACAAAAAATCAGCATACTGAATGTGATAAATTTCGCCTCATTAAAATGATCAGGCAGTTTTCGTGCCACAAAAGCCAAAACAAAGCATAAACTGGCAAGCAAGCTTATATACCCCAATACAGCCCAGAAACCTACAGCTGAACCCACATTGCACTCTAACAAGATTTTTTCTTGGTAATAATTCATATTCATATAAGGGAAAGGGGGTGCTGATGTTAACCAAAACAAACAAATTAAAACCTGAATGGTGGTGAAGGCAAGTACACTGAGTCTCTGCTGTAGAGGCCCAAACCATTTCATAACATTGCTTCCTGGACGTGTAGCCCTGAAGGCCATTAACACCACTATTGTTTTCCCTAAAACACATGATATGCAGAGAACAAAGGTAATACCAAATGCTGTGTGACGCAGCATACAGGACCACTCAGATGGCTGACCAATGAAAGTAAGTGAAGAAAGGAAACACAGAGTCAGAGAGAAAAGGAGGAGAAAGCTTAGCCCAGAGTTGTTGGCCCTAACAATAGGAGTATTTTTATTGTAATAGAAAATAAACATAGTTATAATAGTAAACAACACTCCAATCAAACAAAAAAATGCAAGCAATATTCCCATTATATCTGTGTAGGATAGAAATTCAATTTCTTTTGGAATGCAGGCATCTCCTCTTGTATTTGACCAATATTGCACTGGGCATTTCCAGCAGTTAGGTGAATCTAATTGGAAAGTATACAACGATTTTAAAATCATTCATAATGTTCTGTCATCCATATAATGATCCATTAAATGCTTATTTTGCACGATTACTATTAGGTATTTGCCTATATATTTTACCTGTTGTGTTGCTAATTTCTCCGGGTGCACATTGTATACAGTCAAAACAGCAGGCAGGCCTCCCTTTCTGTACAGCTCTTCTGGTGCCTGGCGGACATGTCTCACTGCAAACTGACACCGGTACCTTCATAGCACAGGTAAAAGGAAATATGCTCAACATTTCGAGACAGCTAATTGATATATAATCAACATTGTAAAACATGTTTATGCGTGTGACAGAAAATACCATTCTGCTTCCTCCATTCCATAAAATTTGGACTCCGTTCAAAGTAAGTTGTTCATCTTTAGGCAAGGAGGCATCATAGTAGCCTACTGTTACTACTTTTGTGGTACCTTCGGAAAACTTTTGCAAATTGATTAACTCATATTTTGCTGGTAAATCACCATCGTTACTGAAAAATACATTTTCTCCATGGCGTGTAGTGAAATTTACATTCTGCAAGTAATTTAGAACCTTAAAAACACAAGTTGTACCAAACCATTACTGTCCATTACCAATCAATTGTTTTATTTTATTTTTATTTGAAATGGGTTATTGTACAATGCCCTACCTCCCAAGGCTGTATTTGCGAATGATCTATACATTTTGAATTAAACACTGTGTTGTTACAGGAAAGTAAATTGTGTAGTGCATGTCCTATTGCATATACAGCCTTATAGACATTGTTAGTGACTCTTAGATCTGAAACATCAGTAAAAGAGTTTTTAACATCTTTTAAGTGCTCTGAACCATTACAGCTCCTTAAGCCTCCCCTGTTCCTCAGTGAGCAGTTAAATATTGTTTCCCAAAAGTCTTTGAGAAACATGCTGTTGGGGAATTGTGAAGGATTCACATTATCTAAAAAATTGCCTAATTCAGGAATTGTGACGCTGGGCACAGTAAAACCAATTGAGCCAATTAAAGACATGTGTCCTATGCCTTCTGTAAGAGAGTTATCTGAGATCCATGCATCACTTCCAATCCACTGCAGTCCTGTAATGTTCTGTTTATATAACTCCTCCACCAAAATCTTAATCTCTCTGTGAGACATGTAGGCTATTATTACTTTTGATGTGGACTGTTTGATAATGTCTACTACTTGGAGTATTTTGTGGTGGGGACTAGTGATCTCAAAAGCTGCAGAATACTCAACACACACTCCCTCTTCATGGGCCGCCATTATAAACATGGCAATGCCATTCAGGCCATAGTCATTTCCATTGCTTATGGCTCCTACCCAGGTCCAGCCAAAGTTTTTTACCAGCTGAGCCAGTGCTCTGCTCTGGTAATAATCACTAGGGATTGTTCTGAAGAAGGACGGGAAATGTTTTCTGTCGCTTAGGCAAGCACAGGTTGCAAAGTGACTGATCTGTTGTAAGACAAAACTGCATTATATATTTCTTCAAAAGAATACAAAACAATAATATATTGTGTTCTTAATTAATTTTCTCCTCATCGCTATTGATGATGATAATAATAATAATAATAATAATAATAATAATATCTTACTACAGGAATATGAAACTGCCCAACAGTCCTTGCAATGCCTATTGTTGGTGTTGACCCAGAATGTCCAATGATGGCTTGGGCTGTTTGGACCTTGCACTTTTCATTTACTGTTGAATTTAAATTAGCATTTAACAAAGCCAATGAAGATCTAAGTATATCCATAGATCCGCAGTGATTGTATATTTTGAATCCCAGTGAAACTCCAGGCAAAATGTTGGTATTTTTGTTTATTTCCTCCACGGCAAATATCAATGTCTGTGCAAACTGGAATTCTCTGAAATCAAAACTTAAGACAATTATTTTTAATTAATTAGGAATGTTGGTCATTATTAAGGTCAAAAGAAAGCATGCAAGTAACAATTAATATTTTTATCTCCATTGCATTTTGCAAAGTATAAAAATGGACATACTTCCTGCATGGGCGTACTTCTGGCATGCTTCTAAATTTGTCTATGTAGCCATCCTGTCCAGTTCTAAATGAGAAAATACCTCCAATGATAAGATCTCCATCTACCTGAAGTTCAGGCTGCTCCATGGTACCGTGTAGCATGCAGTCAGGCTCTTGTGCCTGAGAAAACAAAACCATTAAAAGCAGCAGGAAGAGAAGCATGACAGATCATGGAATGGTTTCTTTGCTTTACAGGCCGAAGAATTTATGCACAATGAGAATCTCAGGAAGTAATTTAAATATTATGCCAGCCCACATGTTATTACTCCCTTAAGAGAATGAGAATATTTCTGAAGTTACTAATAAAAGTTATTAATCTATTTAATTCATCTACTTAATTTACGGCCACTTAAAATAATGTGTAAACATGGTGTTATATCTTATATGCCACTTGATCTTTTCTACAACTTTTGTTATAATTAAGATTTTTATTAAAAAATATTTTACTTTTGCATTATTAAGTCATACAAAAATATTTTAGATTCCCAAACAGTATTAAAGAAAAATAATGATGAGAAAATTATTAAATAACATGCAATGTATTAATATGTAATTCATAAAGTTTCAGAAATTAAAGTAAAAAAAAAACAATTGAGATGCAAATCAATACTGTCACATGTCTAAACATTATTTAGTTTATCCCTGTTGACTACACTTTATTTTATCACACACCCACACACACAAGTGCACCAGCATAGATATTGTACCTCGCATCCACAAGATGGCAAAATAACTCCATGAAATACTTCAAGACAATCTCTTATGGGCAAATTTGACTTTATATGTCTTCATAATCATTCATTTGTTTATTTATTTTGCTGTGGTAGCTGTATTCATGTAATTATACTTTTAAAATACTTGGCATAATATAAATTTTACTATTTAATTCATACTGAATGTTCTGATAAAGATAGATAGATAGATAGATAGATAGATAGATAGATAGATAGATAGATAGATAGATAGATAGATAGATAGATAGATAGATACTTTATTGATCCCAAAGGACACATAAAATTTCCTAAAATGAAAAAAAAAATGTAACTATTGCACTTTTCACTTTTGTAAGTCGCACTGGATAAGAAGTTCTATGCCATAAATCATTTTCAAACACAGATAAAGCACAGTTGCACTCCACTGAATTTACTTGTCATGGGTACCATAACTGAATCCAACTCAGATACTATAGCTTGTGTATCTTTATTATTACAGTATAAAGGAAGTGATTTCGGCATGCCTGTGACTAAAGTGACAGTTCTTGGGCCAATAAATTAGCAACCCTTCATTATCACAATGAAATTTATATTTTCTCTCAGTTTTAACGTTTACTTATTCTTTTCTCTTATTTTGAACTTTTTGTGGATACGCTGATCTGACCACCCCATGTGTTTGCTCATATAACTAATATATATAACACAGTTATAAGCTTCTTTATTATTAAATATTTATTTTCCTAATTTTAAGATATAAAAAAAAAAAAAAAAAAAAAAAAATAGCCCACATACCATTGACAAAAAAAGTTTTTGCTCACTGAGATCTAGCAGAGAGACACAACTAACTAACTTCTGGCCAAAGAAGGCACCTTGTTGCTGATCACTGGAAACTGTATAGTAATCTTTTTTACTATCTGGGCAAAAAAAAATTGCTGTTACACAATGGTCAGATTATTGGCCTGGATGAAGCAAACGAAACAATTAAGGGGATTTGAAATAGCAGGAATTGGGTTAACAAAATGTTCAACACATTATTAAAACCTAAAATTGTCAACTTTGTGTAAGAAATATAATAAGAAATGTTTTTTAATTTTTATTTTTTAAGATGACTTGGTGAATTTGCATTATAAAAAATAAATAAAAATAAATAATAAATACTTGATAAGTTATCCCAGCATATAATTTTTGTTCCCAGACATATTGCAGGACTCAAATTCTAAAAGAATGTTTCTGTGAGCATAAGAAATTGTTCTCACACAAGAATCAGCCACTGGAATCACAGAAGAATCGGCCATTCCACGAAAAATCATAGTGTGCCAATGTATGCTTTTTTTCCCTGTAAGCTGTCTGTAGACAGCTTTTCTGTACTTGCTGAAGCCAGTAAACCCGAATAAGTTGGCAAAACTAAAAAAAAAAATGTAATCACTTAAATATTTTTTAAGTAATGATGCTTCCAATTTTAAGTAAACAGAATCAGTTTTTGAGTTTTTTGTACTCAATCATATTAAGTGTTCTTTACTTGCATTATTGAGTAGCTTAAGTCATACTACTTAATAGAAAATATCATATTTTTTTTCGTTGTTGCAAATCAAATAAATTGTTGTTGGTCTTTCGGCTGCCCCCAGCATTTGGTCGACACAGCAGACAACATCCCCCAGGACAAGGGTTTGGAACCTATGAACTATGCAACAAAAATTCTGGCTAAAATGTGAGCAAATATTGGCAAATATCAAATCTCCAAAGAATCTTAATCCCCTGGAGTTTGAGTAATTCCATTTAATCACCATAATTACCAGTATTACTGATTTATTTGGTGGTAACCAAATAAATGGTGGTAATAAACCTGAAATTGATATTTAAGCCAGGGTCAAACTGCCAATAACTAAAGTAAAAAAAATAGGACACACACAGACACAGAGAGAGAGAGAGAGAGAGAGAGAGAGCTACACACACACAAATTTTGGGGAATGCCAATTTGCCTAATATGCTTGTCTTTGGACCGTGGGAGGAAACCGAAGAACCCAGAGGAAACCCACCTACAAATTTTGTTATAATTTATATGTGATTATTTTTGCATTGTTAAGTCATACAAAAATATTTTTTTGGATTTCCAAACAGTATTAAAGTAAAATAAAGATAAGGACAATGATTAAGTACCATGTTAAGTATCAACATATATTTTAAAATTTTCCGCCATAAAAGAAAAAAATCTATCAAGATTCAAATCAATATTGTCACATGTATGAACGTTATTTAGATTACTACTGTTGACTACTCTTTATCATAGCACACCCACACATACAGTACACAAGCACACATGCACAGACATTCTCTCTCATCCACAAGATGGCAAAATAACTCCATGAAAAACTTCAAGACGACCTCTAATGGGCAAATTTGTCTTTATTTATTTATTTATTTATTTATTTATGTATTTATTTAGTTGTAGTAGCTGTATTTCTTTAATTATACTTTTTAAATACTTGGCATAATACAATTGTTAACTGTGGTAAATTAAAAACTTCTTTAATTTTACTTCATGAACAAAACAACAATAAATATAGATAGATAGATAGATAGATAGATAGATAGATAGATAGATAGATAGATAGATAGATAGATAGATAGATACTTTATTGATCCCAAAGGACATTTCTTAAGTTTCTGAAATAAAAAACTTTTTTTCTTTTTTTTTCACTTTTGTAAGTTGCTCTGGATAAGAGCATGTGCCAAATGCCTACATGCAAATTTCTGATGTTGAAGTTCTGTGCTGTTAAGTTTTTTTTTCAAACACAGAAAAAGTTAACTTTAGTGTTGAACTCCACTGTACTGGCATGGGTTCTTGGCATGGGTACCATAACTGAACGCAACTCAGTTACTATAGTTCGCCTATCCTTATTATTACATTATAAGGGACGCGATTTCATCCTGCTTAAAGTGTGAATAAATTCACACTAAAGTCACACAAGGATGGAGAGAACATGCAAACTCCATGCACACAGACCCGAGGCGGGAATCAAACCCTCGACCCTGGAAGTGCGAGGCCACAGTGGTAGCTACTTCTCCACTGAAAATGTTAATGCAAAAAGAACTTTCACAAATAAATAAATAAATAAATAAATAATACTACAAATTTAAAGCATTCTTCCCCATCATATGCTTTTTAGAATTCTTCTCTGGTTTTAGTAAAATTATATAACATTTTGGTAGAAATATGCAAAATAGTAAAGCAAAGCTTGAGGCCAAAATAGCAAATATCTCTACAGCTACAGTAAATTTTCCAGGAGAGCTGACATAAGCTGGAATAAAAGTGACCCACACTGCACAGAATATGAGCATGCTGAATGTGATGAATTTGGCTTCATTAAAATTATCAGGCAGTTTCCTTGCTAAAAAGGCTAAAATAAAACATAAAAGTGCCAGGATTCCTATATACCCCAAAATGGCCCAGAAACCTATGTTTGAACCCAAATCACATTCAAGAATGATCTTTTCCTTGTAGTGCTTTAAATTTTTGAAGGGAAAAGGAGGTGATATTGTCAACCAAAGCACACAAATGAGCACCTGTATGAGAGTGAAAGCAAGTACACTGAGTCTCTGCTGTGGAGGCCCAAACCATTTCATGACATTACTGCCTGGAAGTGTAGCCCTGAAGGCCATTAAAACCACTAAAGTTTTTCCCAGTACACAGGAGATGCAAAGAACAAAGGTGATCCCAAACACTGTGTGGCGCAGCATACAGGACCACTGAGAAGGTTGACCGATGAAGGTAAGTGAACAGAGGAAACACAGAGCCAATGAGAGGAGCAACAGGAAGCTCAGCTCAGAGTTGTTGGCCTTGACTATTGGGGTATTTTTATATCTGAAAAAAATGACTGCGATTATTATAGTCAATAATGTACCAATAGCAGAAACGGTTGATAATAAAATTCCCATAATTTCATCATATGACAGATATTCGATTTCTTTCTTTACACACTGAGTCCTGTGTAGATTTGACCAGTACTCTTGTTCGCACTGATCACATGCTACAGAATCTGTAACAGAGTTAGGGCACAAAAGAACAAATTGGGCATAATTTATAGACAATTAAAAGGTTCTACAAGAACAAAAATCCAAAAATTTGAAGGTGTGACCTTGTATAGGTATGTATATTACATGTTTTCCCTATTCCCATGTGTACCTGTCATATTGCTGATCTCTCCTTCAGCACATGGTATGCAGTCAAAACAGCAAATAGGCTTCCCTTTCTGTACAGCCTTCCTTGTGCCAGGAGGACAGCTCTCACTGCACACAGAAAGTGGCACCTATAATCCAGAAAGAAACTATGTTAATTTTCAGATGCATCCTTTATAGAAAAGAATACAAAGAGAAATGTTATTTTGATTATCTCATATCCATTTTATCACCTTTACACACCTGTTTGCTATCTTGTGCCCATGTAATTGAGGTCATGTTCACATTTAATCGTTCATGAACAGGTAAAGATGAGTCATAGAGGCCAACAGTGGCAAATTCATGTTGGTGGTCCTTACTCATTCGCCAGTTTATTACTTCATATTTTGCAGCAGGATCCCCATTTATATCAAAATAAACTTCTTCTCCTTCACTAGTTGCAAAACGCACTCTTTTGAGGTGTTCTAGAAACTGATAAATTGGGTTAAAATTTCACATTATATTTATATTATTAAAAATTGGGCTATAGGAACGAGCCATTGTTCTTTTGCATATTGTGAACAGTGCTATGAGTGTGACATAGAGGTTTGCCCTATTGATTACTAAAAAGACTCACTGTAAGAGGATCAGGTTGCTTCTTTGTGGCACACATTTGCTTGCAATCAAGAAGGTCATGTAGGGTATGAGCAACAGCATATACTCCCTTATAGACATTATTGAAAATAGGCAGCAGGGACATGTCTGTAAATGTGTTTTCTATGTCAGAGAGTTTCTCATTGCCTGTGCAAACCTTTACATCCACTGAATCATTCTGAGTAAGGTATTTACACTTAAACATAGCCTCCCAGAATTTAATAAAGATTTCACTTCCTGCAGATTTCAATGGATTTATATCTAGAATAAAGTCTTTCAGACCCACCACCTTTGTTTTTGGAATAGCTAGTCCTATGGCTCCTTGAAGAATGTTGTGCTTGTCCTGGGTGGCTACAGCAGAATCAGAGATCCAGCCCTCGGTTCCTACCCACTGATAGCCAGTTATATTGTGCTCAAAGAACACATGGAGCAAGATCTCCAAGTCCCAATGAGCAAGAAAAGCCACTATAACCCGAGAAGTGGATGTTTTGATTTGCTCCACGATTCTCAGCACTTTCTCTTGTGAGTAGGTTCTAAAAAATGGGAGGGAGTATTCTAAACAGACACCCAGCTGTTCTGCAACTTTAGAGAAAGTGGCCATGCCACTGTTCCCGTAATCATCATCGGTTCTTAATGCTCCCACCCAGGTCCAACCAAAGTGTTTGACCAGTTCTGCCAGCGCTCTGCTCTGATGATAATCACTTGGAATAGTGCGTAGAAATGAGGGGTATTTCTTTTTGTCACTGAGACACTCGCAAGTGGCATAGTGACTGATCTAGAATGAGAGGTAAATTAGGTATTATATACATTCAAAGCTTTTGACACCTAGATGAGGCATGAAAATCATACATAAATAAATAAGCCTAAATTGATTAAAATACTTACAATAGGAACACTAAAAGGGCCGATAATTTTTGCAATGGACATGCTCGGTGAGGAGGCTGTGTCTCCTATTATGGCTTGTACCTGTGCTGGCCTTGTACATACCTCCATTGATTCTGATTTCTCATTTCCATTAATAAGTTCCATTGCCACTTTTACCCCCCTTGCCATGGAGCTACATGTATCATAGATTTTGTAACCCAGAGAAACTCCAGGCAATAATGTAGAGCTGTTGTTTATCTCTTCTACTGCAAATATCAAAGCCTGTGAATACTGGAAACCTCTAAAATCAAGACTTAAAACATGAGAAAATATAAGACAGAATTTTAGACATTGATGCTCTTTGTTTTAGTAATATCACAGATGAAAAACACTCATGCAGCTTACCTCATGCATTTTAGTGGAGATGGCATTGACATATAGGATAAATCACGAATTTCCCAGCTGCTATGAAAAGGGAAAATCCCCCCAACAATGATATCACCGTCTTTCCATAACTGTGGATATACAGGATCTCCTTGTAAGATACATGCACTCTCATTACCTGTAGAAAAGTTAAGCAAGGCTAGTATCATATGTATGAAAGTTAAAACAGGCTCCATGTATCTATAAGTGTTCATGTAGGAGATTTAGAGCACAGCAGCAACAGTAGGAACCAAACAATATTCAGCCATCTGAACTGGAAAGATTTCTGGTATTTATAATTTAATTATACTCTTGGAAATACAAATCCTCTAATGTAATGTTACACTAGTGGGCCACACTTAACAGGGGTGTGACAGTTTAGCCTCCTGTTTTACCTATGGGCTTTGGTTTTAACAATCAGAATGTGATAAATAAATAACAATATATTTTTTCATACGAAAGAATCCTGTGAACTCACTGAGGATGCATTTTAGATCACAGTTTGAAAAGATGGTCAGGTTCTGGTATTGGGCAAGTTATAAATTATCACACAGCATGAAAATACATCTATCTATATAAATAGATAAATATGGTTAGTACTGGATGACTATGTAATTCAGATTTCTCTGTATTTTTGTTATCTCATGAATACCAGTAACAGTAGGTACTTGTTACTCTCTGCTGGGTGTGTGATGTACAGCTGGATAACACATTGAGATTATCCAAAATACATTTCCGTTCATTTTATTTCTTCTCATTGATTACATTTGGTTCTATGACTCACTTAAAATAGTGAGTTTAGCTTGTTTTGGAATTACAATGACTCTCCATTTTCATTGGCTGACCATTCTTTACAACCTGGGAGAACAAGGTGTCATGTTGGTCCACCATGTAATCACAGGTTGAGTCATAGATGGTTGATGTGTTAGCTTAGGCTTTCCACTCGTACCTGCCTAATTTTATACACTGCATTCCTGCCATATAATGTTGAATAGCTGCAGGAATGTGCATGTGGACAGGGTTTTGAGTGGATGTTGAGTGTAAATATCCTTCCTTCCTACTTCTGTATGTTCTCGATGACTTGGACAGTCACTTGGACAATCACTTGGACAATCAATCCACAGCTCTAAAAAAAAAAGAACAATATCTGTACTGTTTCTGGATTTTTATTTATTTATTTCACATCCAGGAACAGCACAGATATTGTTCTTTTTTTTTTTTTAGAGCTGTGGATTGATCAAGGTTCTAAAATTATTCCTTGTTTTTAGCAAAAGAATCACTTATAGCGCTTTAACAATTATCTTTAAAAATAGAATCATACAGTGCTGATATTGCTTATGGGGAGAACAAGAAACTCAACAGCAAAGCAACAGTGACCTCTTGTGCCTTGTGAATGAGCGTGCTGGCTCACTATACTAGAGAAGACCAGTCTCATCAGGGTAAAATGTTTCATCATAGAATAAATGTATTCATATTGATCTGCACAAGTGAGTGGTCACATGAGGGGACATTTGAACCCAGATCCAAACCCCTAGGTTATTAGAAAGAGGGTTGGCAAAATTTTCTAATCTGAAATTTATGTAAACTTAAAAAGTTTAATTTAATGTATTTTTAAGTCAAACTGGCACAAAAAAACCAACACATTTGATTGTTGGCAGTAGTTTAAACTTGTTCTATGGTCTATATACTGTACAGTGGGGCAAAAAAGTATTTAGTCAGCCACCAATTGTGCAAGTTCTCCCACTTAAAAAGACAAGAGAGCCCTGTAATTTTCATCATAGGTATACCTCAACTATGAGAGACAAAATGAGAAAGAAAAAAAAAAAAAATCCAGAAAATCACATTGTAGAATTTATTTGCAAATTATGGTGAAAAATAAGTATTTGGTCAATAAAAAAAAATAATCTCAATACTTTGTTATATACCCTTTGTTGGCAATGACAGAGGTCAAACGTTTTCTGTAAGTCTTCACAAAGTTTTCACACATCTGCAGCTTTGTGGCTTAACAACCAAAATTTAAAAAAAAATTACAAAAATTTCTCTGAAACAGGTACAGAGTCTGAGCTGAAGGAAAAGTTAGTAAATAACGAGCATCCCTAAAATTGGCTTCCGAAAAACAGGGATGACAAATGAATGGAAACAAACTGTAGCTATATTCTAGAGGKTTTTTTTATTATTATTATTTAGGCCCCCTTAAAGAGATGGGTGACTGCAAATCAATATAGAATTACACTATTCTGACAGATCACCTGGATCTTTTTGGAAAAATTGTAATGCTCATTGGAGTTATTGCATTCAGAATAACACTGTATGTGAGTGTGAATGTTGGTTTCTTGGTTTAAGTGTGTTAAATTTAGTGTGTGAGTTTGCAATAAATTACAAGACCATTTTGGTGTTACTCAGTTGTATATTCCAGGCATAACATAAATAATAAATGTGCAGCCCATATACAGTAGATATTGGTCATGAACTCGAAAGTGTTGAGTTAAAAAAAAAAAAAGAAAAATCCACCAACAATTTGGTAAACAGGTTGCTGCAAATCAACACAGGGTTACAATTATACATAAGGCGGGCAAAAATATACTTTACTGTACATACAGCAAAATAACAGTTAATTAAATGTCCCTTAGCAGATATTAATTTGTCGTACGTGCCAACAAGCTTCGGGTTGAAATATCTGGATGAATATTTCATTACTGTTCTAGCAGAATCAGTAGTGTTTAATGACTGTGTCTTTCTTTATTGACAAAACTCCAACCTTAAGTCATGTTTAACAATTTTTTTTCGATCTGTTTGAGACTCCAAAACTTCAAAATAAGCATGCTTTATCTATTTCACAGCCAGCCTTTATGTGGATTTGGGGTAATTTTTTCTGTTGAAACATTCAATTTTGTCTCAACCATGTAGCTGATTGTTGAGGTTAGCCTGAAGAATCCCGTAGTCCTCCTTCTTTATTATTACATCCAGTATGTGCTTGCACTATGTGCAAGCTACTACTGTACAACAACATTTTGTTCTTAGGGTAAAATGCCTTAGATTTAATCCTCCAATCATACCATTGATCAAAACCATCCTCCAAAGATTTTTTTCTTACTTTGTACATACTTTGTACATACTTTGTACATTAGCTGCAAGCATCAATCAAGATTACAGATGTCAATTTTGGAAAGGGGGATTTTTTCTTGGAGAGGAGCCTGCCAGAACACTTTTTGCAGCTGAAGTCAATCAGGAGCACTAGCATAATGTTGAGGGGCCTTGGGCTTGGAGAAAGTAAAAGACGTTTCAGAACTTTTTAACACCATTGAATTAATAACCTAAGTACGTGTTTAATTTATAATTTTTATGTTACCACTTGTGTTTAATTCTGAACTTGGCTTATTCTAGAATAATCTTTTCCTTTAAATTATTGAGGGGGAAATGAGGGGATATTGGCAACAAAAGAATACAAATAAGGACTTGTATGCGATTGAATTGTATGCGAAAAGCATTTCATGACATTGCTCCATGGATGTGTAGCTCTGAAGGTAATTAACACCACTACTGTTTTCCCCAGGACACAGGAGACACAGAGGACAAAGGTGATCCCAAAGACTGCCATCACTGGGTCAACACCACAGGACCAAGAATTAGGCTTTTTTCCAATTAAAATGCATGGTGTACAATATAAAATAAATAAATAAATAAATAAATAAATAAATAATAATTAGTTGGTCTGGGTTATTATTTTATTTTGTTTGCTTTTCATTCATTCATTGGCTTTTGGATTTCAAAGACATATTAATATCACTAATGAAAGTCAACCTATAGTACTGCTTTAGCTATCTGGAATTTTACCCATCAGTTGCTTCTTATTATTTTTTTCTGGTTTTAAAATGATTATGTAACACTTTGGGAAAAAAATGCAAAACAACAAGCCAAAGCTTGATGCTAAAATAGCAAATATCTCTAYAGCTACAGTGAATTTTCCAGGAGAGCTGACATAAGCTGGAATAAAAGTGACCCAAACTGCACAGAATATGAGCATACTAAATGTAATGAACTTGGCTTCATTAAAGTTGTCAGGCAGCTTCCGGGCCAGAAAAGCCAAAATAAAACACAATAATGCTAAAAATCCTATATAACCCAGCACAGCCCAGAAACCTATAGCTGATCCCAAGTGACATTCTAGAATAATCTTTTCCTTGGAGCGCTTTACATTTTTGAAGGGAAAAGGAGGGGATATTGTCAACCAAAGACTACAAATAAGGACTTGCATAAGAGTGAATGCAAGAACACTGAGTCTTTGTTGTGGAGGCCCAAACCATTTCATGACATTGCTCCCTGGAAGTGTAGCTCTGAAGGCCATTAACACCACTACTGTTTTCGCCAGGACACAGGAGACACARAGGACAAAGGTGATCCCAAARACTGTGTGCCGTASCATRCAGGACAGTTCAGAGGGCTGACCAATAAATGTAAGTGAACAGAGGAAACACAGAACTAACGAGAAGAGCAGCAGGAAGCTCAGCTCAGAATTGTTGGCTTTGACTATTGGAGTATTTCTATATTTATATAATATTACRGTCATTACCACTGTCATCAATGCACCAATAAGAGAAGCAACTGTCAGGAGAATTCCCATAGTTTCCTCATAAGWAAGATATTCAATTTCTTTCTTTACACATTTATTTCTCRGAGGATTTGACCAGTAATCTTCCTGGCATTGTTCACATGTAATAGAATCTGTGAAGCAAAAAGAAAAATAAATAGTAGCAGAAAGCAATGTATCTGGATATATCTAAACATTTTAAAAAGTCTAGTGACAGCTGCAGTAAAACTGCACTTCATACATGTTTCCCAGTGTATTTGTACCTGTCATGTTACTGATCTCTCCTTCAGCACATGGTATGCAGTCAAAACAGCAGATCGGCTTTCCTTTTTGTACAGCTTTCCTTGTGCCAGGAGGGCAGCTCTCACTGCACACAGATTTTGGTACCTATGATAATAAACTACACTTAATAGCCTTAACCATATAATGGTATATTTCATTGCAAATATTTAAATTCATACTGCAAGTACTCATTTCATTAGACGATTGTGTTTAAGTGTTATGTGATTTTTATTTGTTTCTCACCTTTGTATCATTCTGTGCCCATACAATATATGTCATATTTATCATTAGATGCTCATTAACAGTTAAAGAGGAGTCAAAAAGTCCAACAGTCACAAACTCAAGTTGATGTTTTGCATTAACCTGCCAGTTTATTATTTCATATTTTGCAGGAGGGTCACCATTTTCATCAAAATATACTTCTTCACCTTCTTTGCTTTTGAAATGCACCTTTTTAAGATGTTGTAAAAACTGTTAAGACAAAGTAAAGTATATATTTTAATTAATGTAATTTAAATCCTGTTCTTTATGCTTGTCTATTCTTACAGCTGTATATATACTGTATATATATATATATATATATGTATGTGTGTATGTGTGTCAAATATAGCCTAAACTGTGCAAAAACATGAATTTCTAACAGTGTATACTCACTGTGAGAGGATCAGGTTGATTTTTTGTAGGACAGGTTTGATTACAGCCAAGAAAGTTGTGGAGGGTATGGGCAATAGCATATACTCCTTTATAAACATTACTGACAATTGGCATCAAGGAGATGTCACTGAAGATGTTTTCCACCTGAGACAAATTTTCTTCTYCTGTGCACACTGATATGTTCTCTGAATTATTCTGCACTGTATATTTACACGTAAAGAGTGTCTCCCAGAATTCTTTGAATATTAAACTGCCTGAAGATTTTTGTGATGTTATGTCAAGAAAGAAGTTTTTAAGGCCTGTAATCTTTGTTTTAGGTATGGTTAGCCCGATGGCTCCTTGTAGTATGTTGTTCTTATCTAGTGCAGCCAATTCTGAATCAGAAATCCAACTCTCAGTTCCTACCCACTGGAATCCAGTGATGTTGCTCTCTGAAAATGCATGTAGCAAAATCTCCAGCTCCCAAATGCCAAGATATCCCACAATCACTCGAGATGTGGCACTTTTGACCTGCTCGACAATTCTCAATACTCTTTCTTGTGAGTAGGTTTKGGAAAATGGAAGGGAATATTCTAAACAGATGCCCAATTTCCCTGCAACGTCAGTAAATGCAGCCATCCCACTGTTTCCATAGTCATCATCATTTCTAATTGCTCCAACCCAGGTCCAGCCAAAGTGTTTGACCATCTCTGCTAGCGCTCTGCTCTGGAAGTAATCACTGGGAATAGTGCGCAGAAAGGAGGGGTATTTCCTTTTGTCACTGAGACAYTCACAGGTGGAATAGTAACTGATCTGAAATGGTGGATGAAATAATATGAGTTAATTTTTATCCTTTCTTTATTTTGTTTATTTAAATTGTTTTTGAACAAGATGAATTATTAATAAATAATGTCTTACCAAAGGAATGCTGAAAGGTCCTATGCTCTTTGCTATAGCCATTGACACAGTTGAGTATGCTTCACCTATAATAGCTTGTACTTGTTCTGGCTTTGTACAGGATTCATCCAAGATTATGTTCTCATATCCATTCAGAAGTGCCATAGCCATTTTAACCCCAACTAATGCAGAACTACAYGTGTCATATATCTTGTAGCCTAGTGTGACTCCAGGCAGTAAGAATGAACTGTTGTTGATTTCCTCTATTGCAAATATCAGGGTCAATAATGACTGTAAAGCTGTGAAATCAAGACTGGTCAAAAATCAAGAAAAAAAAATCAATAGTTTAACATTAATTCACTTCATTTTAAGGTTAAGAAACTCTAAAGTAATTCATATTTGACCAATTTTTTGAGTATTATTTTTTATTATGCTGCTTACCTCAGACATTTCACCGGAGGTGGCACAACCGARTAAGATAAATCTATAATCTCCCCATGACTGTGTAAGGGCAAAATACCCCCAACTATGATATCACCATCTTTCCACAGCTGTGGATATAATGGTTGTCCTTGTAGCTTACAATCAGTTCCATTCACTCGTAAAAAATTAAGAACAACCATTACAACATGCAGTAGGGGGATGACTGGCTCCATCTATGTATCCAGCAATAAAATTCTTAAAAGCATGCTCAATACGGTTTATTTTAGTTAAAAGATAGTAAGTACTGATGATTTTGCTGCTTTTATATGAATTTGTGAGGCAAATTCTTATTGGAAAGATCACATTAGAAGGCCCCAGCCAAAGGGGGTGTGACTTTCATAGAATCATTAATCCTAAAGGACACTTCAAGGTTTTGTTTTCCTGATGACTTGTTTACCCGTTCAATTATAGACATTTATTTCTTTTTTATGTCTATAGTTTGGCAGCATCCATTAGCTTGTTCACTGGTGCGCTACTCTTCAGAGAAATGCTTTGCTCTAGTGAGCATCATAAAATCGTTTATATACAGTATAAGGACAGAAGTAATGATTTTATGAAGTTATTATTGAATCTGATGAATACTATAGACAGGATTTTTATGAAAGTTAGTGTTAGTGTCTATCTGAGTTTTTGAGTTAAAGTTAGTGGCTAGGTGTACAATATGTCTTAACTGGTATTCAGAAAAGTTCAAAATACAATTATTAATTTTGAACTAAATTCACAGTCAACTAAACAAACTAAGTAAAAAAAAATCAATAATGTTTCTTTCTTTCGTGACAAAGACCCAATTTTTAATCATGTTTAACAAGTTTTTCAATCTATTTGATACTCGAAAGGTGTAAAGTAAGCATGCTTTATCTATTTCACAGCCAGCTTTTATGTGTATTTGGGGTATTTTTTTTTTCTGTTGAAAGATTCAGTTTTGTCTCAACCATGTAGCTGATTGTTGAGGTTATCCTGAAGAATTCCATAGTAGTCCTCCTTCTTCATTATTACATCCACTATGTGCAAGCTACTACTGTACAACAATGCTTAATAGGTGGTACAGTGTTCTGAGGGTAAAATGCCTTAGATTTAATCCTCCAATCATACCAGTGTAAAATCCGTCCTCAAAAGATTTTTTATTTTGTCAGTAATAAATTGTCAGGCAACTTCCGGGCCAGAAAAGCCAAAATAAAACACACAACACATAATGCTAAAAATCCTGCATATACAATATCCCCTCTTATGGATTGGATTAAAAAAAAAATTATGTCACTAATGACAGTGAACCTTTAATATTTCTTTAGCTATCTGAATTTTTACCCATAAGTTGCTTCTTATTATTTTTTTCTGGTTTTAAAATGATTATGTAACACTTTGGGAAAAAGATGCAAAATAGCAAGCCAAAGCTTGATGCTAAAATAGCAAATATCTCTATAGCTACAGTGAATTTTCCAGGAGAGCTGACATAAGCTGGAATAAAAGTGAGCCAAACTGCACAGAATATTAGCATACTAAATGTAATGAACTTGGCTTCATTAAAGTTGTCAGGCAGCTTCCGGGCCAGAAAAGCCAAAATAAAACACANGCAATGTATCTGGATGTATGTAAACTTAAACATTTTAAAAAGTCTAGTGACAGCTGCAGTAAAACTGCACTTCATACATGTTTCCCAGTGTATTTGTACCTGTCATGTTACTGATCTCTCCTTCAGCACATGGTATGCAGTCAAAACAGCAGATCGGCTTTCCTTTTTGTACAGCTTTCCTTGTGCCAATAGGACAGCTCTCACTGCACACAGACTTTGGTACCTATGATAATAAACTACACTTAATAGCCTTAAACATATTATGGGATATTTAACTGTAAACATTTAAATGCACACTGCAAGTACTCATTTCATTAGAAAATTGTGTTCATGTTTTTTCATTTGTTTCTCACCTTAGTATTATTCTCTGCCCATACAATATATGTCATATTTATCATTAGATGCTCATTAATAGTTGTAGAGGAGTCATAAAGTCCAACAGTCACAAACTCAACTTGATGTTTTGCATTAACCTGCCAGTTTATTATTTCATATTTTGCAGGAGGATCACCATTTTCATCAAAATATACTTCGTCACCTTCTTTGCTTTTGAAATGCACTTTTTTAAGATTTTGTAAAAACTGTTAAGATGCAGCAAAGTATATATTTTAATTAATATTATTTAAATCCTATTATTCATTCATATCAATGCAAAATTTTGCCTCCGTACAGTACTGCTGTGCAAGTGTGTGTATGTGTTTAACAACTCGCATAAAGTGGTATGCTGTACACTACCTGAATGAAATTTAAAGCAAGTAAAGTGCTACTAAATCAATGAGCAATTTTCACAAAAATAACTGGTTTCCAGTGCATTTGTTTAAAATGAACTCAAGAAATCATTCAAATATTTTCTTTGACAACATTGTTGTTTTTATATTGGGTAAAACTTTCTACAACAATCATGTATGTTGTATTCTGAGATTGTCCCCAAAGGAAAACATGAGTTCTGAAATGTCTGCAGAACCAGGTTTTTGTGTGTGTTCCACTTTGTCCCCATTTATTACCTAAATAATACATGTCCCCAAAGTGAAGTAAAAGTTTCAGGAGTTTTAAAAAAGTATTTTATTAAGAATCCTGTTTATTATTTCAGTACTCCCTCTGGAAAGCAGTGTATCCAAAAGTAGTAAATATGTCATATGTCCACATTTTCTTTCTATGCAGGTATGTATGTGTGTGTTTGTGTGTGTTCATGTGTCAAACCTATGGCATAAGTGCAAAAACATGAATTTCTAACAGTGTATACTCACTGTGAGGGGATCAGGCTGATTTTTTGTAGGACAGGTTTGATTACAGCCAAGAAAGTTGTGGAGGGTATGGGCAATAGCATATACTCCTTTATAAACATTACTGACAATTGGCATCAAGGAGATGTCACTGAAGATGTTTTCCACCTGAGACAAATTTTCTTCTTCTGTGCACACTGATATGTTCTCTGAATTATTCTGCACTGTATATTTACACTTCAAGAGTGTGTCCCAGAATTTTTTAAATATTACACTGCCTGAAGATTTTAGTGATGTTATTTCAAGAAAGAAGTTTTTAAGGCCTGTAACCTTTGTTTTAGGTATCGCTAGTCCAATGGCTCCTTGGAGAATGTTGTTCTTATCTAGTGCAGCCAATTCTGAATCAGAAATCCAACTCTCAGTTCCTACCCACTGGAATCCAGTGATGTTGCTCTCTGAAAATACATGTAGCAAAATCTCCAGCTCCCAAATGCCAAGAAATCCAACAATCACTCGAGATGTGGCACTTTTGACCTGCTC
>QMIH01001009.1:53442-69026 GCA_003987875.1 Clarias batrachus
AGGCGAGGCATAGATGCAGAGGCGGACGTTCAGCAAATGTTCTTTTTATTGTAAACCAAAAAGGGTCAGGGAACCAAAACAACTTAAAGACTTAATATTAAAAGAAACCAAAACACGTACTCTCACAACTAAACCACATACCTAATACACGTAACAAATGCAAGACAAGGGAAAGGACTAAAAGCAAGCTATTTATAAGGAAACTATAACTCACTCGGATCTGGTGGGCGCCCACGTCACCTGACCCGAGGTGCAAACTGGGAACTGAAGTCATATTAACTATAACAAAAAAGGGTTCTTTGGGTGCTTTGGTGCCCTCTAGGGGTTATCCCTGACACTTCTTTATTATTACATCCACTATGTGGAAGACTGTACAACAACGCCTAATTTATGATACAGTGTTTTAAGGGTAAAATGCCTTAGATTTAATCCTCTAATCATACCAGTGATCAAAACCTTCCTCCAAAGAGTTTTTTTTTACTTTGTACATACTTTGTACATTAGCTGCAGGCATCAATCAAGATTACAGATGTCAATTTTGGAAAGGGGGATTTTTTTCTTGGAGAGGAGCCTGCCAGAACACTTTTTGTATGGTGACACAGAAAAGCTACCAGCTGAAGTCAATCATGAGCACTAACAGAATGTTGAGAGGCCTTGGGCTTGGAGAAATTAAAAGCCCTTTCAGCACCAGTGAATTAATAACCTAAGTAGTTGTTTAAAGTAGTATTGTTTGATGGCTGTTTTAACCCCTGATGGCAGAATGTAATGAACTTGGCTTCATTAAAGTTGTTGGGCAACTTCCGGGCCAGAAAAGTCAAAATAAACCACAATAATGCTAAAAATCCTATATAACCCAGCACAGCCCAGAAACCTACAGCTGATCCCAAGTGGTATTCTAGAATAATCTTTTCCTTGGAGGGCTTTAAATTATTTAAGGTAAATGAGGGGATATTTGCAACCAAAGAATACAAATAAGAACTTGTATATGATTGAATGCAAGAACACTGAGTCTTTGTTATGGAGCGCCAAACCATTTCATGACATTCCTCCCTGGAAGTGTAGCTCTGAAGGCCAATAACACCACTACTGTTGTCCCCAAGACACAGGAGACATAGAGAACAAAAGTGATCCCAAAGATTGTGTCAGRACAGGACAGTTCAGAGGGCCATCACAGGGTCAAGATTAAACACCATCACAGGACCCTTGTGCTCCAAATAATGAGGATTTTTTTCTATTAAAGATGCATATTGTACAATATAAAATAAATAAATAATAAAAATAAATAATTATAATAATTAGTTAGCCTGGGTTATTTTTTTATTAGATTTTTATTAATTCATTTCAGCTTGGATTTCGAACACATATTTATGACTATAGGTTCACAATTAAAGTGAACCTATAGTATTGCTTTAGCTATCTGGATTTTTACCCATCAGTTGCTTCTTATTATTCTTTTCTGGTTTTAAAATTATAATGTAACACTTTGGGAAAAAGATGCAAAATAGCAAGCCAAAGCTTGATGCTAAAATGGCAAATATCTCTACAGCTACAGTAAATTTTCCGGGAGAGCTGACGTAAGCTGGAATAAAAGTGAGCCAAACTGCACAGAATATTAGCATACTAAATGTAATGAACTTGGCTTCATTAAAGTTGTCAGGCAGCTTCCGGGCCAGAAAAGCCAAAATAAAACACAATAATGCTAAAAATCCTATATAACCCAGCACAGCCCAGAAACCTATAGCTGATCCCAAGTCGCATTCTAAAATAATCTTTTCATTGGAGCGCTTTAAATTTTTGAAGGGAAAAGGAGGGGATATTGTCAACCAAAGAATACAAATAAGGACTTGCATAAGAGTGAATGCAAGWACACTGAGTCTTTGTTGTGGAGGCCCAAACCATTTCATGACATTGCTCCCTGGAAGTGTAGCTCTGAAGGCCATTAACACCACTACTGTTTTCGCCAGGACACAGGAGACACAAAGGACAAAGGTGATCCCAAAAACTGTGTGTCGTAGCATACAGGACAACTCGGAGGGCTGACCAATAAATGTAAGTGAACAGAGGAAACACAGAACTAACGAGAAGAGCAGCAGGAAGCTCAGCTCAGAGTTGTTGGCTTTGACTATTGGAGTATTTCTATATTTATATAATATTACGGTCATTACCACTGTCATCAATGCACCAATAAGAGAAGCAACTGTCAGGAGAATTCCCATAGTTTCCTCATAAGAAAGATATTCAATTTCTTTCTTTACACATTTATTTCTCNCATTGTTCACATGTAATAGAATCTGTGAAGCAAAAAGGAAAATAAATAGTAGCAGAAAGCAATGTATCTGGATATATGTAAACTTAAACATTTTAAAAAGTATAGTGACAGCTGCAGTAAAACTGCACTTCATACATGTTTCCCAGTGTATTTGTACCTGTCATGTTACTGATCTCTCCTTCAGCACATGGTATGCAGTCAAAACAGCAGATCGGCTTTCCTTTTTGTACAGATTTCCTTGTGCCAGGAGGACAGCTCTCACTGCATACAGATTTTGGTACCTATGATAATAAACTACACTTAATAGCCTTAACCATATAATGGTATATTTAACTGGAAATATTTAAATTCACACTGCAAGTATTCATTTCATTAGACGATTGTGTTTATGTGTTATGTGATTTTTATTTGTTTCTCACCTTTGTATCATTCTGTGCCCATACAATATATGTCATATTTACCATTAGATGCTCATTAACAGTTAAAGAGGAGTCAAAAAGTCCAACAGTCACAAACTCAAGTTGATTTTTTGCATTAACCTGCCAGTTTATTATTTCATATTTTGCAGGAGGGTCACCGTTTTCATCAAAATATACTTCTTCACCTTCTTTGTTTTTGAAATGCACATTTTTAAGATGTTGTAAAAACTGTTAAGACAAAGTAAAGTATATATTTTAATAAATGTTATTTAAATCCTGTTCTTTATTAATGTCTATTCTTACAGTACTGCTGTATATATACTGTATTTATACAGTGTATATACAGTGTATATATATAATGAGTGTGTGTATGTGTGTCAAATATATAGCCTAAACTCATCTGTGCAAAAACATGAATTTCTAACAGTGTACACTCACTGTGAGAGGATCAGGCTGATTTTTTGTAGGACAGGTTTGATTACAGCCAAGAAAGTTGTGGAGGGTATGGGCAATAGCATATACTCCTTTATAAACATTACTGAAAATTGGCATCAAGGAGATGTCACTGAAAATGTTTTCCACCTGAGACAAATTTTCTTCTCCTGTGCACACTGATACGTTCTCTGAATTAATCTGCAATGTATATTTACACTTAAAGAGTGTCTCCCAGAATTCTTTAAATATTAAACTGCCTGAAGATTTTAGTGATGTTATGTCAAGAAAAAAGTTTTTAAGGCCTGTAACCTTCGTTTTAGGTATGGCGAGCCCGATGGCTCCTTGTAGTATGTTGTTCTTATCTAGTGCAGCCAATTCTGAATCAGAAATCCAACCCTCAGTTCCTATCCACTGGAATCCAGTGATGTTATGCTCAAAGAACACACGGAGCAAGATCTCCAGCTCCCAAGTGCCAAGAAATCCCACAATCACTCGAGATGTGGCACTTTTGACCTGCTCGACAATTCTCAATACTCTTTCTTGTGAGTAGGTTTTGGAAAATGGAAGGGAATATTCTAAACAGATGCCCAATTTCCCTGCAACGTCAGTAAATGCAGCCATCCCACTGTTTCCATAGTCATCATCTCTTCTAATTGCTCCAACCCAGGTCCAGCCAAAGTGTTTGACCATCTCTGCTAGCGCTCTGCTCTGGAAGTAATCACTGGGAATAGTGCGCAGAAAGGAGGGGTATTTCCTTTTGTCACTGAGACATTCACAGGTAGAAAAGTAACTAATCTGAAATGGTGGATGAAATAATATGAGTAAAATACATTTTTGTCCATTTTTTACTTTGTTCATTTAAAATTTCTAATAGAATTAATTATTAATAAATAATGTCTTACCAAAGGAATGCTGAAAGGTCCTATGCTCTTTGCTATAGCCATTGACACAGATGAGTATGCTTCACCTATTATAGCTTGCACTTGTTCTGGCTTTGTACAGGATTCATCCAAGATTATGTTCTCATATCCATTCAGAAGTGCCATAGCCATTTTAACACCAACTAATGCAGAACTACATGTGTCATATACCTTGTAGCCTAGTGTGACTCCAGGCAGTAACAGTGAACTGTTGTTGATCTCCTCTATTGCAAATATGAGGGTCAATGATGACTGTAAAGCTGTGAAATCAAGACTTGTAAAAAAAAAAAAAAAAATCAGTAAAAATTAATTAACATTAATTCACCTTTTTTTAAGGTCATGAACCCCAATTCAATTCAAATTTATTTGTGTAGCAATTGACATTGTTGAAAAGTATTTTTCAAAAGAATTATTTAACTTTCTATGAAATGTAAATGTGTATGAATCAAAATGATAATATTGTCCCTGTGGAAACTCTAGAGTAATTCATATTTGATCAATTTTCTGAGTATTTGATCAATTTATTCTAAGTAATTCATATTTGACAAATTTTCTGACCAATTTTCTGTACATATACTTTCATGCTGCTTACCTCAGACACTTCACCGGAGGTGGCACAACCGAATAAGATAAATCTGTGATCTCCCAGTGACTGTGTAAGGGGAAAATACCCCCAACTATGATGTCACCATCATTCCACAACTGTGGATATAATGGTTGTCCTTGTAGCTTACAAGCAGTTGCATTCACTCTTAAAAAATTAAGAACAACCATTACAACATGCAGTAGGGGAAAGACTGGCTCCATCTATGTATMCGGCAATAAAATTCTTAAAAGCATGCTCAATAGGTTTATTTCAGTTACATGGATAGTAAGTACAGAGGATTTGCTGCTTTTATACAAATTTGTGAGGCAAATTCTCATTGGAAAAGTCACAGACAAAAGGGGTGTGACTTTCATAGCATCACTAATTCTAAAGGACACCTCCAGGTTTTGTTAAACCTATATATGTATATAATTAAAGCAACATCCTTTAGCTGGTTTGTTGCCTAATGAGTGTCACAGAAAGTTTATATATAAGGAAAGAAGTAATAATTATGAAGGTATTATTGAATCTTATAAACATGGTAGACAGAATTTTTATAGACAGACAGTAGCAACAACACAATCGTAATAATAAAGCTCTCAGTATTCTACCCATTTATCCCTTTATCAAGGATTTTTATTCCATCTGTCATGGACATCTACAGGGTGGCCCATTTATATGGATACACCTTAATAAAATGGGAATGGTTGGTGATATTAACGTCCTGTTTGTGGCACATTAGTATATGTGCGGGGGCAAACTTTTCAAGATGGGTGGTGACCATGGTGGCCATTTGGAAGTCAGCCATCTTGGATCCAACTTTTGTTTTTTCAATAGGAAGAGGGTCATGTGACATCAAACTTATTGGGAATTTCACAAGAAAAACAATGGTGTGCTCAATTTTAACGTAACTTTATTCTTTCATGAGTTATTTACAAGTTTCTGACCACTTATAAAATGTGTTCAATGTGCTGCCCATTGTGATGGATTGTCAATGCAACCCTCTTCTCCCACTCTTCACACACTGATAGCAACACCGCAGGAGAAATGCCAGCTCAGGCTTCCAGTATCCGTAGTTTCAGGTGCTGCACATCTCGTATCTTCACATCATAGACACTTGCCTTCAAATGACCCCAAAGATAAAAGTCTAAGGGGGTCAGATGGGAAGACCTTAAAAAAATCTTACTCTYTCTCTCTCTCTCTCTCTCTCTCTCTCTCTCACACACACACACACACACACATTCAGAAAGATACAATCTAATTGTTATTATTGGTGTGAAATATTTTTTTTCTGGGCTCTGTTGCATATGAGATTGACAGTGGCACATTGGAAATGTGTTTTGTGGCCCAATGTGTCAACATTGCAAATAGATTTGGAAACCGCTGCTGTCATGCTCTCTGGGTCAAAGAGGAAAAATACCATCCAAGCTGTTATCAGCATCAAGTCAAAGTCAGTCAAAAAGCCGCACGCATCAGTCAAGGTATTCGGTGTTAGTACCCATGGTGTTGGTAAATTGAATGTCTGTCGTGCCATTAATGCAAATAAATAGTGAGACTTTCTGGTATATCAATGAAGACCTCATACAATTTTGCAGCTGTTGCCATGCATGATGGAAGAATGGGGGAAACCGATATCTTCGGTAACCAAATACTTAAAAAGTGCTAGCAACAGAAATGGTGATTTCACGCACTGGTAAACAATCTCAACTTTTTTGAAGGATCTTGTGGCCACCAGATGTGAAATAAGTGCATATTTTTAACAAAGAATTAAATTCACATGACAAATCATCAAATAATGTTTTGTTGTAGAGTTTTGAATATATTAAAAAAGTGAAACATGGTGCCTCCTATTGCCAATTTCCATAGTGTCCAAACTTTTTTGCAATTAATGTATTATTATTATTATTATTATTATTATTATGAGGCAGCAAAATGACAAAAACTACAAAGAAGGCAGCACAACACAACTAAAATTGAGGTATATTTCATGGTAATGTAACTCACTTTTTCAAGTCACACCTCCTTTTTTCCACCAGAGGAATATTACCATAGAGAATTTACTATTCAATCTGTATATATACTACTAAAGCATTTTCATTATAGGAACACACCAAGCCTGTTCTGTTCTGTGGCTGGATAGATAAATGGAGCCCATCTTGACTCTTTTACAAATGATAATGTCCATCATCACTTTTTCTAAAGGCAACCGGACTTCTTGCATACTGCAAGGAGAGTCTGCATATCCACAACTATGGAAGGATGGCGATATAGTTGTTGGAGGAATCTTTCCCTTCCATAGTAATTGGGATATCACAAACTTGTCTTACATGGTCATGCCACAAACAGGAAAGTGTATTAGGTAAGAAATTTTGAATATTCATCATTGATGAATTAATGCTACCTAAATGGATTACACCATTCACAGTTAGACAGCTATGACAAATTAATATAATTGTATTTTTTTTCTCTGATTTTTATAAATTAGTCTTGATTTCAGAGCCTTTCAGTATTCACAGTCCTTGATCTTTGCAATAGAAGAGATCAACAACAGTACCACTTTACTGCCTGGACTCTCGTTGGGCTACAAGATATTTGATACCTGCAGTTCATCAACAATGGGAGCACAAGTTGCAATGACACTTGTCAATGGAAATGAGAACTCAGTCTTGGGTGAAAGGTGCATGAAACCAGCCCAGGTGCAGGCCATAATTGGCGAGACATACTCTTCTGTGTCCATGGCTGTTGCACAGAGTATTGGACCTTTCAGCATTCCCTTAGTAAGAATATACAAAATGTGTGCAGTTTAATTAATGTGTCCAATACTTATAAATGAAATAGGAGTTGTAGCTTTACTATGTGAATGACTTTAATCTCCTTAGCTATGTGTATCTAGAAATGACAACATGAGTGGATATAATGCATAAGACTTTTGTTTGTAAATCTTTTAGATCAGTCATTATTCCACATGTGAGTGTCTCAGTGACAAGAGGAAATATCCATCATTTCTGCGCACTATTCCTAGTGATTATTACCAAAGCAGAGCACTAGCAGAAATGGTCAGTCATTTTGGCTGGACCTGGGTGGGAGCAATGAGAAGAGATGACGACTATGGTAACAGCGGGATGGCTGCATTTACTGAAGCTGCCGAACAGTTTGGCATCTGCTTAGAATATTCCCTTCCGTTTTTTAGAACCTATTCACAAGAAAAAGTGCTWAGAATTGTTGAGCAAATTAAAAGCTCTACTTCTCGAGTAATTATTGGATTCCTTGACAACTGGGACTTAGAGAGTTTATTGCCAGTATTTTTTGAGCACAACATTACTGGATTCCAGTGGGTTGGAACCGAAGCCTGGATCTTTGATTCTGAACTGGCTTCAATGGATAAACATCATATACTGCAGGGAGCTGTAGGGTTAGCTATCCCCAAATCAAAGGTGACGGGTCTACAGGACTTCATTTTAGACATACATCCACTGAAATCTGTAGGTCGTGCAATTTTTACAGAATTCTGGGAGGCTTTGTTTAACTGTAAATATGCAATGCAAAATAATCCGGAGGAAATGCCAATTTGTACTGGTAATGAGAAGCTGTCGAAGGTAGAAAACACATTTACTGATATGGCCCTAATGCCAATATTCAACAACGTGTATAAAGGTGTATATGCGGTTGCTCATACCCTACATGAACTTCTTGGCTGCAAACAAACATGTCCTACAAATAAACAGCCTGACCCTGTCACAGTGAGTTAACAGTGCTATTAAATCAATAAACATGCTTGATTAAAGAATTTACTATTCCTTACTGTGTACTCTCATCACATTTTAATGTGTTATTTGTTTATTTATTTATTAAGTTTCTACAACGTCTTAAGACAATACATTTCAAAACCAAAGATGGTGAAAATGTATTTTTTGACCAAAATGGTGACCCTCCAGCAAAGTACGAGATAATCAACTGGCACTTAAATGAAGACAATCAGCATGAGTTTGTCACTGTTGGACATTATGACTCATCGGTAACTGGTCAAGACCATTTATTTGTGAATGTGACCTCTCTTATGTGGGCACAAAAAACAAACAAGGTACTAGAGACAAATTATACACATTCTCATGAATATATTCAGATTTTTTGAAGGTACTGAAAGGTTGCAGGCAAATAGTCACTTTACATTATTAGATATGTTTCTTGATCATAGGTGCCAATATATGTATGCAGCGAGAGCTGTCCTCCTGGAACAAGGAAGGCTGTACAGAAAGGAAAGCCCATCTGTTGTTTTGATTGCATACAATGTGCCGAAGGCGAGATCAGTAATATGACGGGTACTAAAACATATTACTTCTATCAGTTCATATTCTCTAAGATATGTGATTATTAAATATACGGGGACTGTTTCTTTTTTAGTGGGTCTTGTACAGTAACACCAGCAATTTTCTTCTTCAATCTCATTTGTACTGTCTGTTGATATTTGTCTGTATGCCAAGTATTTAACGTCATTCTGCTGTTTATTTTGTCTCATATTCTGTGACAGATTCCATTGAATGTCAACAATGCTACCAGGATTACTGGTCTAATTCTCATAGAGACAAATGTGTGAAGAAGGAAATTGAATATTTATCCTATGAAGAAACTATGGGAATTTTGCTTACAGTTATTTCTATTATTGGTGTATTTATGACAATGGTAATAGCAATCATATTCTTTAGACATAAAAATACCCCAATCGTCAAAGCCAACAACTCTGAGCTGAGCTTCTTGCTGCTCTTCTCTCTGACTCTGTGTTTCCTCTGTTCACTTACTTTCATTGGTCAGCCCTCTGAGTGGTCCTGTATGCTGCGTCACACAGCCTTTGGGATCACCTTCGTCATCTGCATCTCCTGTGTACTGGGAAAAACATTAGTGGTGTTAATGGCTTTCAGAGCTACACTTCCAGGCAGTAATGTCATGAAATGGTTTGGGCCTCCACAGCAAAGACTCAGTGTACTTGTCTTCACTCTCATACAGGTCCTAATTTGTGTGCTTTGGTTAACAATATCTCCTCCATTCCCTTTTAAAAATCTAAAAAGCTACAAGGAAAAGATCATTCTAGAATGCCACTTGGGTTCAAACCTAGGTTTCTGGGCTGTGTTAGGTTATATAGGATTTTTGGCTCTTTTATGCTTTCTTTTGGCTTTCCTTGCACGGAAATTGCCTGATAATTTTAATGAAGCAAAATTTATCACATTTAGTATGCTGATTTTTTGTGCAGTTTGGCTTACTTTTATTCCTGCTTATGTCAGCTCTCCAGGAAAATTTACTGTAGCTGTAGAAATATTTGCCATTTTAGCTTCAAGCTTTGGCTTATTGTTCTGTATATTCCTTCCAAAGTGTTACATAATAATACTCAAACCTGAAAAGAATACGAAAAAGCAAATTATGTGCAAAGTCCTGTGAACTAGTAGTCCTTTTTAAGTAAATACAAATATGTTAAAGCAATAATATTATAACTGAAAATCAGCTAAATAATGCTTGCTTAATTTTTTTTACAAATCTAATGATGGGAACTCATGTTAGAGCACTGAATGGTACATCTTTCCTAAGCGAGAATACAAAACAATATGTAAAATAAAAAGTAATTACACTTAAACCCAAAACATGAAAATAAGCTTTACATGTACTATTTATTTCCCTCAAGCTTTTTGTTTATATGCAGTTATAATCTGACAGTCCAATATGAACAATTTGTACAATATACTGTTACTTCCTTCCTTCCTTCCTTCCTTCCTTCCAAGAATATTTAACCTAAGATAATCCAAATAGGAGACTATATATTTTGATGGTATTTTATATAAATCTTATTTTATTTCATAAAATCCACTGAAGGTATTCTTGTAATACCAAAAATGTTAATTATTTTGATTCTCTAATTAGTCACATTGCTTTTTAAGTAAAGGAATTTTAATTAAAGGAAAGTGCAAAAACAAAACAAAACTTATGTATATCCCAAATATGAAAATATGAGATATTTTACATTGAGTGTAGGTTTGAGAGTAAACAGGACAATGTGAATCTCACAATGAGCTGGGCAAGAGCTTGCATATCTGTGGTAGCCATAGTAGCAAGCCACAGTGTCCTGGAAATTGTCCGGACAAGTCATCCTTGAAGAAATCATATTAGAACATGAAAAAAATTTATTATATTATATAATTTATTGTGAACAAGAGTCAGACTATGTTTTGGGGCTAGGAGGTTTTTTTTTTTTTTTGCCTTGGGATGGCAGCATTGGCTAGATGTTTTGAGAAAAGACGTGTTTAAGATATGTAAGTTAGTCAAAGTTTCTGGCTGCTTGCATTTTTAATAAGTAATAAATAAATAAATAATCTACTAATCATTTTTCAACAGAAAACAATAAATCATGCACATACCCGTGAAAAGCCATCAATCTATTGATACACAATTAATGCCGCAGGCCAAAGTAACCTGGGAACTGTGAATTAAAATCAAGAAATATGTGCAAGCAAAAGGTCTGGAACTTTGGWTATCTATTACCGCCGTGCTCTCTGTCGTGGCAAAATGGCAACGACCAAAATAAATCAGGCGCATTTTGTGTTGTTCATGAAACGGCTGCCATGTGGCGAAAAGTGACATTTTCATTCGACGCAGTTTTCAAATATGATTTTAGAATTCAATCATCTAGAAGTCAAATGTCCTATTGAAGAAATACTAGTGATGATAATTTCCACATCCRAGTACTTTATGCAACAAACATGAAAAATCTGAACCACAGCTACTGAGTACAATGATCAGTTAAAATAAGATTTGGTTAAATGTTCTTCAGACAGATGATCAAGTTCACTAGCTAACAATTTTATTTTACTGTTATTGTGTCACAWAGTGTAGTTTTAAGAGTTCTTTAGGGGAGAATGCATGTGTGTACACTACACATCAATTGATCTAGTCAAGAGGCTGTAGAACAATGGAGTAAAGAAACAGTTCATCAGTCACCAACTAAGATGATTTCTAAAACATGAATGATGGAGATTTAACCTGATTGGGGAGAAATAATAACAAGTAATGATAGTAAAAACTGATGACTTAGCCATTCATTAAAACATGTAGATACTAAACAAAGTGACCATGTGAAAGGRGGTCTATTCATGATCCAAAACATACCACCTCATTAGCCAGTATTGCTGGTAACAGTTTCATAGTTTGAGCTTGCATGRCTGCATCTGGAATGGACTGAATCRATGTTATTGATGATGTAACTCGTGATGGTAGGTTCAGAATGCATCTTAAAGTAGAAATACATTGTTTTTGCAAATTTACAGAGAAATGTAATTGGACATAACTTTATTAGATAGCAAGACAATGACCCAAAAACATACTATAACTGCAACATGAAAATGCAACATTATCCACAGTACAGGAAAAGTGAACAATATGCTTTAGGTTGCTGCTCAATGTTGCCGAGAAACACAAAAGCATTCCCTGGGTTCATCTCAGGGTAAATCTGCTTCATGTTATGTATAATAAATCAGATGCATCACAAGGTGGTCATTACTTAACATCTATGTCCCTCTTGTATTCAGCTTAGTGCTTCAATAGAGTGTGTGTGATTTTTTTTTTACAATATAGCTTGTATTAAAGTCTAATGCCATTTCAAAATGAGCTCCTTATCTAAGTGCCTTTCAATCAAATAACTCTGTAATTTCTAAAATGAGTACACATGCCCATTCTTTATCTTCTGTAATATGGCATATACCCAGCAGCCACATTTTTTCATCATGAGACATGAAATAATGGCTCACAGCCAAGGACTATTGAATATGTCCATACCTGCCTTAGGCCTATCATCTTGTCTAGGAGAGATATGACCCCAGAGTAGGAAAGACCCTATACTTCTCTATGAATGTAAGGCTAATTATATTTACTCCATACTTTTAAAAACCTGCACAGTAACAATTAGTTTCAATAGTGTTCTATACCAGTTTTCAAGGCAAAGGTTGGGGCCATTCTGGTGCTTTTATTTGGAATTAACCCTAGGCCTGATTCCAGATTGAGACAATGGTGTACCTCAGTCTTTACTGTACCTTTCCCAGGGTCACTTTGTCAGATGTCACACCCCCTTCACTGCTTTGAGGTGTCAGCTGTTTATTAACATATTCCATTTCTGTACTAATTAGTATTTTAACAGAAAACAGCAATAAAGCATGTAAGCATACTGTTTTATATGAAAGCTAGATGTTTTGTTTCATATAATATGGAGTACAACCAAGGCACATAAAGTATAAGGCCATGCTTAGCCATTATTTAAGTGCATGTTAAAGAGATAATACTAAACTAAAACAAACTTATTTTCAGTTTGTGGAAATAGCTTTAATGTAAAGTCTTGCTTGGAAATGTGCCATGTACAGGATGCGGAATCCTATAAAAATAAAATATCATTTTGGTGCCTGTGAACTAAGGACAGCAAACCAATAAAGAAAAAAAAAATAACAGCCTGCAATGTTTTTTTTTTCATACCATTATTATATATATGATCAAATTAATATATTTTTTTCTTTTTTTTTTTTTAATACATCCTGCATTTGTCTTTAGATTTAATGGCTGCATTAATTTGAGCCAACACTTTAGTGTAGAAAGTCATAGACTAATATAATTTAGGATATATGTTTCTGGTAGTTTAAACATCCAATSCTTAGAAAAGTGATTAGGTTCAGTTTGTGCCATGCTAATCATATAATTAATTATTTAGTTAATACACATTTCTAACATAAACAAATGTGTGTAAAAGCATATGGAARGATATATTTAAATTTGATATGTGTACATAATAAACCACAATATATAACTGAGAATAACTGCGTTAATCTGTGGCTACAAGAATGAACATACTTTTGCAATACGAAATGTGTTTATGATAGCCGCTTATAATAATCACTCTCCTGAATGTGAGCAAATGCTTGTTTGTATTGTGTACAGTGATGGTCGYGGTCTGGGACAACATGTTTTTTTGTTCTACCTTCACTAAAGAAGAACACAGATCACAGAGTGATCAAATTTAGTACATGAACTGATATGACTGCCAGTAACTGATTCAGGTTCATAAAACAGAAACATTCGCCCATGTTACTAGTTTGTTGAAATTACATTTTCCCCATGAGTTGTTTTTTAGTATTCTTCTCAGGTTTGAGTATTATTATGTAACACTTTGGAAAAAATATACAGAATAGCAAGGCAAAGCTTGATGCTAAAATGGCAAATATCTCTACAGCTACAGTGAATTTTCCTGGAGAACTGACATAAGCTGGAATAAAGGTGATCCAAACTGCACAGAATATAAGCATACTAAATGTGATAAATTTGGCTTCATTAAAATTATCAGGTAACTTTCGTGCCAGGAAAGCCAAAACAAAGCACAAAATAGCTAAAAACCCAATATAACCCAGTACAGCCCAGAAACCAATAGGTGAGCCCACATTACATTCTAAAATGATCTTTTCCTTGTAACTCTTTAGGTTTTTAAAGGGGAAAGGAGGAGATACTGTCAACCAAATAATACAAATAAAGACCTGTATAAGTGTAAAAGTTATAACACTAAGCCTTTGCTGTGGAGGCCCAAACCATTTCATGACATTACTGCCTGGTAGTGTAGCCCTGAAGGCCATTAACACTACTATGGTTTTCCCAAGTACACAGGAGATGCAAAGAACAAAGGTGATCCCAAATGCTGTCTGTTGCAGCATACAGGACCAACTAGAGGGTTGACCAATAAAAGTCAGTGAACAAAGGAARCACAGAGTCAGAGAGAAGAGCAGCAGGAAGCTCAGCTCAGAGTTGTTAGCCTTGACTATGGGGGTATTTTTGTGTCTAAATAATATGATTGCGATTACCATTGTCATAAATGCACCAAAAATAGAAACAGATGTGAGCAAAATTCCCATAGTTTCCTGATAGGACAAATATTCAATTTCCTTTTTAATACAGTGATCTCTTTGATGATTCGACCAGTATTCTGGATAGCATTGATTACATTCAATGGAATCTGTCACAGAGAGAAAATATATGACAAAACGCAGGTTTAGAAACATGCTGAAGTAATCAGCTGCATGCAATAATGCAAATACAACTCTATGAAGAAGACTGTTCCTGTTACAAAAATACGTTCTATTTACCTTCTTTGTAAACAACAAAACATATTTTACACATTTTATTATTTTTTATTATTATTTTTTATTATTTTGTGAATGAGCATATCTGTTAGAACATTGGCAGAAATAATTTTGTAGTTTTTTGCATTTTTAGAAGTCTCAATACCTGTCATATTGCTGATCTCTCCTTCAGCACATGGTATGCAGTCAAAGCAACAGATAGGTTTTCCTTTCTGTACAGCTTTCCTTGTGCCAGGTGGACAGCTCTCACTGCAGACTGATTTTGGCACCTGTGATTGAGAATGGTATTTATGTTATTCTGTATTTTATTTCAGTGCTTTCATGTATTAGTAATAGTTATTAAGGCAAATGCACTGCCTTCACCTTGTTGGTACTTTGTGCCCATAAAATTGAAGTCATATTTACTGTTAACCGATCAGGACCAGTTATGGATGAGTCATAAAATCCAACAGTAACTAATTTAAGTTCTTTATTCACCTGCCAGTTTATTATGTCATACTTTGCTGCAGGGTCACCATTTTGATCAAAGAACACTTCTTCACCTTCTTTAGTTTTAAAATGCACTCTTTTAAGATTTTCTAAAAACTGAAAAAAAAATAGAAATAACTATTTCACATTAAAWGTGCTTTACAGTGTTGCAGGTATATTCTTACTTAAAGAGAAGCATTTGAATACTTGATTTAGGTAGAGTGATAACATTGTGTTTGAGATGCACTATGAACTCACTGTGACAGGATCAGGCTGCTTCTTTGTAGGACAGGTTTGTTTGCAACCAAGAATCTCATGCAATGTATGAGCAACGGC
>QMIH01001009.1:83853-123577 GCA_003987875.1 Clarias batrachus
AAGTCCCACGTTGTAGGCAGCGGTGTGAGATCTCAGAGCGTCGAGGATGGTTTTATCCACCCACAGCTTCTGATTGGGAAGCGTTCTGATGGTCGTTTTCTGTACGGTATCATCCGCTAGTTTCCCGACGAATCCCACAACCGCTTCCGTAAACACGTTGACGTCATCAGAGCTGTTTCGGAACATGTCCCAGTCTGCGTCATCGAGTGTGTCCTGTAGCACAGCCACCGATTGGTCCGTCCAGCACGTGACCTCCCTCTGAACCGGAACTTCCTGTTTGAGCCTTTGTTTGTATTTTGGCATGAGGAAGATGGCGGCGTGGTCAGATTGTGGGCGAGTGAACGGTGGGCGAGATTGTGCCTTGTAGCCGTCCTTGACTGTTGTATAGCAGTGGTCCAGTGTCCTTTCGCCAAGGGTCGGGCAGGTGATGTACTGATAAAAGTTTGGCGCTGCGCGTTTGAGGTTGTCRTTGTTAAAGTCCCCCGCCATGGTGTTGTGTTTGGTGCTGTGTGAGTGCCTCATGCAGCTCGCATAAGGCAGTGTCCGTGTCCGCTTGTGGTGGAATATAAGCGGCGCTGATTATGACCGATGTAAACTCCTGAGGAAGATAAAAAGGACGACACTTGATAGTCAATAGTTCCAGGTTGGGTGTGCAGGAGCGTGTAAGAGGAACAATGCTCGTGCTGTTGCACCAGCTGCTGTTCACCATTAAGCACACACCGCCTCCCCTTGTCTTTCCTGAGTCCCGTGTCCTGTCCACAYGGTGAACCGAGAAGAACTCGGCCGGCTGAATGGCGTGGTCTGGCACCGCTGGGTTCAGCCATGTCTTGGTGAAGCAGAAGAGATTAAAGTCCCGACTGTCTCTCTGGAACTTTATCCTGGCCCTGAGGTCATCGAGCTTGTTTTCAAGTGACTGGACGTTGGCGATCAGGATGCTAGGCAAAAGTGTGCGGTGTGCATGGGCTCTCAGCCTGTTCCTGAAGCGGGCTCGTTTCCCTCGGGGCCGCCACTTCGTGTCGCATCCTTTGTTTTCCCTCAGGATCTCACTCGGCCAGCTCGGATCCGGAGTCAAAAACGTCGAATTGTGAGTACATTGTAAACCAATAGAAATAAGAGTATCTCTATCATACCTAATGCACTCAATGGTGATGAATTACCCGGTTTAAAGTTATCGAAAATTAACTTAAAAAGCAAAAACAAGTTAAAGTAGGTCAGCGCAGTCGTGACGGCCTCCCCGGTGCCATCACCTTAAAAGGACTCCAGCGTGGTAAAATTCATTTATACCACTTCAGTACTGTTATTTCATATATTGTTTATATGTTGTTTTTTTTAGATTTTCTAATTTATATCTATTGGTGAAAGTCTTTGTTTACATTGAACAAGTGGCTTAATAATAGCTTATTTTAAAACATATTATTAAATCTGGCATATAACTGTTTATAACATTGCTTTTATTCAACATTTTGATTTCACTTATGGAACAGATTAAAYTTCACACAGATATCTAAGTACTGCAAAAGTGTCTTTAAATTCTGTCAAGGCAGTTTTGCATGATGCTGTGACATAATCTGGCGCATAACTGCTCATAACTGCAGTCATTTCTGATATTTTACATGCCCTCCCCTCGTACTGCTGCGCATATGTTTGCTGTAACAACCCATGTTTTAACTCCTACCACTTCAAGTGATGGCGTGATAACTTCTACTCATCATTCATGGCGCAAGTGTAAATTTAATTAAATACTGAACTAGTATCATTAGGTTTCATTAAATTCTGTCCAGCCAGTGGTGGATTATGCTGCGGCAGACAGACAGGCAGAAATATTAGATTTGTTTCAGGTCCTAATGTATGAAATGTAAAGAAATCATCATTGGAAGAGTGAGTTCTGACCAATGTATAGGCAAAATCGTTCTTTTATTTATGTAGATGTTATTCAGTGATAAAACAAAAGCAAAATCTAAAAGCAAATTATGATAGACAATTATAGTACTAATTAGTCTACTGAAAGTAAGCAAACGTTTTTTTTTGTTTGTTTTGCTTTGTTTTTTTTTGCTTTGGCTGTTATTGCTGCCGAATGCAAGTAATCAGGTTCATATAAAAACAGAAACATTTGCAGATGCATACAGGTTACTAGTTCATGGAAATTACACTTTGCCCATGAGTTGTTTTTTAGTATTCTTTTCAGGTTTGAGTATTATTATGTAACACTTTGGAAAGAATATACAGAATAGCAAGGCAAAGCTTGATGCTAAAATTGCAAATATCTCCACAGCTACAGTGAATTTTCCAGGAGAGCTGACATAAGCTGGAATAAAAGTGATCCACACGGCACAGAACATGAGCATACTAAATGTGATAAATTTGGCTTCATTAAAATTATCAGGTAACTTCCGTGCCAGGAAAGCCAAAACAAAGCACAAAATAGCTAAAAACCCAATATAACCCAGTACAGCCCAGAAACCAATAGATGAGCCCACATTACATTCTAAAATGATCTTTTCCTTGTAGCTCTTTAGGTTTTTAAAGGGAAACGGAGGTGATACTGTCAACCAAATTACACAAATAAAAACCTGTATAAGCGTAAAAGTTATAACACTAAGCCTTTGCTGTGGAGGCCCAAACCATTTCATGACATTACTACCTGGTAGTGTAGCCCTGAAGGCCATTAACACTACTATAGTTTTCCCCAGAACACAGGAGATGCAAAGAACAAAGGTGATTCCAAATGCTGTCTGTTGCAGCATACAGGACCAACTAGAGGGTTGACCAATAAAAGTCAGTGAACAAAGGAAGCACAGAGTCAGAGASAAGAGYAGCAGGAAGCTCAGCTCAGAGTTGTTAGCCTTGACTATGGGGGTATTTTTATGTCTTAATAATATGATGGCGATTATCGTTGTTATGAATGCTCCAAAAATAGAAACAGATGTCAGCAAAATTCCCATAGTTTCCTGATAGGACAAATATTCAGTTTCCTTCTTGATACATTGATCTCTCTGAGGATTTGACCAGTATTCTTGATAGCATTGATTACATTCAATGGAATCTGTCACAGAATGAGAGAGAAAACAGATGACAAAAAGGAGGTTTAGAAACACATTAAAGAAAGCAGTAGCATGAAATAATACAATGACACTTGATGAAAAAGTTTGCTCCTGTGGTTACATTCTCTTTACCTGTCTCATAAACAACCAAACATTTTGTCCACACTTCAGACTTTTTTTAAATTAGCAGATATATTACAACATTCAAAATAGAATGATATAATAATAGAATAGATAATAGAATAGATTTTTGTAGTTTGTTTGCAGTTTTAAAAGTCTCAATACCTGTCATATTGCTGATCTCTCCTTCAGCACATGGTATGCAGTCAAAACAGCAGATAGGTTTTCCTTTCTGTGCAGCTTTCCTTGTGCCAGGAGGACAGCTCTCACTGCAGACTGATTTTGGCAACTATGTTTGAAAATAGCATTTATGTTATTCAGTACATTTTGTTATTTCAGTGCTTTAACATATTAATAAAAAGACATTAAGGCAAATTCAATTGCAAATAAAAAAATTTTGGATTCACCTTATTGGTATTTTGTGCCCATAAAATAGAGGTCATATTTACTATTAATCGATCATGACCCAATATGGATGAGTCATAGAATCCAACATATTTGAGCTCTTTATTCATTTGCCAGTTAATTATTTCATACTTGGCTGCAGGGTCACCATTTGTATCAAAAAACACTTCTTCACCCTCTTTGGTTTTAAAATGCACTCTTTTAAGATTTTCTAGAAACTGAAGAAATATAAGTAGTTATTTCACATAAAAATGCTCTACAGTATTGCTTACTTCCATCTATCCATCTAGAAACCTCTGCAGTCCAACCAAGGACTGTGGAGGCYAAGGTGACCATTTATTCCCATTTTTATGACTGATGTTAGAAATCTGGTCAACATTATATTCTCACTTAAAGAATAGCATTTAAATATTTGATTTATGTAGAGTGATAACATTGTGTTTGAGATGCACTATTAACTCACTGTGAAAGGATCAGGCTGCTTCTTTGCAGGACAGGTTTGTTTGCAACCAAGAAGTTGATGTAATGTTTGAGCAACAGCATATACTGCTTTATACACATTACTACAAATAGCCATCAAAGACATGTCAGTGAAGGTATTTTGAACCTCAGAGACTTTCTCCTCACCTGTACATAGCTGAGAGCCACTTGAGTCATTTTGCATTGCAAATTTACACTTAAATAATGCTTCCCAAAATTCAATAAAAATGTCTTTGCCAACAGATTTCAGGGGTTTAATATTTAGTATGAAATCTTTTAGGCCTGTCACTGTCGTTTTWGGGATGGCTAGTCCTATGGCTCCTTGAAGTATGTGATGGGTATCTTTTGCAGCTAGTTCTAAATCAGAGATCCAACCCTCAGTTCCTACCCACTGGTATCCAGTGATGTTGTGTTCAAAAAAAGCATGCAGCAAGATTTCCAATTCCCAGTGAACGAGAAATGCTACTATCACTCGAGCAGTAGAGCTTTTTATTTGCTCAATGATGTTTAGCAATTTATCATTTGAGTAAGTTCTAAAATATGGAAGGGAATATTCTAAGCAGATGCCCAACTGTGTTGCTGCTTCAGTGAATGCAGCCATTCCATTGTTTCCATAGTCATCATCTCTTCTTATTGCTCCCACCCAGGTCCAGCCAAAGTGTTTTACCAGCTCTGCCAAAGCTTTTGACTGGTGCAAGTCACTAGGAATAGTGCGCAAAAATGATGGGTATTTCYTTTTGTCACTGAGACATGCACAAGTAGAGTAATGACTGATCTAAAATTATGTTTACAAATTAAAGAGGAACTATGGTTAATAAATCTGGTTTAAATTAAATCAGATTATAACAAACTATCACAATAATAATAATCATAATCATAATCATAATAATACATTTTTAACACTTACTAAGGGAATGCTAAATGGTCCTATACTCTGAGCAATAGCCATGGACACTGAAGAGTGAGTTTCCCCGATTATAGCTTGCACCTGTGCTGGCTTTGTGCAGATGTCATCCAAGTTTGAGTTCTCATTTCCATTAATAAGTGCCATAGATACTTTTGCCCCCCTTGCTGGTGAACCGCAGGTGTCATAGACCTTGTATCCCAATGATATCCCAGGAAGTAAAGCTGAACTGTTGTTGATTTCTTCAATTGCAAAGATCAAGGATTGTAAATACTGAAAGGGCCTCAAATCAAGACTTTAAAAAAAAGAAAATGATATAATTATGTTTTTAAAATGAGGCATCATAAMATTCCCCACATTTTCATTGCGAGTCATATAAATGCTGTTATATGTTATAGCTGAACAGTTCCTGACATGTTTAAGTTCTTACCTCACACACTTCATTTGTTGTGGCATTACCAAATAAGACACGTCTGTAATCTCCCAATTACTATGAAAAGGCAAAGTCCCTCCAATAATGATATCACCATCCTTCCATATCTGTGGGTATGCAGGATCTCCTTGCAGTATACAGGTTGTCCCATTACCTCTGGAAAAATTGATTATTGACATTACCATATGTAAAAGAGTAAAGAGTAAAGGCTCCATACACTTATTCAGATACAGAATAGTGGTACGAGTTATGGCTGCTAGGTCTGTTGTCCTAACTGATTGAATCAGAAAGATTTATGGAATTTATAGAAATGCAACAAACAATCTCTAAAGGAACATTACACTAGTGGGACCAAGGAGGTGTGACAAAATGGCAAGGCCTATTTTTTTTTTAGCTTGTTATGTTTGTCTTTTTTGTATTTCTTTCTTATTGATGGCCTAATACTAATTATTAGTTTATTCTTTGTCTTTTGTTAATTTTTTCATGTTATATATTTTTTTCTGCTGACTTTAAGATGCATGTTTATATTTAATATTTATCATTGGGTCATGCCTTTGAAGGCCTTCTCAATTCTATCTCTCTCTCTCTCTCTCTCTCTCTCTCTCTCTCTCTCTCTCAGTTCTCTTTCTCTCACACAGTCTTATGCAAAAGTTTAGGCACCCCTTAATAAATAACAGATTTGGGTGATTTTTAAATTGAAAAAATGTCCACAGTCTCTCTTGGAAATGGATAAATGCACAATATCTTCAGCAAACATTGGTGCATAGTTACTTTTTATGTCATAAATTGAACATGGATAATAAAATAAAAACATTATTCTGACACTGTGCAATGTCAAAATGTTACAAGAAAAATATGTCTCTCTATATCAGTTTATTTATTTATTTATTTATTTATTTATTAACAGACAATAGCAACAATTAATTCAACATGAGTCTCAGGCTGAAACTTATTTTATTTAATTATAAATTTCTTCAGATTTCTTTGATTGGCAAGTGGAAAACTTACTAACTCACTTACTAACTCACACATTTTGTACTGCATAAGTTTCACTCACTCACTGCTTTCCCTACTCCACACAGTTCACAGCATGAATTCATGCTGATAAAAACAACGTGGTTGTGTAAAGTAGCCTGTTGATTGAAGGACTGTGTTRTACTGAATTGACCATGGCCTGCTAAAAACACAAGAAAACAAAGTGGAGGCCATGTGTAAGTACCTATAACCAAGATCCAAGAAACAGGTATGTGCCTTTCTGAGGCTAGCCAGTTATTACAGATGCTTTGTACCTAATTTCTCCATCAACCCTCTTGAAGGACAACTGGTGAAAGTTCTTCGGACACAGAAGAAAGAAAGCATTTAAATAGCTGAAAGCCCACTTCACCAATTCCGATTTCCTCCGAAACCCAGACTTTAACAGGTCGTTCAGGCTGCACACGGATGAGTCGGAGACAGGTCTTAGGAGACAGGTCTTAGTCTCTTAGGAGACGTCTTGTCACAAGATTTTAAAGGAGAGGACACCCTATCTTGTACGTGAGTAGGAAATTGACACCAACAGAACAAAAATTTGCCACACCAGAGCAAGAGGCCCTTGGGCTATAGAGGAGCTGATACATTATCTAGCCAGACAGCACCTTACATTAATCACAGATCTCCAGTGGTTAATGACACAAAGCCTTGCATCACACACTGGTTCCCTTCATTATACGACTTCTCTTTCTCAGTCCAACACAGGGAAGGTGCACAAGATGGGAACACAGATGGACTGTACAGGTGCCACATGCTCTYCGCATAGCCAAGGACAGCTCAAAGCTGAAGGGTGGGAGCAGTAGCAATGACAGAGGCAATGGAGATTCACCCCTACCTTGCCCTCCCTCTAGTGATGCTGCACCAGTCCTGAGCAGTCACAAGGTAAGAGTGTTTTCATAACATCAATCCCAGGAAGGCTGCCGGACCTGATGGAGTGCCGGGTCGGGTGCTCATGTATTGCGAACAATCTAACATTACCTGTTTAAATGATTATAGACCAGTTGCAGTCACACCCATACCAGCAAAGTGCTTGGAGTGGTTGGTGATTAAGCGCATCAAGGATTTACCACCATACCACTAATGTAACCATTACCAGTTTGCATACAGATCCAACAGATCCACAGAGGATGCGGTGGCTATTTTGCTCCATGGAACATCTGGAACCCAAGAATACATATGCTACACTTCTCTTTGTGGATATATGGCAGCTTGGTGTGACACCCACAACCTGGCCATCAACATCAAGGAAACCAGGGAAATGATTGTGGATTTTCGTAAGGGCACAAAGACAATCCACTTACCACTTACTACTATCGGAAATGGGACGTTCGAGAGGGTTACCGGCTTTAAATTTCTTGCCATAACTGTGACAGAGGACCTAATGTGGGGCAATAATATCAACTCTGCCATAGGGAAGGCCCAGCAGCGTTTCTTCTACCTCAGGAAACTGAAGAACTAATCTTTCTCAGCAGCTTATGGTGAACTTTTATCATTGTGCTATAGTGTGCTGACATATGGATTCATGGTGTGGTTTTCCAGCTGCACTAGGGCGAAACAACAGGCACTACAGCGGGTGGTGAAAGCAGCATGGAAAATCATCGGGACTAGTCTTCCGGAGATAAGTACTATCTACACTACACGCTGCCTTCGTCGAGTGCACAACATCCTGCGGGATCAGCATCACTCTGCACATCACATGTTTCAGCTACAGCCATCGAGTAGAAGGTACAGGTCCCTACGGGCCAGAACCACCAGGCTGTCCCACATGCTTTTTCCTACTGCTGTGAGGCTGCTGAATGATTAGACACCTTCCTCTCGGACCTTGTGCCCATTTATTTATTTATTTATTTGTTTATTTATTTATTCTTTTATTACACATCATTACAATAACTATGAATTGGACGTTGCATTGATGCAGCACACACTTGCATATTATTACACATCATTACAATAACTGTGAACTGGACTTTGCATTGATGCAGTACACATAATACATACATACACACAAGATCGTGGTTTGCCCCCGCCCCCTTCTATATTCTATATCCTTTATATACTACCTCACATAGCCGTTATGGTTATTGCTTTGCTCCACTATGGTTGCACTTTATTACTTGCCGGGAGATGTTGCTAAATGATATCTCGTTGTTATATATACTTGTTATTTTTAACAATGACAATAAATGTAATTAAATTGAATTGAATATAATTTATTTGCAATAAAAAAAATCTAAACTGTATTACGTTTTTTTTCTGTTTGTTTATGGGCGGTGCCGGACAAACAAGTGTCTATGTAGACACGTAAATTTTTGAAAAGCGTATGATTTGAGGCTGAGCTCTAATTGTAACTTTTCAAATCATCCTTGGGGCGCAGCACTGTGCCCCCAGAACCCTTTCACTTTTGTTCTTAGCGAATCAATATTGTTTTTAAATATTTGGGCTCCATTCTCAATTAGTCTTTTCCAGCACTTCTTATGGAAAGCGGAGTTGGCTGACTGGATGTGATGTGAGTCGTACCTTTATTTTATACTAGTAGTAATGATCTTTAATCTATTTACAGGCGAGTATTAAACGTTTAATTTTAATTTTGTTTGCACCCCCCCCAAAACAATTTTTGTACCAGCAGACTGACAGCCAGAATCTCCATGTTTGAGTCGTAAGTGTAAGCCTTTTGTTTGACTCAAATCTGCATTTGACACAACCCTCTCATGCTGTGGCACCTGCAATAAACAAAAGATGCACACACATATACAACACTCACACACACACACACACACACACACACATATAAACCAATTCAGAAGACATACTATAAACATCTCTGGTCCAGAAGAACGTCTTGGGTTACTTTGCTGTAACCCTGTTCCCTGAAAAAGCAAGAATTAAATGATGCGTGAAAACGCTATGGAAAAAGGTCTCTGCTGACCGGTTGTTGAAGCATGTGTGTCAAACACACCTAAAACTTGGCTTATATAACCTCGGTCAAGTGATGTCATCTGAACAGGTACGCCTGGAGGTTATAAATAGGTCTAAACCGGAAACATCCTCAGGTCAATTTTGTCTGAAAGGACGTCCAGTCACGCCTACAGTGCGGCTTTGGAGCGCAGCATCACGTTCCGCTTTTTCAGGGAACAGGGTTACAGCAAAGTAACCTGAGACATTCCCTTTCAATAACTACACTCGATGCTGCGTGAAAACGCTATGGGAACGAGAATACCAACGCCGCTGAACTGGAAGTCCCTGGACCCCAGGGTTGTGTATCATGTGCGCACAATCAAAGAGGTCTTGACCTGATTGTGGGATGCTGACTCTAGGACCGTGAGCCTGGGTCCTGGGTCTCATATGGACATCCAAACTATAAAATCTATAAAATATGAGAATGGAACTTTCGGAAGATAATTCGGGTGAGGATGCAACATAGTTTTGACTGGCCCAGCGGCAGAGTCTAGGCAGGATCGACAGAGCCCGCAAATCCCCAATTCTCCACAGATACATAATGGCTATTAGAAAAAAAAGCCTAGCAGGTACAAATAAAGCGGGCAACTAATGGGTGGTTTCCCACAGAAACCCCTCAATCAGAACACGGCAGGCCAAAATGGCGGCCCTATGCGCTCTAAGAGTGCTAGGGCATATGCCTGAGAACAGTTTCTCATGCAGAAACTCCAGCACTGAAATAGTCTGGCAGTGGACTGAGTCTACATGGTTTGCCATACATCACTTCTCAAAATTCATTCCATCTGAGAGCATAAATTCTTCTATTAGAGGAAGCCCTAGCACTTGGAATTGATTCCATTACCCTAGCTGGAAGCCAACGCTCGGGCCTGGGATGGAATATTATTCCCTGCGCCAGAGACAGAGGATCGCTCCTGAGCGGAATTGACCAGTCGAGGAGGTCTATTAGATCTGAGAACCATATTCCAGTTGGCCAACGGGGCGCTATGAATAATAGGTGGAACCCCTGTTGACCGGGTTTCTCTAGATCTCTGGGGAGCAGAGCTATCATAGGAATTGCATAGAGATGCAGTCTGGGCCATGTGTGGGCCCTAGTGTCCAGCCCCAGATGAGCTGGGATTCAGAGTGTAGTAAAGAGGACTTAGTGCCATGTCCTGCGAAGCAAAGAGGTCCAACTCTGCCACGATTTATATAAGAAACCACCATAGTGTTGTCCACCTGCACTAGTACATGGTAGCCTCCCAGCTAGAGGAAGTATTTCAGGGCCAGAAATAAAGCCATTGTTTCAAGGCAATTGGTGTGGAATTCAAGAAGATGACCTCTCCAGATCCTTTGAGCTGGACGGCCATYCAGGSCCCCCCCCCAACCAAAAGAAAAGCGTCTGTCATTAGCATCTTGTGATGACAACAGAGACGTAGATTGGGACCCAAAGTTAAAAACCAGGGTCTAAACCAAATAGAAAGGGTACAAAAGCCCTGGAAAGTACCCTATTTAACTCAGGGGACTGGCCCTTGATTAAAATCCCCTGTCTCTCAGCCACAACAGAAATGGTCTCATATGCAGAGAGCCCAAGGGTATCACCATATATGCACCTGCCATGAGACTTAGGATTTTCTGAAAGTAACGAACAGTTCCTTAGGGTGCTAAAAATAGATTTGATATGTACAGGAGACAATTGTGCCTGTATTCTGATCGAATTTTATACGACATCCAAATGCATTATCCTGTGAGTGGGAGAGACAACACGTTTCTGTCTCCACCCTAAAGATTCAAGATGAGCTAGGACGACATGTCAATGTCAAAGTGCAAGCTCCCTAGACTGATCCAAGTCGTGAATATAATTCGAGATATACTTGGCAGTAGTTTCCACCCTGCCAATTTCTATGAAAGGAGCACAAGTCTCAGTACTTCACTAGGTGTAGAGGGAGAGGGGGTCTCTCCTGGTCTTCTCCTGGTCCCTCAACACCAGCTCTCTGCAGAAGAAAGCCCAACATCTTTTCTTCCTGAGAAGGCTGAGAAAGACACAGCTTCCACCACCGATCCTCACCACCTTCTATAGAGGAACTATTGAGAGCATCCTGAGCAGCTGCATCACTGTCTGGTTTGGGAATTGTACCATGTCAGAACCCAAGACCCTACAGCGGATAGTGAGGACAGCTGAGATCATCATTGGGGTCTCTCTCCCCTCTATCGAAGACATTTATACCACACGCTGCATCCGCAAAGCCACCAGCATTGTGGCTGACCGGACACATCCATCACACTCACTCTTCACCCTCGTGCCATCTGGAAAAAGGTACCGAAGCATTCGGGCACTCACATCCAGACTGAGAAACAGTTTTTACCCGCAAGCCATCCGTCTCCTTAACACAAAGAGACTGGACTGATAAACACACACACACACACACACACACACACACACACACACACTCACACACAAATCACTCAGACGAACTAAATAACTTCTGGACTGAACTGATAAACACACATGCACAATCATACTTATATACATCCATCTCAATCTGCTCATGCCTACCTACCTGTGCTGCTCCTTGTAATTTTTGCACAATATTTATTTGACTGCTATTTGCACACCATATTCTTGTCAAAATGTAAACTGTTTACTGCTGCTCTTCCCACTACCTCAATTCATACTTCATCAAAAAAAGTACTGTTATGTGCTACATTGTTGTGTCTGTCATGTACCTCTTTGTTTGCACATTTGCAAGTGCACTTTGTCTATTGTGTATTTTTTGTATAGAAATTTGATAGTTCTTTTAGGTTAACTTAAAAATGTAAAAATGTGTGTTGTAAATTTATGTTGTTGCATGTATGTAGCACCTTGGTCCTGGAGGAACGTTTCACTGTGTACTAACTGTATATGGTTGGAATGACAATAAAAGCCTACTTGACTTGACTTGACTTGACTTGACTTGGGTGGGTTGGGGGAGCAGAACCTTAACCTCACGTTAGTGACCACTCTTCTGAAGTGGTGGCGGAGATTTGGGTGGCCTCCTGTGGGTGCCAGAAAAGACTGCTTATTYACTTTGGAATACCACACGCCCCTTCCTTGGTGGAGACATCCTCATGGTCCTGGCATTTTATCAGCCTCAGGACCTCTTCTTTGAGGAGATACTCCTCAGGTCCAGTCTTTTAAAGGCGGACTGAGAAGAGCGGCACGTCATACCCCGGTCTTTATGAGAGGGTGCTCGCCTTGCCACACTCTCCTTCTCTGCTTCACGCCTCACTAGAACTGGACCAGGTCAGGACTGGGTGGCCGACGGTCCCGATTCCTGAGCACAGCGGGGAAGAAACCTCACAAACGCCTCTTCGTAGTGTTTCGCCTCCCAAAACCTATTGGTGACGGTATTTGCAGCGTTGCCAAATAGGCCGGAATTAGGGGCATCAAGGAGGAACGAACGCACCTTGTTCTAGATTCCTGTGAGGTTCAGCCACAGATGTCTCTTCGTGGCAACCATAGCAGCCATGGAATGGCCAATGGTGTGGGCCGTCTGCTTTGTGGCACGGAGAGACAAATCCGTGGCTCAGTGAAGCTCTGAAAGTGCTTCTTCATCGATGGACCCTCCAGTGCCCAGGTCTTTCAGTAGGTCAGCCTGGTATGCAGCGCCGCACTGGCCTGACTCGCTGACTGGAAAGCCTTCCCCACTAACGAAGATGTTAGTCTGCACGGCTTAGTGGGGAGTGTGGGCTTCTTCAATGAAGATGAAAATCCAGGAGAGAGATAGCTCGCAAGCGTCTTCTCAATCTGCATCATCATGTAGTCCCAGGTCTTTTCATCAATTATCGTCGAATAAATCAACGTCATTGCGACAAATAAGGTTTGTTATCTTGTCATGGAGATCACCAAAAAAGGGGAGAGACCTTCGTTGAGGTCCCTCACCTCGGCCACCCGACAGAAACCTGTCATCTAATCTAATCTTGAGTGTTTGGGCTCCCCTGGTCCTGAGGCCAGGCCATTCCTGTAGGCATTCGACTGCCCTAGTTACCACCTCCATTAATTCCTCATACTCTCATTCGCCATGGGAGGAGCATCCTGAGGTGTTAAACTCACCTGAGAGAAGAGGCATTGGGGTACACTTCGGAAGCGGACGAGGAAATTTCCTGATCTAGTAAGAGATCCGCCAGATCAAACTCGCGAACCCCAAGAGTGAAGCACCGCTCGAGATTTCTATTTAAAGAACGCGAGCCGGGTGCAAAGCGCTTTGATCAGAAGCAGATCACATTGCTTGCATTGTCCCTCGAGTCCACAGATAGCRATTATATGAGCAAAGTTTTTGGCGTGTTTGACAAACCTGCTTCAACACACGGTCAGCKGAGACTTTTTCCCCATAGTGTTTTCACGCAGCATGGAGTGTAGCTTTTGAAAGGGAACTTCCAGTTTGAGGGTTTTTTTTCATGTTTGAAACAAATAAAATTTTTACACAAATACTTTTAAGATTTAATAATGAAACATGAACATGAAACATAATGAAAATAGGCATTAATGGGCATGAGGTGAGACGCCGTAGATGGGAGACGTGGAACGTAGGATTGATCCTTCGCATCGTTGAGGGGAGCAAGAGCTTAACTGCGCATGGGTTGATGACCTTGGTGACAGTGAAGGGTCCAATGTATCGAGGGGAGAGTTTACGAGAGACGGWCTTTAGGGAAATGTCTCTGGTGGAGAGCATGACTCTCTGCACCACTTTGTACTTAGGGGCCTGAGAGCACCTGATGTCTGCTTGAGCCTTGTACCTTTGCCGATGTGTAATAGCATCTTCCTTGTTTGCCGCCAGGTTCTCTTGCAGCGTTGGATGAAGGCTTGGGCGGATGGAACATTGGCCTCCTCCTCCAGAGACGGGAATAAGGGTGGCTGAAACCCCAAACAGCACTGGAATGGTGACAGGCCGGTTGATGATGAGATCTGGGAGTTGTGGTCGTACTCCACCYAAGGCAGGAACTTACTCCATGAAGTAGCATCCCGGGAGGTCATGCACCTCAAGGCAACCTCGAGGGACTGGTTCTTTCTCTTTGTCTTACTGTTTGATTGGGGGTGAAACCCTGAGGACAGACTGGGAGTGGCCCCAATCAGCTTACAAAAGGCCTTACAGAATCGTGAGGTGAACTGTGGACCCCGATCTGAGACAATGTCTTTTGGGAGACCATGGAGCTTGAAGACGTGATTGATCATGAGTTCAGCGGTTTTCTTGGCGGAAGGCAGACCTGGCAGCGGAACAAAGTGAGCGGCTTTCGAAAATCGACCCACTACTGTCATGATGCAGGTGTGGCCATTGCGCCAACAAAAAAGGGTGCGGATTGCGCCAGGATGGCAGGAGAGTTTGGAGCTGTGGGCCCACTACAGGACCTGGGGACACAGGGAGAGAGGAACGAAGAGGCGTTTAGGGAGAACATTGCTAGGCCCTGGCTCGTGGATTAGGGCTTGCTTAACCTTGGTTTCGATGTCGAGTTCCACGGCGGCAAGCAAGGAGGGAGGAGGAAGGATTGTGTCATTGGCGTGGGTGTCRTGGGAGGCTGTAAATTGTCTTGAGAGTGCATCAGGCTTGGAGTTAGGAGAGATAGAAGAGGGTGAAATTGAATTTGCTGAAAAACAGGGACCATTGAGCCTGGCAGGCATTGAGTCTCTTGGCGCCCCGTAGATATTTGAAATTCTTATGATCAGTCCAGACCAGAAAGTGAGTCTCTGTTATCTCTACCCAATGTCAGGGGTAACTTGATAGCCAGGAGCTCGCGATCACCGATGCCATAGTTCTTTTCGGCAGGGCTTAGACGGTGGGAGAAGAAGGAACAGGGGTGCAGCTTGTTATCATGTGAAGCTCTCCGGGACAGGACGCCCCCTATCCCGGTGCTGGAGGCGTCGACTTCCACAATGAACTGTGTTGACGGGTCCGGGATGGTTAAAATGGGGGCGGACGTGAATCGGCCCTTGAGTTCAGCAAAGGCCCTCTCGGCCTCCAAGTTCCAGTGAAAGTCGTTCTTGGGGGATGTGAGAATCGTTAAGGGGACAGCTATAGTGCTGTAACCCTGAATGAAGTGGCGGTAAAAGCTGGCAAAGCCCATAAATCTCTGAAGTTCTTGTCGTGAGGTGGGAGTGGGCCAGCTTGCAACGGCTTGAAGCTTGGTGGGTTCCATCTTGATGCCTTTAGGGCCAATGACGAACCAGAGGAACGTGGTGGACGTGATGTGGTACGCACATTTCCCTGCCTTGACAAACATATTGTTCTCCAGCAGTCTCTGCAGTAACTGCGGAATGTGGTGTTGGTGTTCCTCCAGGTCCCGGGAAAAGACCAAGATGTCGTCGAGGTAAACGAATACTGAGGAGTTGAGAAAATCCCTGAGAACGTCGTTAATAAGGGCCTGGAAGACGGCGGAGGCGGTAGTCAGGCCAAAGGGGGCCACCAGGTATTCGTAGTGTCCTGTGGGTGTGTTGAAGGCCGTCTTCCATTCGTCTCCTTCTCGGATGTGGACGAGGTGATATGCATTGCGTAAATCTAGCTTGGTGAAAATCTTGGCCCCTTGGAGGAGCCCTGGGTGGAGAAAACTGGGCAGGTCTGCGAAGGCGGAGACGTGAGTCCACTTGGCCGGCCAAATCAATTAGCCTCTGGAGTGATGAAGGGAGTTTATGAGAGACTAGTTCATCCTTGAGTGTCTCGGTTAAGCCTTCGAGGAACACATCGCACAGGGCTCAGTCATTCCATTCACTGGAAAGTGCCAGGGTCTGGAACTCGATGGCGTAGTCGTAGGCTGAGTGTGCGCCTTGTCGGAGTCTCAGCCTCCCGGCCATGACATGAATGGTCAAACACCCTCTTCATTTCCTTGGCAAAGCTCTCGTAATTGGAGCAACAGGGGTCGTGGGCATCCCAGAGTGCAGTGCTCCATTCCCGGGCTCGTCCTGTGAGAAGTGTGATGACATATGCCACTTTAGAATGTTCTGTGGTGAAGGTGGCAGACTGGAGTTCAAAGATGAGCGAGCACTGGGTCTTCTTAATAGGTGGGGGGAGCGGGGAGGCGTGGCTGTCGTTGCTCACCAGAAGTCCCACTTGATGCTGGAAATACACTGAGCCTTTGGAGCTGGGAAGTGACATCTGCCAGTGACTGCTTGGTGGAGAGCAGCTCCTGTTGATGTGCTCCGAGCAAGGCGCCTTGGCTCTCTAGGGCCGTTCTCATGCGGTTAAACTCCACTGGATCCATATCACGGCTGGATTATTTTGTCACGGGTCGACACGGGGCGAGATGGATCCAAACACGGAAGAGAAACCGCAGGCTTGGAAGGGGGTGTGATCGAGGAGTGAAAGCGAGGGTCAGAAACCAGGAAGTCAGTCGGCAAAGCGTCAGAGCCAAAAAGGAAGTCAAGAGGCAAAATCAAAAAGACGAGCGGAGTTTCAATAACCGTAAGATCAAATAGCGAGGCGAAATATCCGAAAACGTGAACTAGAAGCCGAAAAACCAGAAGAGGACGCACGAGGTCAAAAACTGGGAGATCAAAGAGCGGGGCAAACAAAATCCGAGTTAAGAGGCGGAAAGCAGAAACGAGAAACAAAGCAAACATGGCAACGTGATGGCAATCAAAGAAAACGCAAGAAAATTCAGTGCGTGCTTAAATGCTGGAGAAATCAGCTGATGATTCGAGACAGGTGTGCAGACAAGGCGGAAGCGGGTGTGTGGAAGGACACAGACAGGGTAGTGTAAACATGATCACATGGAGGGAAAGTGAAAGCGTGAGAAAAACGGAGCAGATAGAGCGTACATCATAACAGCGCACTGCTAACATGACCGGCACTAGGACCTGGAAGTAGTACGGTCGCTATTCAGGAAGCATAAAAGGAGACAAGATAGCTCCGCACATCGCTCAGTCATTGAGTTTGCCCACGCTCTGTCCGTCTAATCATGAGTACTCACTTTCTTGGGTTTCGTTTTCGATTGAGTGTGTGTTATTAAAACGCGGGTTTATTTGTGTAAACTCTTGCTCTCGCTGCGCCTGTCCTACCACCTAACAAGATCTAACAAGATCATCGCACCGCTCCGAACGAGAGTTCGCCAGGCACAGGCTGTGGAGTCCGAACCAGAGGTTCTTCAATGGGGGCACTCCTCCCTCCTCTCAGGTCACCCCGGAAGGTGTCGCACTCTACAATTCATCCAACGCGCCTTCTGGTGGCCCAACATGAGGAGGGACATTGATGAGTTCGTCCAGGCGTGCCCAGTGTGCGCCCGGGCCAAAGACAGCAATCGACCATCTCCAGGAGAACATCAACCACTCCCAGTTCCCTGTCGGCCCTGAACGCACATTAGCATCGACTTCATCACGGGCCTGCCGGTTTTCGAAGGAAAGAACACCATCCTCGTTGACCGGTTCTCCAAAGCTGCCCACCTGGTGGCCCTCACCGGACTCCCGTCAGCCAAAAGCACAGCCGAACTGATATTAGAACACGTAGTCCGCCTGCATGGGTTCCCAAGGGACATCGTCTCGGACAGGGGGCCCCAGTTCACCTCATGGTTCTGGAAGGCCTTTTGCCATCTGAACAATTCCACCTGTAGTCTGTCTTCTGAATACCACTCACAGACTAACTGTCAGACAAAATGGACCATCCAACAACTGGAGCGCTACCTGAGGTGCTTTGTCGCTGATCGCCAGTGCTTCTGGGCCCGCTACCTCATTTGGGCAGAATTATCACATAACCTCCACCTCTCCTCCGCCACCAATCTAAGCCCATTTGAGGCATGCTACAGTTTCCAGCCTCCGATGTTCGACCATCAAGAACCGGAGGTTGAAGTATGACGGCACTGGAACCAAGCAAACAACGCCAACCGACGCTCCAACACCCGCTACACCCTCCAACATAATGATGACTCTTATGTGCTGTAACACGTGGGTTAAAGAAGAGGCAGGATGCAAGTGCATAAAATTGGAGCAGTAGTGGCTCAAATGGATAAGGCTCTAGGTTACTAATTGAAAACAATGGGGCCCTTAAGCAAGGTTCTTAACTCTATTTACTCCAGGGGCACTGCATTCTGACTGACCCTGGGCTCTGACCCCAGTTTATTTGACAAATATTTAAATCTTAACATAATGTTTATTAGAGCAAATCCAGGAATCTTAAACATCGATCCATGGTGTGAATTGTACAACAGACAGACAGATACAACACATCCATAATCATATACCTAAACAAAATTACAATAAAATTTGAAGACATAAGCATTTTAAAGCCTAGCTTGTTACAGTGATAATGAAGATTCTGTTTCAGTGTTGAGTGGCAAAAAACACTAAAAAAAGAAAAAGCTCCCATTAGCCACCACTAGTCCCAAGCTTCTGGTTACATCTGCCTCTGGTTTGTTTTTTAGCTAGAAAGTTAGAAAATATTTATTTGGGGATGTTCTGTGGTCTGGGGCACCAGGACATTGACAGCATACCTATGGGTGATGTGGATTGTGAGAAATCAGTTCTGAACCAGAGAAACCAAAAAAAAAAAAAAGGCGAGGTCGAGATCAGGGAAAAAACAAACAAAAAGAAATAGCGAGAATACAGGCCTTATAAGGTATACAATGATCTCACAACAAGGAGAGGTTTGAGTAACCCTTTTATGCTGGGAACTTGATTGTGTTTGAGTAGAGTCAGGTGTGGCAAATAAGAGTGGACCGCGAAAGCACAGAAAAAAAGGCAACTAAGGTGATGAGGTGAACTCAGATTTACTGTGCTCTGGAGACTGCCAAAAAAAGCTACTAGGACCATTGTCTATCCTAGATGTTGGTTTTGGTACAGTAGTTGCATCCAGTGCATAGTTGCAGGCATACATAACCCAACAGAAAATAGGTAATATCCTTGGTGATGGTGAATGGGCCAATAAATTCACTCACCCACTTACTGACTCATCGTCTATACTGGATTATCCTGTATTCTGGGTTGCGGGGACCTGGAGTCTATCCCAGGAAGATTAGGGCACTAGGCGGGGTACACACTGGACAGGGTGCCAATCCATCCAGGGCACACACATACACAATATTGACAATTTGGGAATGTCCAAAGACCTAATCTGCAGGTCCTTGGACTGTGGGAGGAAACCCACCAAGCACAGCAGAAACATGCAAACTCCATGCACACAGATACAGGAATCGAGCCTGACCCAGATCTTGGAGGTGCAAGAAGACAGTGCTAACCACTACACCACCGTGCCGCCAGGCCAATAAACCCAGGAGATTTGTATAAAGTGGTCTTGATGGGGATGTCTTGTGTGGCAAGGATTACTCTGTTGCCAACTCTGCCAGGTTCTTTACTAATGCTGCAGAAACATTTAAGGAGATCAAAACCTCCTCCTGCTGAGAATTGAACACGGGAAGTTGATACCCTAAACAACACAAAGGGAACATTCTGGTAGAAGAGAGTTGTGGTTGTATTCTACCTATGGGAACATCTCACTTCATGAAATCAGGTTCTTTGAAGCCATGAACCTCAAGGATGCTTCCAGTTTCTGGTCAGTTCTCTCTCTGTCCATTGGCTGCGGATGATAACTGGAGGATAAGCTAGGGTCTCCTGTTAGAGACAATGTCAAATGGAAGTCTGTGGTATGATCAACAACAGTCATAACACAGGAATTCCTGTAGGACTTCTAAAAAGTCTAAAACTGTCATGAGTCTGTGCAGCTGCAGCCGGACATCTTAAATTTTGGAATAGGGTTATGATGCTCTTGTACTTTTCCCATTGTTCCAACTGCCTGCAGCCACTGGATTTGACTATCTATGGAGCTCTGAAGAAGTACATTAACATTGCCCCATCTGCCTGGATGTTGAATAATCCAAGAAAATCAACAACAATTTATGGCATCCCCAAATTATTTAATTGCTGCCAACCTAGCCAATATTCAGTTAGGGTTCAAGGTAAGTAATATATAATCTAGGCGTAATTGTACATTTCTAAAAAAAAAAAAAAAAACTTTTGATTTTGTTAAAATATGTAAATCCCTTCAGCAGGTAGGTCTTAACTGAGTATTTGCTCCTGCCTGGCACTCATCATTCAAATACTCTGAACACCCTTCCAACTGCAGATAAAGTAGTGATAAATGACACACCTCACACCCTCTCCAGCCACAGGCCAACAGTACTGTGCCACGTGCTTTAGAGCCATACTAGCTCTGGATGTAATGGCACTATTTTAGTGAGCTTTTTTAGTTTCACCCATAAAAAGTTTCACCCATAAAAATAAGACCCTAAAAAGTAGGGAACTTAAAAGTTGCATTGTCACCAACACTCCTGTTCAAGAGAGGATTCATAAATATAAGGCTGTCACTAAGCAGAGGATGTAATTGTTTCCCAAAGTTATAGGAACAGAAAATTCAGAAATTCTATGCAATTTAATATTGAATGTTTTTGTTGAGTTGTGTTTAGCTCCAAGAAGGAAACATACAATGCCTCGTGTGCAAGCAAGTGAGTCCAGAAAGACTGCACACTTGGACTGCCTGTACATATCTGTTGGATTTTAACGTAATAGCAACTGACAGAACATATTTAWTTTTTTTTTTTTATCATTCAGTTATTGTTAGGAATTTATGTCCGTTCTGTTGTTCATTACAGGATTATAAAAGCTAAGGATTGAAAAAAAGAAAATAAGGAAAGTAAACACACTCACACACACACACACACACACACACACATCTTTATTCTTTCTATCATTATTTTGGAAACTGTTAATGCATATACTCTTCGCATATGTTTGAAATGTAGGGAATTTATATACTGAACAAAAATATAAACACAACACTTTTGTTTTTGCTCCCATTTTTTATGAGATGAACTCAAAAATCTGAAAAACTTTCTATATACACAAAATAACCATATTTCTCAAATATTGTTTACAAATCCGTCAAAATCTGTGATAGTGAGCACTTCTCATTGGTGAGATAATCCATCCCACCTCACAGCTCTGCCTTAACCGGCCACAATAAAAGGCCACTCTGAAACGTGCAGTTTTGTTTTATTGGGGGGTCTGGGGACTCAGAAAACCAGTCAGTATTTGGTGTGACTACCATTTGCCTCCTGCAGTGCAACACATCTCCTTCGCATAGAGTGTGGTTACACATGGTCTGCGGTTGTGAGGCTGGTTGGATATAYAGTACTGCCAAATTCTCTGAAACACCTTTGTAGATGGCGTATGATAGAGAAATCAACATTCAACTGCACGCTCCCTCAAAACTTGCGACACCTGTGGCATTGTGCTGTGTGATACAACTGAACTTTTCAAAGTGGCTTTTTATTGTGGCCAGTCTAAGGCACACCTATGCAATAATCATGCTGTCTAATCAGAATCTTGATATGGCACACCTGTGAGGTGGGATGGATTATCTCGGCAGAAAAGTGCTTTTACTATCACAGATTTTAAAATATTTGTGAAAGATATTTAAGAGCTATGGTTATTTTGTGTATATAGAAAATGTTTCAGGTTTTTCAGTTCATCTCATAAAAAATGGGAGCAAAAACAAGTGTTGTGTTTATATTTTTGTTCAGTAGAAAATAAATATATTTCCTGTTTATGGTATCAGTGCAGTTGTTATGTTATTTATTTATTTATTTATTTATTTATTTATTTATTTATTTGTATTATTATTATTATTATTATTATTATTATTATTATTATTATTATTATTTCATTTAAATACAATGGGGAGGGTTGTCAAATGTGGACAAGATGTGAAAATCTACATCTTTTAAACAGTCTAACCTTAAGAAGAGTTTGGTCCATGTATTCCAACCTGACACTGTAGACTTCCCTCATACATTGTACATTAAAAGTCATCTGTTCAGGATATTCCTTAGATCAATTTAAATTAAATAAAGAAGGTAACAACTTTTCTGGGTACAGGTTATGAAAATTTAAGAGTTAAGAAAAAAAAAGAAAAGAAGTGACATGGCAATATAATATTTAAAGCAAATGTCACCCTTGTAGAAGATCTCTGAATGTATCTACATTATATACAATACTGACCGGATTATTTAAAGGGGTGAAATGACAAAAGACATATAATAAAATAAAAAGCCAGAGATCTTCCTGAATGGGGAAAAAACTAAATACAACATGTTCAGGTCTAATCATATACTTTATACAGAGTCACATTAATTAATAACATTTGGACTGTTAGCCTACTTAAGTGGTATTTTCCCCATAAGTTGCTTTTTAGTGTTCTTCTCTGGCTTCAATATAATTATATAACATTTTGGGAAAAAAATACAGAATAACAAACCAAAGCTTGAGGCTAAAATGGCAAATATTTCCACAGCTACAGTAAATTTTCCAGGTGAACTTACATAAGCTGGAATAAAAGTGATCCACACTGCACAGAATATGAGCATGCTGAATGTGATAAATTTAGCTTCATTAAAATTATCCGGCAACTTTCGTGCCAGAAAAGCCAAAACAAAACATAAAAGAGCCAAAAGTCCTATATAACCCAACACGGCCCAGAAACCTATGGTTGAGCCCAAATGACACTCCAGAATTATCTTTTCCTTGTATTGTTTGAGGTTTTTAAATGGGAAAGGAGGGGATATGGTTAACCAAAGTATACAAATTACCACCTGTATTAGAGTGAAGGCAAGTACGCTAAGCCTCTGTTGTGGAGGCCCGAACCATTTCATGATATTACTTCCTGGAAGTGTAGCCCTGAAGGCCATTAACACTACTATAGTTTTTCCCAGAACACAGGAAATGGATAGAACAAAGGTGATCCCAAATGCTGTATGGCGGAGCATACAGGACCACTCAGAAGGCTGGCCAATGAAAGTAAGTGAACAAAGGAAACATAGAACTAATGCAAACAGCAGCAGAAAGCTCAGTTCAGAGTTATTCGCTTTGACTATTGGAGTGTTTTTATATTTAAGGAATATGACTGCTGTGACTATCGTCATAAATGCACCAACAACAGAAATAATTGTGAGCAGTATTCCCATAGTTTCCTCATAAGACAGATACTCAATTTCTTTTTTGACACATTCATCCTTTTGTGTATTTGACCAATAATCTGGCTGACACTGTTTACATTCAATAGAATCTGTAATAGAGGATAAAAAAAGATAAGTTAGATATGTTTATAAGTAAAATACATCCAAGTCAATACATGTGACGGCTGTAAAAAGCTGTTTTTCTGTCTTAAGATTAGAATATCTTAATCAGATATGTGACATTCTGAATATTAATTATATCATATATACAAAGAATCTAAAATTGAAATTAATAAAGCTGCATAGCTCCAGCATTAAACAAAATAATTCTATTACAAAATTAATGTAATAAAGAACTGCAAAAGAGGTGCAATAACTGAGGTAAGCACTGCAAGCGTTGTACTTTAATTTCCCCAATGTCTAGGTGTTTTTGTACCTGTCATATTACTAATCTCTCCTGCTGCACATGGTATGCAGTCAAAACAGCAGATAGGTTTTCCTTTTTGCACAGCTTTCCTTGTCCCGGGTGGGCAGCTCTCACTGCATACAGATTTTGGCAGCTAGGACAAGGTAAAAAATCATTATTTAAAATGTATTAAATGCCCCCCCACACACAAATGATGATTGTTAATTTCACTTATACTCACTTGATCAGTATTTTTTGCCCAAACAATAGAGGTCATGTTTACAGATAAACGACTTGGACCAGAAAAAGAGAAGTCATAAAGTCCAACAGTAACAAATTTATGAGGGTGTCCTCCATTTGTTTGCCAGTTTATTATTTCATATTTTCCTGCAGGGTCACCATTTTTATCAAAATAAATGTTTTCACCATCTTTGGTTTTGAAATGTGCCTTTTTGATGTGTTCAAGAAACTAAACAACAATAATTATTATTAAACAAAGTTCGTTTATATGTTAAGTTGTATACTTTAAAATGTATACAGAGTAATGAATATTACAGGCTTCATAAACTGCATTATGACTTGTTCTGTAGCACTACATTTAACTCACTGTGAGAGGATCAGCTTGCTTCTTTGTAGGACATGTTTCTTTGCAGCCAAGAAGGTCATGCAGGGTATGGCCAATGGCATAAACCCCTTTATACACATTACTAATAATAGGCATCATGGACATATCAGTGAAGGTGTTTTCTACTTCAGACAGCTTTTCTTCTCCTGTGCACATGGATGAGCCTCCAGACTCATTCTGCATTGTATATTTACAATTAAACAGAGCTTCCCAAAATTTCGTAAAAATAGCACTGCCTACTGATTTTAATGGTTTTATATTTAGAATGAAGTCCTCTAGACCTGTTACAGTTGTTTTGGAAATAGCAAGTCCTATGGCTCCTTGGAGTATATTTTGCTTATCCAGAGCGGCCACTACCGGATCAGCAATCCAACCTTCAGTTCCCACCCACTGATATCCAGTGATGTTGTGTTCAGTAAATATGTGCACCAATATCTCCCAATCCCAATGAGCCAGGAATCCCACTATTACTCGAGAAGTGGAGCTTTTGATTTGCTCTACAATTCTCAGCACTCTTTCTTGTGAGTAGGTTCTAAAAAATGGAAGCGAATATTCTAAGCATATGCCTAATTGTTCTGCAACCTTAGTAAATGTAGTCATCCCACTGTTACCATAGTCATCATCTCTTCTTATTGCTCCCACCCAGGTCCATCCAAATTGCTTGACCATCTCTGCCAGGGCCCTGGATTGATGGTAATCACTAGGAACAGTGCGAAGAAATGAGGGATATGTCTTTTTGTCACTGAGACACTCACAGGTGGAATAGTGACTGATCTAAAATTACATTAAAACAATGCAACAAATGTGAGCTATGTCAATTTATTATCAGCTGTAACTTTTCTATAACGTAAAAAGTAATCTTGTAATATTTATTTATATTTTTAAATGGCATAAATTCTTACTATGGGCATGTTGAAAGGGCCAATACTCTTCGCTATAGCTGTGGACACTGATGAGTATGCCTCACCAATTATGGCTTGCACTTGGGCTGGCTTTGTGCAGACCTGATTTGTAACCAATTTCTCATTGCCATTTATAAGAGTCATTGCCATTTTCACTCCCATTCCTGAAGAGCTACAGGTGTCATAGATCTTGTAGCCCAGCGAGACTCCAGGAAGTAAGGTTGAACTGTTGTTAATCTCTTCTACTGCAAAGATCAGTGATTGTGTGTATTGAAAGGCTCTGAAGTCCAAGCTAAAAAGGATGTCAAATGCATCATTATGGAATAACAGCCATAATAACCATAACCGTGACAGAAACCATAGTACATTTTTCAATGAATGACTAATGATATTTCAATAATGCTTACCTTTTACAAATGATTGGAGGTGGCATGACTGAATAGGACAGGTCTGTGAACTCCCAACTACTATAAAATGGAAAAATCCCACCAATCATGATATCACCATTCTTCCAAAAATGTGGGTACACAAGCTCTCCATGCAGGCTACAAGTAGTGTCATTAGCTCTGGAAAAATTAATGATGGTTATTATCATATGAAAGACAGTAAATAATGACTCCATCTATATTTACCACTGTAGAATATAGATGATGAGGAAGAGCATATGTGTGTGGTCTACTATGTTCGCTGAATAGGAAGAATCCAATGGTATTTATACATATGGAAAGGCAAATCCTCTATGGTATAGTCACACACATGAACCCCCAATCAAAGGTTTGATGTTTTATATAATACAGTCTTTACAGTGTCTTACAGTCTGCAGAACTTGGATACATGCAATGTCATTTTCAAATTTCATATACAGTTCAAATAAAACAAATAGTGCTTATCATGTTCTCAGTGATATTCAGTCTTCCCATGTTATTTATTAAGTCTAATATATTTGTTTTCCAAATGTGTTGTAGTCACAGCACATTTGCTTTGAACAATAATTTAAACGGGCTTAAAGATACTACATCCACTGACTAATACAGAAGTTTTAACATATTAAAATTCATTTATTCATTCATTTAGTCAGTCAATCAGTCTTTTTTTTTGTCTGAAAGGTGTTTGTAGAATTTGTTGGAAAAATATCCATACAAAATGAACATTTAACAAATATCATTACTAAAAATCCTATTTCAGTGGCTTCTTATGTAAGGCAGAAAACAGTAAGTGAGTAAACATACAATACAGATCAAATGTTAAAATGACTAATATGTTATGTAATGGTTACATGGTCATATACTTCTTACAGGGACATATTAGTGTAAAATATTTACATGTTAGCTTACTTAATAATCATTTGTCCCCATAATTTATTTATAAAATTCTGTAATGGCAGCATGGTAGTGTGGTGGTTAACACTGGGGCCTCAACCTTAAGGGGCACGGCTTTGAGACCTGCCTTTGGGTCTGTGTACATGGAGTTTGCATGTTTTCCCTTTGCTTGGTGGGTTTCCTCCAGATACACCATTTTCAGACATGAAGATTGGACTAAGTGGCATTTCCAAATTGCCTATAGCTCATGAATGTGTGCGTGCTTGTGCCCTGTGATGACCCGGCACCCTGTCCAGGGTGTATGCTGCCTCAAGATCCTTGGAATAGGGTCTAGGCCTCCCACAAGACCTCAAATGAAATAATTTAAAACTCTCCATTAAGGGCTTTGTGAATGGACATTTTATTATATTATATCAAGTTAAGTGTCAAGTGGGTTTTTATTGTTATTTCAACCATATACAGTTGAGCACACAGTGAAACGAAAGAGCGTTACTCTTGGACCAATGTGCTACATACAAATGTTGTGTCTCCTAACATGTTGTGTCTCCTAACAACATTAAATAACAACATAAACATAAACAAAACTAACTAGCTAACTAAGACACTTAATTAGCTGACTAGCTAAAACAAAACAGGTTAACAATACAAATTTACTAAAAACTAACTAGCTAACTAAGACACTTAATTAGCTGACTAGCTGAACTAATCAGATTAACACTATATTTTTACGAAAAAAAAGTACTATACAAAGAAGACAACATAAAGTGCATGTGCAAATGTGCAAACAAGAGTGACCAAATGACAAACAACATGACAGAATCCAATAATCTTGTAATGAATTAATGAGTTGAGGTAATGACATTTCGTGTGAATAGCAGCGAAGATTGATGCAGTTCTTGTGCAATTAACAGTGTATAAATATTGTGGATAAAGCCATTTCAGATTGGTATGTGAGATTTTCGTATGGTTGTTCATGTGATCAGTGTGTTAGTTATCAGTTAAATCCCATTGTTTTGAGGTGATTATGTTTATTTGAGTGTGTGCCAGACCAGTAAGTTTTTATTTAGGAGATATATGGTTTGTGGCAAGAAGCCATTACACGGTCTGAATGTGAGTGCCCAAATGCTTCTGTACCTTTTTTTTCCAGATGGCCAGAGGGTAAATAGTGAGTAGGATGGGTATGTCTGAGCCGATGTTGAGGGACCAGGTGAGATTCTCTTCCTGTGGGACACCGAGAAAAATCACCACAGAGGAGCTGTTGGTGTTTAGCGGAGAGTGGTTTTTCTGTGTCCTCCTGAAGACAACCATCTCTTTTTGTTTTATCAACATTCAGAGGCAGGTTGTTGTCTTTACAAAATTTTGTTAGCCTCTGCACTTCCTCTCTGTATGATGACTCATCGTTCTTGCTGATAGGACCCATTATGGTCATTTCATCAGCAAACTTGATGATGTGATTGAAGCTGTGTGTCGCTACACAATTGTGAGTAAGCAGTTTAAACAGCAGTGTGGTGGTGCTGGAGGTGCTGTCCCCAATCTGCACTGAGTGAAGCCTTCTGGTCAGAAAGTCTAGGATCCAGTTACAGGCCCAAAAGGCTCAGCTTCCTGATCAGGTGTTAGGGCTTGATGTTATTGAATGCTGAGCTAAATTCTATGAACAGCATTCGAACATAGGTGTCTTTGTGGTCTAAGTGTGTGAGAGCCAGATGGAACGGTTAGGACGATACACAAACTGCAGTGAGAATAGTGAGAGGGGCAGCAGGGTCTTGATGTGTCTCCTAAAGAGCCGCTCAAAGCACTTCATGATGATGGGTATGAGTGCAACAGGACATCTTCCGACATCTTCAACATGATTGATACAGGACACAGAAGACTTCTTAGGCACTGGGACAACGATGGTGGTTTTGAAGCACATGGGAATGATGGCGCTGCTCAGAGAGATGTTGAATATGTTGGTAAGAACATTTGCCAACTATTCAGCACATTCTCTGGGCACTCGGCCAGGGATATTGTCTGGTCTGCCACTTTATGGAGGTTCACTCTGCGTACAGTTCTCCTCACATCAGCCGTAGTGAGACATAGTACCTTGTCATTCAACAGAGGAGTAGTCTTCCTCGCGGTCACGCCATTCTGTGCATTGAACTGAGCGTAGAAGCTGTTTCAGTGCAATCTGGAAGGAAGCCGTCAYKGTCACAGGCAGGTGATGATACCCTTTATTTGGTGATGGCTTGTATGCCCTGCCACATGTGCCTATTATTTTTGTGACTATTGTGCAAATACACATGCGGAAATTACTATATTTTGGCCAAGACTAGCAAAGTACACATGCATTTACAATGGAAAGACTAGTTTGATTATTGGCTAATTTCATAAACTCCCTTATACACATTACTGATAATGGATAGCAATTAAGTGTTTTCTACTTCAGAATTTTGTCTTTCTTCTGTGTGTAAATATAACACTGCCTAGATATTGTATTGACATCTGTCTAGAATACATTTATATAGACCTGTTACTGTTGTTCTGGTTACTCATTTGTATCTAGTGAGCGTATGTTAATATACCAAATGCACAAAAATGTACTAATCCCAGAGAGTAGGAAATCCCCCTATCCCTGGAGAGGTATCCTGGAAGAGCTTATGCAGCAGCTATAATGCTAGGAGTCCTTTGGATGTTTGCAGGACCTCTCATAGTGGTTTCCGATTCCAATCATCAAGTATAAACTAGCAAGGCAAAAATTTTATTAAATAGTTTGAAATAAATTCGAAAGAGTGGGGCCAGCCCACACTTTGGAGATGGGAATAATTTGGATAAATCAAAAATCCAGAATCCTAAACACAACAGCCAAAAGAAATGGCAAACTATCATGATCTGTTATGGATCTGAGAATTTRGCCACATTGACAGAGAGTAAACCTCAAGAAAGCTTACACATATTAATGGCAGGGCCAAAATACTTAAGTTGCCACTTGAGTTACGGATTCTAAAACAACAAGTCAAGGCAGACAGTGAGGAAGAACTGCCATAAGCGAAGCTGTGGAACATCCTAAAGATGAAGCCCTTGATTGTACATGGTACAGGATAGCATAGAAAGCAGTGGAACAAAAGAGCCAAGAACCAGTTATCATCCATTGCCAACTCTTGAGGCTTCTTTGATAAGCAGAATGATTTCTTTTGATGTTTAGTTGAAAGACAGCAGGAGGTTGGCTATAAAAAMGGGCTGATAATTCCAGCACCCCTTACTGCTGAAATTCCTATGACAGAACCCAGTTTGAAAGGGATCCAGGAAGTGTTATGAAGCAAGATTGGTCTCAGTCCTATAGAGCAGTAGAATAGTCACTTCTAAGAGGTTTAAGCTTGCACCGGAGTGGCAGAYCAGTGACAGGGAAACATTTGGTTCTGGCAAGTGGTTAAAAGCCAAACCAATACAGGAAATCACCAGACATTACCATGTGATTACATTATCGTGATGTTATATTTTACTCAGTCAGATCACCCTGCCTAAAACTACTCACACACTCATTCACTTATCATCTTTACCACTACCAATGTTCATGGTCACAGGGGGCCTGGAGGCTGTTCCGGGAGACTTAGGGCACATGCCTTAAACCAGTATCATCTAAATTAGTGGTTCCCAACCTTTTTTTCCTCTGAGCCCCTTAGCCGGTATCTACAAAAAGCTGCACCCCCTCACAACAACCTACCCCATTCCATATATGTAAAACAAAAGAATATATTTTCTAAGYTACATATAATTATTTGATTTAATTTTAAATTGTTAGCCACATCCAGATTGTTGGATTTGTCTAACAAGTACCAATGTGGCTGACATACAGGTAATATATCCTTWTTATTGGCAGACAYAAGATGGTTTCAAAGTCCCTCTTGATGCCTGTCTTTCCTTTGCCAATGATAGGAAACAACCTATACTCATACTCAAGATCTCCCACCAAACCACCTTCTAGTGATTACATTTTTTTTCAATATATTCAAGTCATATGTATCTGTATATGCAGTTTATGGAAAAGAAAACAGAAAAAATAATGTAATTTACTGTATTTGTTTTACGAATTGTTACTGCTCTTCCTTGTCAAATAGGTTATATAATAGCTAAAAGTGGGTCAAACAAAAAAGGGAGAGACAAATATACAAATAGCTCTTACTTCAAATTATTGTTATTAAATGTGGTTCTACATTTTGTTCAATAGGGTGGAATTATATTTCCACTAGCCATGTGTTTGAAAATATGATTATAGATTAATTTTATAAATGTATGTATATATTTATTTATTTATTTAGCCCCCTAATATTATTTATTTGGTCATGGGGTCTGTTAGGAACCACCACTGGAGTGCACTGTTTGTTTTTGTATGTTTTGTAGTTTTTGTTGGTTGACTCAGTTTCCCAGAAGACACCTCGGTCAGGTGATGAGAGGGCTCACCTGAACCGAGGTAGCTCATTAAACATCTAATAAATAGCAGTTTGTTCTGGGAAATTGGGTTGAGCATTATTCTTGTCAAGTGGGCATTCCTTTTGTTTGATTTATTTTCTTTAAGTTTATATTTCGGTTTATGTTTTGTAACCTTGGTTTCAAAAGGGCTCTATTTTTGGTTTTCTTTATATTCTGTGTGTAGATGGATTCATGAAGCTGCCTTGTTCAGTGTTTAGTTAGGCTGTGTCTCCTCCTGTATAAGTACTGTTCTGTGTATCCCCAGTGTCGGCCCTCTTGTGTAGTTCTTTGTCTGTGGTGTCCCTTATCTGTTTAGATGTGTGTGGCCACATCTCACTAGTAGGTTAGCTGCTAGTTTGGAATAGCCTCATGTGTCCACTGCCCCTTGTGTTCCGGTCCCCTCGTAGGTCAGTACTAACCTGTTTAGCTACTAATCCAGTTAGATACTAACCCGGTTTGGTCATCATTTCTTACAGCCATATTCCAGTTAGCTACTAACCTAACCCAACTAACCACTAACCAGTCCTGTCTCTAGTTCTGTCTCTAGTCCTGTCTCTATGCCCCTGGTCCTGTCTCTAGTCTCTGTGTTCTGTCCCATGTCTTGTCTCATCTCTAGTCTGTGTCTCCAGTCCTGTCTCCAGTCTAACTAAGTCCAGTCTAACKAACCACTAACCAGTCCTGTCTCTAGTCCTGTCTCTAGTCCTGTCCGTGCCCCTGGTCCTGTCTCTAGTCTCTGTGTTCTGTCCCATGCCTTGTCTTATCTCTAGTCTGTGTCTCCAGTCCTGTCTCCATCTCTAGTTCCCATCTCGTCCTGTCTTGTCTCTGGCCCCTTTTGTGTCTTTAGTTAGCTCCAGCTCCATGTTTCCCTGTGTCAGTGCTCAGTTCCCTGTGTCAGCACTCAGTTCCCTGTGTTGGCTCTTAGCCTGTGTGTAGCCCTGAGCCCAAATTATAATTCGAGTTTGTTGTTTTGGTTCCTTTGTTTGTTTGTCTGTTTTTGAGTTTGTTGATAAAAAGTCTTTCTGTTCATGAACACCTCTGTGTGTATGCCTGCCCTATATGCCCACTGCAACATCAGCCAATCTGGCCTGTAGTCACAGCCAGACCGTGACAGGGTCTTTCACTGATCCTGGTTAACAGAAACAGAAGCTGTAATATGATGGTGTTACTCCTTTTGTATTATAACAAAGWATTGTGTGTATTTATTTATTAAATGCCTTTATATGAGTGGTAAAAGTAAATGACATATAGCTAAATGAATGAGACAACTTTTTTATTTTAAAAATCAGTAAAGATCTTGTAAGTGTTCCGTTCAGTGGATGTTGGGCGAGGCATATTCCCAGAGGTTGAGCCTTAAATTTTAATAGGGAAAAGGAAACATAAACAAACATAAGTAATTAAACATAAATAAACTAAATATGAAACAATGGCTAARAGAACTAAACAGATTCCAACGCAGGAGAAAAAAGAACAGAAGAGATTCAAGACAACTGAAAATGAAAGACAAACTGATTAGCAACCTTGGTTCAGGTGACTGCCCCATMACCTGACAGAGGTGCATTCTGGGACATAAACTGAAGTCTCTGGGCGCAAGGCGCCCTCTGGGGATTTGTCCCTGACCGTACCTTGTACAAAAATTCTCAGATAGGTTAAATAATTGGAGCATTATTTAAAGTAATGTAATTTGGCACCATTTCCCTCCACATATTTTTTATGTATTTTGAACTGCAATTGGTAAATTGCAAATTATTAATAAGGCTCAGTGCCCAATATACTGGATATTATTAGTGATAATATTCATGAATAATAATTAGTAGATCACTTGACTTTTCCCATAATTAGCTTTTTAGTGTTTTTCTCTGGCTGCAATATGATTACATAACATTTTGGAAGAAAGATGCAGAACAGCAAACCAAAGCTGGAGGCTAAAATTGCAAATATCTCCACAGCTACAGTAAATTTTCCAGGTGAACTGACATAAGCTGGAATAAAAGTGATCCAGACTGCAGAGAACATCAGCATACTGAATGTAATGAACTTAGCTTCATTAAAATTATCAGGCAACTTCCGAGCCAGAAAAGCCAAAACAAAACACAAAAGGGCTAAAAATCCTATATAGCCCAGTACAGCCCAAAAACCTAAGTCTGAGCCTAAATTGCATTCTAAAATTATCTTGTCTTTGTAGTGCTTTAGATTTTTGAAAGGAAAAGGAGGAGAAATTGTTAACCACAGTACACAGATAAGGACCTGTATGAGAGTGAACACAAGTACACTGAGTCGCTGTTGTGGAGGGCCAAACCATTTCATGACATCACTGCCTGGAAGTGTAGCCCTGAAAGCCATTAAGACTACTATAGTTTTTCCCAGAACACAGGAAATGCAGAGGACAAAGGTGATCCCAAATGCTGTGTGGCGCAACATACAGGACCACTCAGAAGGTCGCCCAATGAAAGTAAGTGAACACAGGAAACATAGAGCCAGAGAGAAAAGCAAGAGGAAGCTAAGTTCAGAGTTGTTTGCTTTGACTATTGGTGTATCTTTATATATAAAGAATATGATTGCTATTACCACTGTCATAAATGCACCAAAAATAGACACTGCTGTCAGCAAAATTCCCATTGTGTCCTCATAGGATAAATATTCAATTTCCTTCTTTACACATTCATCCTTGTGTTCATTTGACCAATAATCATGCTGGCATTGGTCACATTCAATAGAGTCTGTCACAGGGTGGGAGAAGAGAAAAACAAAACAGAAAAAAACATATTATATATGAAATAATATAAAATAGGGTTTAACAACTCTCTGTAGTTGTTATATAGTAGTCTCAGGTACACTTTTATAAGGAAATTGGCTGGTAAATTTTTATTGAGCATCCTGGAAAATCTGCAACAGGGACTTTCCCTTGGTCCTTTATAGGTATAATCCTTTACCTGTAATATTACTGATCTCTCCTGCAGCACATGGAATACAGTCAAAGCAGCAGATGGGTTTTCCTTTCTGGACAGCTTTTCTGGTGCCAGGAGGACAGCTCGTGTGGCATACTGATATTGGTATCTATTATCAATATGTATATTCGTTATGAAATTCTAATGGAATATTTTTTCAACATTTTTTTCATTATACATTAATTACTTAGTCTGATGTTTTGAACATGGATAACAATTTAGTGTGTATACTCACCTCAGTTTTATTCTGTGCCCACACAATCGAGGCCATGTTTACTGCTAATCGACCATGAGCAGGTAAAGAGGATTCATAAAGTCCAACAGTGACAAATTCACTTTGGTGATCTTTATTTATTTGCCAGTTTATTATCTCATATTTTGCAGGYGGGTCACCATTTACATCAAAATAAACTTCTTCACCTTCTTTGGTTTTGAAATGCACCTTTCGGAGGTGTTCCAAAAACTTGATGGAAATAACACATGTATATGTTATTTAATATTTAAACATGTAGGTCTTTCTTTTAAAAAACTACAAATTAATTTTACATTTATACAAGAAATGTATAAAGTATAAGAAAAAAAATATCTGTCTTTGTAACATTAACTTACGGTGAAAGGATCCGGCTGCCTATTTGTAGGGCATGTTTGATCACAACCAAGAAGTTCATGTAGGGTGTGGGCAATGGCGTACACTCCTTTATACACATTACTGAAAATAGGCATCAAGGACATGTCAGTGAATGTGTTTTCCATCTCAGAGAGTTTTTCTTCTCCTGAACATACTGGTGAGTTCTCTGTATTATTCTCAACTGTATATTTACATTTAAATAAAGCCTCCCAGAATTTAGTAAAAATGGCACTTCCTACAGATTTTAGTGGCTTTATATCTAGAATGAAGTCCTTCAGACCTGCCACCTTTGTTTTGGGGATAGCTAGCCCTATAGCTCCTTGCAGTATGTTGTGTGTATCATGTGTRGCCACTATYGGATCAGCAATCCAGCCCTCAGTTCCCACCCACTGATATCCAGTGATGTTGTATTCAGAAAACACATGCACCAACATTTCCAAATCCCATTGAGTGAGAAATCCCACTATGACCCGAGAAGTGGAGCTTTTAATTTGTTCAACGATTCTTAACACTTTCTCGTGTGAGTAGGTTCTAAAAAATGGAAGGGAATATTCTAAGCATATTCCCAGTTGCTCTGCAACTTTAGTAAAAGTTGCCATTCCATTATTTCCATAATCATCATCTCTTCTTATTGCTCCAACCCAGGTCCAGCCAAAATGCCTAACCATTTCTGCTAGTGCTCTGCTCTGGTAATAATCACTGGGAACAGTGCGCAGAAATGAGGGATATTTCTTCTTGTCACTGAGACACTCACAGGTGGCATAGTAACTGATCTAAAATTGGATTCACACAGTTTCACAATAGTTTTAGTAAGGAGTTATCCACCTAAAATAAAAATTTTACTACACAATTTCTTTTTAATTCATCTTTATATATATATATTTATAGAAGATGTATTCATTTTAATTTTTTATATTGTGGTGTAATAACCAACAATGTATAAATGTTTCACAGTAAAGTCTTACTAATGGAATGTTGGAAGGTCCTATACTCTTTGCTATAGCCATAGACACTGTTGAGTATGTCTCTCCAATTATAGCTTGCACCTGGGCTGGCTTTGTGCAGTTGTTGTCAGATGCTGAGTTCTCATTTCCATTAATTAACGTCATTGCCACTTTAACCCCCAATGCTGCAGAACCACAGGTGTCATAAATCTTGTAGCCCAGCGAGACTCCAGGCAGTAAGGATGAACTGTTGTTGATCTCCTCTGTTGCAAAGATCAATGACTGTGAATATTGAAAAGCTCTGAAGTCCAAACTGTTTAAAAATAATATAAAAAAAGATATACCATACACATTAGTTAATGTTAATTAGCTAACAGTAACTGTACTGCTTTAGGAGCATTAGTCATATTTTTATTTCAATACCTGTCCAATAAATGCATGAMATGTTTTTACTATACTGCTTACCTCATACACCTCATTGAAGATGGCTTGAATGAATAGGAGGAATCTGTGATTTCCCAACTACTATGAAAAGGGAAAATTGCACCAACTATAATATCACCATTCTTCCATATATGCGGGTATACAGGCTCTCCAAGCAGGCTACATGTAGTCTTATTGGCTCTGGAAAAATTTATGATAGYCATTGCARCATGCAAGAGTGTAAAGATAGACTCCATTTATCACTACAGGTTAAGATACTTGATTTAAAGAGAGAGAGAGGGTGTGTRTGTCGGTGAAAGAGAGAGAGAGAGAGATCTAATATGTAATCAAGTTGAACTGAGACCACAAGTGGTATTTATACAAATCAAAATACAAAGTCTCCATGGTAAAGTTCCACTTGGGTTCATGATCAAAGAAGGTGTGGCATTTTGACAGTCTGTTTCACCTTCACATTTGCATAACTGTCAGTTACTATAAATTTTATTTTGCATCTKTAATGGTTAAAATAATTAGTAATATTAGGCAGTACATAAACATAAAGATCTTTGTATTTAAATGTTAAACCAGTGTAAAACAAATTGCATAAATTGCCTCTGATACTCTCAAGTATTGATGCTTCTTTATATAAATCCAAACAACTTTTGCAAAAGTTTAGACACCCATTAATAAATAGATAAAATACATTTTGGTGATTTTTTTTTTTTTTAGTTTCTAGTTCCAGGTCCATTAGAAATGGGTCAATGCACAATATTTTCAATAAACATTGGTGCCTAATTACTTTTTATGTCATAAATTGAACAGATAAAAAATAAAAACATAATCAGTACTGAGTAACACCTCCTCTGGCAGATATCACAGCTTGCAAAAGCTTTTCATAGCCAGCTAAACGTCTTTCAATTCTTGTACTTGGGATTTTCTCCCATTCTTCCTTGCTAAACGCTTGTATTTCCATAATATTATTTGGCCGTCTTTCATGCACAGCTCTTTTAAGATCTACACACAGATTTTCAGTGATGTTTAAATCAGGGGACTCTGATGGCCGTTCCAAAACCTTCAGTCTCTTGAGGTATTCCAAGGTCGATTTCGAGCTATGTTTAGGATCATTGTCCGGTTGTAGAAGCCRTCCTCTTTTCAGTTTCAGCTTTTTTACAGATGGTGTGATGTTTGCTCCCAGAATTTGCTAGTATTTATTGGAATCCGTTCTTCCCTCCACCTGTGTGCATCTGGCTGCAACACAAACCAAAAGGATGACAGATCCACCCACATACTTAACAGTTGGCAAGGTGTTTTTTTCCTCCAAACATGCCTTTGCTGATTGTGGCCAAAGAGTTCTATTTTAAGTTCATCAGTCCACAGCACTTGTTACCAAAATGCATCAGTCTTCTGTGGATGTTCTGTTGCATACTCCTGATGTTGGAGTTTATGTTGGGCATGCAGGTAAGGTTTTCTTCTGTTGACTCTTCCATTAAGGTCTCGTCTGAGTAAGCATCACTGCACAGTGGAACAGTGCACCATCACTCCTGCATCTGCTAAATCTTCCAGGTCAAGTCTAGACACAGCAATGCTATGTGTCAGTAAACTTAACTCAACTGACCACCTGAATGTACTAAATATCCAGCTTATCCSTTTTTTTTTCCCTCTTGGGAAAAACATATTCCAGGTTTCAAATGATAAAATAGTGGTTCTTTGAGAATGAAGATTTACTTTCAGATGTGAAATGACGAATTGACCACCACATTGAAATCAAATCTAAAGACAGCTGAACAAAATACTATAGTGTATAATTTATTTATTTAATTTTTGGGAGGTTGGAGGGTGGCTCTGGCATTGTATGTCTGCTGATATAAACACACCACATTCAACTTCAGCTTTAATAAAGGCTCCCCTGCTCCCTCATCCTCCCCCATACAGTGGCCAACAGCCACGAMTTCTTCTGCACTCCCCTCAATCAACATCTTGGATGACCTCCTATACATCTGACTTTAAATATAATTCACAATCATGCCATCTAAAGAAGTTCTCTTATGACTCTGTGGTTGTGGGATTTATTAAGGATGGTGACATCTCAGAGTACCAGCCTATGGTGGATGACYGTTTTCTGGTGCGAGTGTAACYACCTAYAACTCAACATCAAGAAAACGAAGGTGCTGGTGGTTGACTTTTGGAAAAGTGGAACCCCTGTGACTCCTATATCTGTCCACGGAGTGACAGTGGACATGATCTCTGAGTATAAATACCTGGGAGTGCATCTGCATAACAAACTGGACTGGTCAGTTGACACAATGGCACTCTACAAGAAAGGTCAGAGCAGGTTTTACTCAGAAGGCTCAGGTCTTTCAACATCTGCAACACCATTTTTCGGATGTTTTATGAATCTGTTGTGACGAGTATCGATTTCTATGCTGCGGTCACTGTGTCTCCGATAAGTTGTGTTTGTAGTTTTTTTATATTAGACTCAGTTTCCCAGAAGGCACCTCAGTCAGGTGATGAGGGAGCTCACTTGAACCGAGGTGGCTCAATTAGATACATTATGAAAAGCTGTTTGTTCTGGGAGACTGGGTTGACCATTCGATATGTCAAGTGGGCATTTATTTTAGTTTGTATTTGGTTTTGTATTTGGTTTATGTATGTAACCTTTTTTTTAAAGAAAGGCTCTAGTTTATTTATGTTTATGTTCATTGTGGTTTGAGTTGTGGAGCTGTTCTGTTCAACTATGTGTGGTTAGTCTGTCTCTTGTTATGTGTAAGTACTGTTTTGTGTGTCTCCCATGTTTGTTTGCCTCGTATTTAGTTCCTTGTATGTTTAGTTATCTGTAATAATATGTTTAGCCTCTAGTAGGATTGGCCGCTAGTTGCTTTAGTCTCTAGTAGGTTTAGCCTTGTGTGTGTTCGTTTCCCCATAGGTCCAGCTACTAACCAGTATAGATACTAACTCCTTTAGTTACTAACCCGGTTAGTTAATCACCCCTGTCTACAATAACCAGTTTAGATACTAAACCTATTAACTACAAACATGCTCAGTCATTAGTCTCTAGTCCCTCCTAGTCTTTCCCCGTCTCGTCTCGTCTCTGTTTAGTTCCAGCTCCATGTCTATTTGTCTGTTTCTTTAAAGAGCCTGTATTTCGCTAACTCCCTTTTGTTCATGTTTTGTTCATGTTTTCACCCTCTGTGCTTATGCCTGCCTTTTGTAAGCCCACGGCAAAGACAACAGCTACTAATTCCTCCCGTTTCCTGACAGTTCTCACAACTCAAGATAAGTATCTTATTACCAGTATATTTGTGCAATTTCTTTCTTTTCATTTACACTACACTTCATGTGTATATTAATTATTTTTAGTGCAACATGTAACTTACTGTTTGCTACATTTAATTCTATTTTTATTTGTATTTTTTTTATTTGTATTTGTTTTTATTTCTTTAATTTAAATTTTTTCCTTTTCTAATATATTTCTTCCCAGAAAATAATCAAAGCAACTGTATAACCAAGACAAAGCAATTTCACTCTGGGATTAATAAAGTTCTTTGAATCTTGAATCTTTCTGTGTGCTTGTCTTTCTTTTTTCTTTGCTTGCTTTGCTTTGACTTGTCTTTGGCCCTGATCCCTTACTGGTGCTACTTAAATGATCACACGAAGTGCAGAGATATCAGGACCCTTAAAAAAATCATGACAAAATCAAAACTCCACGGTGTAGCAGCTTTCGGATCTGCCGGTTCTGAAATGTGCAGAGTAATTTTGCCCTCACGAGACCCGCGTCATT
>QMIH01001009.1:125253-142058 GCA_003987875.1 Clarias batrachus
TATATATATATATAATAAAACTAATGAACCTGCACTCTACATGTCGACAAACTAAGTTACTGTCCAATATTTTACTGTATGTGAAATGTAACAATGTTGTCTCTGTGTCTTTACATCATAAGGGGCATCCCAAACGCCATTCTGTTTGCTGGTTTCCACTTTTTTGGACTGTGAACTCCAAACTTTGTTTTGTGGAGGATTTGCAGGAATTAAGATTATTCCCCATCAGGACAGCTTTACAGGACAGAACTTTTAACATTTTCTATATTCACTTACACGCTGAAAATATTCTGTATAATTGTAAATATTGATATCGAGTGCACTGCATTGTATATTTTTTGGCACGATACACATAACCTACTTCTGTGATTTGTTCACATCTACAAATGTTTGTAGAACATGATCATGGTCCATTCGTATATCTGAAGAAATTTGTAACTCAAATGTTCATCGAAAGTCAGGAACTACCTGTACAAATAAGTCAACAGGCAACGAAATTTCCATTTCAAATACCACAGGATACCCCAACCCTACTCTCGTCTTACTTTAGCTTCACATGCACACATACAAACACAAATTAAAAGATGCTTTACGCACACACACGTGTTCGCATTGTTATAATAAATAGTACACACACGCATGGATGTTGAATATACGAGTGAGAGACACACACTAAAACTGACCATGAGCCATGATTACTCACAATTCTGCAGCGCAATAGAGAGAAAAACCATTTGATGCTCAGTTGTGATCACGTGGCACTCGGCGCCAAAACAAGAYGCGCATGCGTGCTACATGATACTCGATAAAACTTAATACTCGTAAATCAAGATTCACTTGTTTTCCAAGTCAAAATGTATTAAATCGTCATTTTTGATCGTCTTGTGGAACATTCACAAACCAGGTYACTCACAATCCAAGGTTCCACAGTATTTAAGTATAGCAAATAAATGAATGTAATCAATTTCCTCACATCTCTGCTTAAGAACAGTAATTTAGTAAATCTAAATAGTTACCTTCCACTTCTGGTCATAACCTAATTACAATTAGTTGATGACATCATACAGCATTAGAGGTTCTGCTGGGAATGTGGCTTAATCTGGCGTATACCCCCTGCATAATATTTTTGGTGTAGAAAAAAAACATTTTAAAAGGTTATGAAAATGATTTAGATAAGAAACAGGGATGTATGAATGATTTATTTATAGACTTTTATTTGAGGCCAAAATATTAACAATTTAGTGCTTTACAAAGAAAAATGTCTTTCCTATTAATTTAAACTTTCTTAATTTTTAAATAGTATTTCCTAATAATTAAAACACAGTTTGTTCTGCTGTCCAAAGTTCCAAATTTTGGGTATAGAATTCAGTGAGCTATACATGTTTTGGAGYCATATTTATTTTATCTCATTTGATAGGCACCCTTCCCATTATTTCTTTTTTTGTGTTTTTCTCTGGTTTGATTATGATTATGTAACACTTTGGGAGAAATATACAAAACAATAAACCAAAGCCTGATGCTAAAATTGCAAATATTTCCACAGCTACAGTGAATTTCCCAGGAGAGCTAACATAAGCTGGAATAAAAGTGATCCAAACTGCACAAAACATTAGCATACTGAATGTAATAAATTTGGCTTCATTAAAATTATCAGGTAACTTCCGAGCCAGAAAAGCCAAAACAAAACACAAAAGGGCTAAGAATCCTATATAACCCAGCACAGCCCAGAAACCTAAGTCTGAGCCTAAGTGACATTCTAGAATGATCTTGTCCTTGTAGTGCTTTAGATTTTTGAAGGGAAAAGGAGGAGATAATGATAACCAAAGCACACAAATCAGGACCTGTATGAGAGTGAAGATAAATACACTGAGTCTCTGTTGTGGAGGCCCAAACCATTTCATGACATTATTTCCTGGAAGTGTAGCCCTGAAAGCCATTAACACCACTATTGTCTTTCCCAGAACACAGGAGATGCAGAGGACAAAGGTTATCCCAAATGCAGTGTGACGCAACATACAGGACCACTCAGAGGGTCGCCCAATAAAAGTAAGTGAACAAAGGAAGCACAGAGTCAGAGAGAAGAGTAAGAGGAAGCTGAGTTCAGAGTTGTTTGCTTTAACTACTGGGGTGTTTTTATATCTATAGAATATGGCTGCTATTACCACTGTCAGTAAAGCACCAATAATGGACACTGTTGTTAATAAAATTCCCATAGTTTCATCATAGGACAGATATTCGATTTCCTTTTTTACACAAGTATCTTTTTCTGAATTTGACCAGTAATCTTGCTGGCATTGTTCACATTTAACAGAATCTGCCATATAGAGAGACAAACACACAGACAGAATTTAAAAAGAAGAATTAAATTAGTTKCAATGAATCTTAGTGTATGTGGTATGTTTAAATCTTGTATATTAATTTTTTTGTTWTAAGCCATGATTGTACCTGATACATTACTGATTTCTCCAGCAGCACACGTTATGCAGTCAAAGCAACAGATAGGCTTTCCTTTCTGTACAGCCTTCCTTGTGCCAGGGAGACAACTCTCACTGCATATAGATCTTGGCATCTATCACCCAAGCAAGTGGTTAATTTCATTAAACATCTCATTAAATTATTTCTTCAATAAACACTGTTTAAGTATTAAAAACATAAATAATACATGCAAATTATATAATTGAACTAAGCATTTGAAGTACACAGTGAAAAAAAAAAACACTCTGTCATTGTTAACCGATTCAAGTCACCTACTTTCCCAAGTACTCACTTGATGTGCATTTTGTGCCCAGACAATAGTTGCTGTATTCACTGCTAATCGATCCTGAGCAGGAAGAGAGGAGTCATAAAGTCCAACCGTTACAAATTCATATTGGTCTACTTTACTTTTTTGCCAATTTATTATTTCATATTTTGCTGGAGGATCACCATTTTTATCAAAATAAACCTCTTCACCTTCCTTGGTTTTAAAACGCACTCTTTTAAGATGTTTTAAAAACTGATTCCAGGGGAGAAAAAGGAACATTACATACTGAACTTAAAACTGTAATAGGAGAATTAATTTCAAAACAGAAATTTAGTTTACCCACTATTATACTTTKCTAAACTTATGTATTTGTTTATGCCTTGAAAAAAAAAAAACACAACTCACTGTGACAGGATCAGGCTGCATCTTTGAAGGACATGTTTGTTTGCAGCCAAAATGTTCATGTAGCGTGTGGGCAATGGCATACACCCCTTTATATACATTACTGAAAATGGGCATCATAGACATGTCAGTGAAGGTGTTTTTTATTTCAGATATTTTCTCTTCACCGGTGCACACTGGTATGCCATTTGAAGTATTCTGTATTCCATATTTACATGAAAACATAGCTTCCCAGAATTTTGTAAAAATTGCACTCCCAGCAGATTTTAATGGTTCAATATCTAGAATAAAGTCATTGAGACCTGTTACTGCTGCTTTAGGAATAGCAAGCCCTATGGCACCTTGAAGTATGTTATACTTGTCCAATGTGACTGCCACTGGATCAGCAATCCATCCCTCAGTTCCCACCCACTGGTATCCAGTAAGGTTGTGTTTAGAAAATACATGAAGCAAAATCTCTAGATCCCAGGGTGTAACAAATCCCACTATCACACGAGAAGTGGAGCTTTTAATTTGCTCAACAATTCTCAACACTTTTTCTTGGGAGTAGGTTGTGAAAAATGGAAGGGAATATTCCAAACATATACCCAGTTGCTCTGCAATCTTTGTAAATGCAGCCATCCCACTGTTACCATAGTCATCATCTCTTCTGATTGCTCCCACCCAGGTCCAGCCAAAGTGCTTAACCATCTCTGCAAGTGCTATGGTCTGGTAATAATCACTGGGTATAGTGCGTAGAAATGAAGGGTATGTMCTTTTATCACTCAGACATTCGCAGGTGGAATAGTAACTAATCTAAAAAAAAGAGTAATAAATGATGAAACAATTATATTATGTCACTTTTAGATTAATGTAATAATTGTCACATTATTAAAAAAAAAATCATTACTAAGGGGATGCTGAAAGGTCCAACACTCTTCGCTATAGCCATGGACACTGATGAATATGTCTCTCCTATTATGGCTTGTACCTGTGCTGGCTTTGTACAGATCTGGTCTGAGGTTGCGTTCTTATTTCCATTTACAAGTGTCATTGCAACTTTCACACCCAGTGCTGCAGAACCACAGGTATCATAGATTTTGTAGCCCAGTGAGACCCCAGGCAGTAGAAAGGAACTGTTGTTGATTTCCTCTATTGCAAAGATCAATGTCTGTGAATACTGAAAGGCTCTAAATTCCAGACTATTTAATAAAATGAGATAGAAATACAAAGTTTTAGTCAGTATTTGGTGTCATAGGTATTGCTATTATTAGCTATTGTTTGTAATAATGTATTGTTTTATTCCACTTCATGTCTTCATTACTTACCTCGTGCATTTGATTGAAGGAGGCATGACCGAATAGGATGAGTGCGTGATCTCCCATTTATTATGGAAAGGGAAAATTCCRCCAAGAATAATATCACCATTCTTCCATAGCTCTGGGTATGCAGGCTCTCCGTGTAAGCTACAAGTATTTTCCTGTGCCCTGCAAGAATTGGCAATGGCTATTATGATGTTTAAGAGTGTAAAGATTGACTCCATCTAGCTATCCCACTCGAGAACTCAAGAGAGTAAGTGATAAATGTGTCATTGGTCTGACCCTTCAGCTAACTGAAAACAAAAATGATTTGTGGTATTTATAAGGAMGTAAATGCAAATCATCCATGGTAAAGGAGAAGGAGGAGGTGTGACATATTTCTAATTATTAAAGCAAAGTCATTTAGACTGTTGTMCTCTAGGTTATGCTTTCTGGCATTTGTTTATTTGTTGGCTGGTTTTTGTTTCACATTTAAATAGATTTATGTTCACATTTCAGTTGACAAATGATTGTGGATATACTGTAGAATATTGATAATACTGTACACTTATAATTCATAGCCTGTAAAGAACATACTTAACATTTCTGAAAGCAATATTGTCTTGGGAAAGAAACACACACATTATATTTGTATACTGCACAACCTCTCCACATCTTTATTTTGACACTTTGTTGTTTTACAGTATGTAATAGTCTGTAAATGCAGACAGAGTGAAAATTAAAATTGGTAATTTTATGTCAAAATGAGTTTATTTGTATAAAATAATAGTAATAACAATAATAATAAAAAAAAAAACGCATTTGGAGACACCAGCTTGTCCAGTTTAGCTAGTGGCAGTTTCCCTAGAGTTTCCAATTCTTCCGAGTTTTATGTTGGTCTCCAATTGTACTGGATCTTTATTTACATATTTTGCACTTCATAATGCACCACACATTCTCGATTGGAGCAGGCAGGCCAGTCCACCCATACTCTTTATAAAGCAGCCACTAAACAGAATGCGGTTGATGTTGTCCTGCTGTAAGATACAGAGATGTCTCTAAAAAATGTTGTTTGGTGGGCAACATATTTTCCAAAAAAAGAATATTTGCTCTATCTGCAGTCTAGTGCCGCCACATATATGAAGGCACTGCATTAATGGTGCCCTGACAGATATGCAATTTGCATTGAAGTTGTATAAAGACTCAGATATTGTCAAAGAGGACACAATCGTAACCGAGGAACTTTACCACAGTGTTACCACAGTGTCTTTTGTGGGGATTATCTTTTCTTTGTCTTCAGTGGCTGATGTAAGAGTGATTATTTTTTCTGTTTTATTTGTCTTTGGATCTTTTGCTCTTCATTTTAAATCAAATTGACGATTGATGCTAATGTGATCACCCTGTATAAGCAGAAGGGCCATCACAGTGAGTGCCATAAAATATTGCTCCTTAGCATAGTGGGGGAGTCAGACCAACAGACTGCAGAGATTCCAGACTGGATGTTTATATCCATCAAGATTTGCAGTCCAGCTTCAGGTCAGGTATCCATATTCAAAAAGACTTATTTATTCATTCATTTAGATATTTTCAGGGGAAACGGCATAAACAAAGGAATCAACAATTTCTGATTATTGGCCTTACCAAGACCTTTAGCATTGCTAACCTGACTATTTAATGTACCAGAGAAAATTAGCTTATTCCTAAATTTCATGAGTCTGATTGCAGCCTTCCACATTAATTTACATGGGAAGATCAGTTTTAAAAGTGAAACATTAAATGCCTGCATTGTGGAAATTCTAAAAACTCAGAGACAGCACAATCATGCTAAAAGAGGTTAATTCATGACTGTATCTACATCCAAGCAATAGAGCAATGACAATCATGAAAAGTCGTCAGTGTTGGGTAAAAGTCATCACATGAGTTGGGTAAGAGATGCATGCATCCATGTGATAGATTTCTTTCGGAGGGCGATCTCCACAAATTTTGTTTTGAGTGCTTGGGGAAGAACATGATTGCCTCGGGCTTCAGGGAGACTGTGGATATTGCAATCTTCTCCTTATTAATGTGCTCCGCGCAYGGCTCGCTTTCTTTAAAGAGACGCGGTGCATTCCTGGGGCTGCGTGCTGGCAGACACACACGAGACGGAATTCCCCCTTTCTCTCGCGCTCTCTCCAGATCAGGAAGTTTTAGCTTCCACTTCTCAAGCGCGCTCCGGCACTTCTTGTGAAGGACCGGAAGAATCTTCCTCTCTTGCGTCTATGGAAGTAGCCTCCTCACAAGTGTAGCTCCTCCAGTGTGATAGAGCGTTTGAGGAATTATTGGAGGTTATAACGCATGTGGCCAAGCGGTTGCATATCGACTGGCCGCAGAAGCGAGATTCCCCCAAGTGCTCGAAATTAGCCGACAGGTTTCTGTCGGGTGGCCGGGGGATGGAACGTCAATGTCTCTCTCTCCCCTTCTTTGGCGACCTCCATGATGAGTTAATTATTTCATGGAGCAAGCCGTATTCACTGCATGGTTTTGTGCCATCGACTTGAACTTATTCGAATATTGTTGATGCGAAAGCACATGGTTATATGATGATGCCCCAGATAGAAGAGACGCTTGCGGGCTATCTCTCTCCTGGGACATCATCCTCCCTGAAAAAGCCTACACTCCCCTCCAAGCCGTGTAGATTGACATCTGCTTTGGTGGGAAAACTTTTCAGGCAGYGGGTCAGGCAGATTTGCAGACCTACTAGGCTGACCTGCTGAAGGACCTGAACACCGGCGGGGCTATTGATGAAAGTTTGTTTGCAGAGCCACAGATCTGTCTCTCCATGCAACCAAGCAGATGGGCCATGCTGTTGGCTGTTCTATTGCTGCCATGGTATCCACGGAGAGGCATTTGTGGCTGAACCTCACGGGCATCAAGGATAGGGAACGTGCTGTTCCCTATCCTAGTACATCTCGCCTTCTGGCCTCTTTGGCGACGCTGTTAATTCTCTTTTCAAAGAGAAAGTCCTGAGGCTCATGCGCACGGGGCCATGGGGGTGTCTCCCCCCGGGGAGAGGTGCCTGGATTTCCTTTACAAAATAGGGCCTCCTGCCTGGCACTCCCAGTAGGCCGGTGTTCAATCCCCRTGTATTACGGGGCACGTCGGGGAGTGTTTCGGCGATCGTTGGTCTCCAACGAAATGTTGGKTGTTCGSTCATCTTCTGCCACACTTCATGATACCGAACACATAAMACCCCCCCATCCAGCCGAAGTGTCAAAGCTCGTGCCCCTTTCAGAGAAGGTGGCAGCGTGGAAACTACTGCTAGGTGTATCTCTTTGGGTACAAAGGACTATAGCCATAGGGTACAGGATTCAGTTTGCACATTGTCCTCCGCGTTTCAACGGTGTGGTCTCCACTACCGTGACACCAGACCGAGCACATCTGCTGRCCCAGGAATTACAGACTCTGCTGTGCAAAAGGGCCATAGAACAGGTTCCCCACCCAGACACAGAGTCGGGCTACTACAGTCAGTACATCTTGGTTCCCAAGAGAGATGTGGGGTTGCGTCCGATTTTGGATCTTCGTGGCTTGAATCGCTATCTCAGGAAATTCAGATTCAAGATGTTGACTGTCAAAATGATTGTTTCTCAAATCCAACCAGAGGACTGGTTTGTGACAATCGTCCTCAAGGATATATTTCCATAATAATATGATACGCCAGCGTAATTGAAACCATTTTAAGTGCCAGGGCTCCCTCCACTAGAAGGACATGCCCTCAAATGGATTGTATTTGAAAGTTGGTGCATGGCAAGACATGTAAACCCAGTTCACTGCCAGATTGTTTCAGTGCTGGAGTTTCTACAAGAAAAGTTGCTYATGCTCTAGTACTCTCAGAACATACRAAGCCACTATTTCGGCTTGTCATGCTCTGACCGATGGGGTTTCTGAGGGGAAGCACCATTTAGTTGTCCGTTTTATTCAGGGAGCTAAACGGTTGAGGCCGCCCATTASAGCAACGGTCCCTTCGTGGGACTTMGCTATTGTAAGGCCTGGCTGACACCCCCTTTGAACCACTAGAGTCAGCGCCTGTCAGGCTTCTGTCTCTCAAGATGGTTTTTCTTATGKCTATTACTTCTTTCAAGAGGATTGGGGATCGGCAGGCTCTGTCAGTCTCCCCATCCTGCCTAGACTTTGCCCCTGGGCTAGTCAAAGCTATTCTGCATCCTCACCCGAACTATCTTCCGAAGGTTCCATTCTCGACCATGCACCTAGTCGTTCTCAAAGCCTTCTGTGCTTTGCCTTTTACAGCTCTGGAGCAGGAAAGACTTCACTTAGTGTGTCCAGTACGTGCTCTTCAGATTTACGTCCACCACACTAGCCAGTGGCGTAAGTCAGAGCAGCTCTTCATTTGTCATGGGGATCGCAACCGGGGGGCGGCTGCCACTAGACAGACGCTGTCACACTGGGTGAGAGATGCTATTGCCCTAGCCTATGAGGCGCATGGTCACACTTCGCCTCTGGGAATCGTGCCTGGACGTTCTTCAGACAAAATTGACCTGAGGATGTTTCCAGTTCACTCCTGTTTATAGCCTGCTGGTGCACCTTATTTGGTGACGTCACCTGACTGAGGTCATAAGCCAAAGTATTCAGCATTTTTGACATGCACAGGCTTCACAACCGGAGAACAAAGGGATGTTCCCATAGCGTTTTCATGCAGCATCTCATTCCCACTTTATCAGGGAACACGGTAACAGCTAAGTAACCCGAGACATTTTCATATATTATGGAAAATGCTTGTTGTTTGACATGTGTCCCTATGACTGAACAATTAGCAGTATCATACYCAGAGAAACATACTTATATGGAGGAGTTGCACATAAAATAATTTAATATGGTGAAAAATAAGAGGTTAGTTAAGAAAAAAGATTGATACAAAGGTTAAAATAAACACCTTCAATCTTCATTTTTATTCCAGGTGGTCAAACATGTTTGCAATCAGAGTTGGCACAATTTTAAGGGATGTTTTATCCCCCAAGTCTGCCTTAAATCGAACTTTAGGTGCATAGGTGCACATCACCATAGGTCTTGGTCATTTTAATTTAGCTTTCTCTGCACAACGATGGTGACGTTTGTCACCCCAAATGCGAGTATAATGTACTTAATTGCAACTACATCATATAACTTTAACTTTAGGATATTTATTTAGTTATTTACATTAAGGTATGTAAAATGTGAATCAATAAATCTTAATTAGGTATGAGGTTTGATCAAATATATACTTCATATTGGGAAATAATAATTAATATTTACATTATTTATTTATTGACCTGGCACCTTCCCCATGATTTGCTTTTTGGTGTTCATCTGTGGCTTCAGGATGATTATATAACACTTTGGAAGAAAGATACAGAATAACAAACCAAAGCTTGATGCTAAAATAGCAAATATCTCCACAGCTAAAGTAAATTTTCCTGGTGAGCTGACATAAGCTGGAATAAAAGTAATCCAAACTGCACAGAACATCACCATGCTGAATGTGATGAATTTAGCTTCATTAAAATTATCTGGAAGCTTTCTAGCCAGAAAAGCTAAAAGAAAACTTAAAAGTGCTAAAACCCCTATATAACCCAGCACAGCCCAAAAACCTATGGCTGAACCCAAACTGCATTCAAGAATGATTTTTTCCTTATAGTACATTAGATTTTTAAAGGGAAAAGGAGGGGAGATGGTCAACCAAAGCACACAAATAAATACTTGTATAAGAGTGAAGACAAGAACACTGAGTCTCTGTTGTGGAGGGCCAAACCATTTCATAACATTTCTCCCAGGAAGTGTAGCCTTGAAGGCCATTAACACCACTATTGTTTTTCCCAGAACACAAGARATACAGAGAACAAAGGTGATCCCAAACATTGTGTGGCGCAGCATACAGGACCACTCAGAGGGTCGTCCGATAAATGTAAGTGAACAGAGAAAACACAGTGTTAGAGAAAAGAGCAACAGAAAACTCAGTTCAGAGTTGTTTGCTTTGACTATTGGGGTGTTTTTATATCTGTAGAATATGGTTGCTATTACCAGTGTCAAAAATGCGCCAACAATGGACACTGTTGTTAACAAAATCCCCATAGTTTCTTCATAAGATAAATATTCAGTTTCCTTTTTTACACACTTATCTTTGTCTGGATTTGACCAGTAATCTTGCTGGCATGGCTCACATTTTATTGAGTCTGTCTCACACACACACACACGCACACACACACACAAAGAGAGAGAGAGAGAGAGAGAGAGAGAGAGAGAGAGAGAGAGAACAAATATAGTTTGAGTCAGAACACAAAACTTAGCTCATTATTATTATTATATCTTGATATATAGGATTTTTTTTAATTTGTGTACATATTGACATTTTTCAACTTTGTCTGTTGTTTATATTCTTGTAAAGCTGATTTGCAGCAATGGCCACTGTTAAAATTGCTATTTAAAAGAATTGGACTGAGTTAAAGTTGTGTACCTGACATATTACTGATCTCTCCATCAGCACATACTATGCAGTCAAAACAGCAGATAGGCTTTCCTTTCTGGACAGCTTTTCTTTTGCCAGGGGGACACCTTTCACTGCATACAGATTTTGGAATCTATGACCAAGGAAAACATTGAAATTTGTTGAGTGTTTTTGCAAAGGCTGGCTTTATTTTAATAATGTTACTATATTTGAAGTGCACAAAAGACCACCTGATCATAACCATTTGCAGTATATTTAGATCAAATTACATACATTACCAAATACTTACTTGATTTGCATTTTGTGCCCAGACAATTGAGGTCATGTTTACTGCTAAGCGATCATGAGCAGGAAGAGAGGGGTCATAAAGTCCAACTTTGATGAATTCATAATAATTTTTTTTATTCTTTTGCCAATTTATTATTTCATATTTGGCTGCAGGATCACCATTTTTATCAAAATAAATTTCTTCACCTTCCTTGGTCTTGAAACGCACCTTTTTAAGGTGTTCTAAAAACTGATAGGAAAAAAAGGTATTATTTCTACTATATTGTTCTAAACATTAACCTACAAACAGATTTCAGTAAAGATGCTTTCTGACAATGCTATACAAATATAAATTAGTTTAACCAAAAATATAGATTTTAAAAAGATACAGTAAATGTTTATTTATGTGAATGCAGCTCATGCTTATCAAAAGCTTTTGAGTACATAGGAGTCAGCCTTGAAAATACTCTTAACTCACTGTGGCAGGATCAGGCTGTTTCTTTGTAGAACATGTCTGTTTGCAGCCAAGAAGGTCATGTAGTGTATGGGCAATTGCATATACTCCTTTATACACATTACAGAAAACCGGCATCAAAGACATATCAGTAAACGTGTTTGTCACCTCGGACACTTTCTCTTGTCCTGTGCATACTGGTATGTTAGATGAATTGTTTTGCACTGCATATGTACAAGTAAACAGAGCCTCCCAAAATTTTGTATAAATGGCTCTTCCAACATCTTTCAGTGGTTGTATATTTAGAATGAAATCCTTCAAGCCGGTTACTGTTGAGTTGGGAATAGCAAGCCCTATGGCACCTTGCAATATATTGTACTTATCCATTGTGGCTCCTAGCGGATCAGTGATCCATCCCTCAGTTCCCACCCACTGGTATCCAGTAAGGTTGTGCTCATAAAATATATTAAGTAAAATCTCCAGGTCCCAGAGAGTAAAAAATCCCACTATCACTCGAGACGTGGAGCTTTTAATTTGTTCAACCATTCTCAACACTTTTTCTTGTGAATAGGTTCTAAAAAATGGAAGGGAATATTCTAAACATATGCCCAGTTGCTCTGCAATTTTCGTAAATGCAGCCATCCCATTGTTACCATAGTCATCATCTCTTCTTATTGCTCCCACCCASGTCCAGCCAAAATTCTTGACCAACTCTGCAAGTGCTAAGGTCTGGTAATAATCACTGGGGATTGTGCGCAGAAATGAAGGATATGTCCTTTTATCACTCAGACATTCACAGGTAGACAAGTAACTGATCTAAAAGTAAATTATTATTTATAGTTATATAGTAGTTGTTATATAGTATAGCACCACAGTTAGTATTTTCCCTATAGCCCAATAACATTTTTATTCATGAATAAACTCTAAATAAACCCATCACATTTATAATAATGTTGTCAATATCACAAAGAAATAGTGAGAGAAAGAAAACTCACTAAGGGCACACTGAAAGGTCCTATGCTCTTTGAAATAGCCATGGACACAGATGAATAAGTCTCTCCTATTATGGCTTGCACCTGGGCTGGCTTGGTACAAATYTGGTCGGAGACGAATTTTTCATTTCCATTCACAAGTGACATTGCTGACTTCACTCCCACTGCTGGAGAAGTGCAAGAGTCAAAGATCTTGTAGCCCAGTGAGATTCCAGGCAATAAAGATGAACTGTTGTTAATCTCCTCTACTGCAAATATTAAGGACTGGGAATACTGGAAGGCTCTGAGTTCCAGACTTGTAAATAATAATAAAAAAAAGTTAGAAATACACATTTATACACATTATTCTGAATATGATTACGCATCACATTGTTTTAATCACAATTCATTATTTCTTACCTTATGCAATTCATTGATGGCATGACTGAATAGGATGAGTCTTTGATTTCCCATTTTTTATGAAAGGGGAAAATTCCTCCGATGTTAATATCACCATCCTTCCATATATGTGGGTATACAGGCTCACCACGAAGGCTGCAAGTAGTCTCTTGAGTACTGGAAGAACTGATGATCGTTATTATTAAATGCAAGACAGTAAATATTGACTCCATCTACCAACTGTGAGAGAAAGAAATAAAGACTTCGACCTTTGTTGGTCTGATCTGTTAGGTGAGTGAACAGAAATATTCTGTGGTATTTATATGCAAGGAAATGCAAATTTTCCATGTCATATGGAATAGGAGGTGCGACATGTTTATACGGTAGTTACAGAAAGAACCTATTGTATCTTGTGCTTCTTTAATTGATTGTTCTAAATAATTTTTAAATTAAAGAGCTCATTGCTTAAAATCTGTAATATACATTCAAATCTCTAACAATAAAATACATGTATTGTAATAAATAATCTTTTTGAATGCTTAAGTGTCACTAGCTAAGTATGTTTCCTGCATGAATTGTTTCGTTTATTTTTTTTTTCTTTTTTTTACCCAGTAAAACATGTAATTTGGTTTGGAATCAGATTCCAGCTGACAAAATATCTTGAATGCTCCATCACATTGATAAAACAAAGAATAATGCACTAGTGACCGATGGCAACAGTTAGTTTTAAATGTTTAAGTTTTACATTTTTTTATGATCAACATCAATCAAAAGGATATTAATAAAATTACATTTTAGTCATATACTGTATATATATATATATAAACAACAAAACAAAAATGATTGAAAGAATGAATGAATTGGGCAGTAATTATTTCTCCAACAGTGTATAAGTTCAAGAGAGCAACATTAATACTTTTAATGCTATMAGAAATATGTGAATGTAAAAGTATGTTTCAACAAGAGCATGTTTTAGTTCAGGTAAATTTAAAAAAAAAATGTGTGAGGCTATATGAAGGCTGTTCTGGATAARCCTGTATATCCCAGATGATCAGCGTTTTCTGAAATGCTCAAACTTTCCATCTGGCACTCAGTCCCACTCTCATTATAATCTAATAATAATGCCACATACAAAATCTAAGAAGATTTGATTAGAAACACATAGAGGTGATCACAGGTGACTGCAGTAAAACCTGATCAAAAATTCATATAAACCAGATGAATTGGGAAATACCTTTTTTTTTATTTTATTTTATTTTTTTTTATGGAACCTTGGGGAAAAAATGGGAAGTGTGCAGAGCCAGACGTGAGAGTGTTTTTAAGATAAATCCTGTGCCAATAAGATGTGTTTTTAATACTCTTCTGTTTTGCTACTGGGCAGGGGCCACTTGAACTTTTTTGTGCACTTTTTATTTTTGTTCTTGCGGTATGTTTGAGGACACAGACCATAATGCCAGGAAAGTTATAACAACTCCACAAATGAACTAAGCTAAATGAAGAACGTGGTTTCGAGCAACGACAAGACTGAACACCATACTTACTTAGGGTCATAAAATTTGGAGTATATCTTCAAGYAATAATCCTTCATCATGTACAAAAAACAAATGAATACAAGGTAGGGGTCTAACAAATTGTTTTAAATTTAGAAGATAAATAAAAAAAAAGTCTGTATATTGTTAATTTCGGTTAACACATACTTGCAGTTATGTTCTGACAGGACATGGAGGGTAATCTAAGGGCAGAGAAAATACTAAAATATCTTGTTGGCCAYTTTTATTGGCCAGACATGCATGAGAATGTACATAAATGTTTCTTGCCTTGTTGGGAATGCCAAAGGGGGAAAGATACTGACCACTCCAAATGTATGCTGCTTTCTTTAACCAAGGTTCCCTTTGAAAGAACTGCCATTGGGCTATTAGATTGAATGGCACATTGACATCACTTTGTAATAGTCATTGTGAACTATGCAGTGTGATGCATGAAATCAGTGGCTTGCAACATTTCAGCATGCTGTTGCACAGGCACTCCTCTCCATTATCAGAATCGGGTTTTATTCGCCAAGTATGTTGGCACAGAGAAAGAATTGGATTCTGGCTGTTTGTACTGTAGCTCTCAAAGTACAGACCAACATAAACCACTATACACAGTAAGTACACAACTTCAGTAACTTAAATAAATTAAATTAAATAAAGACAGGAAGGATCCTAAGTATGTACATATAATAAAGTGCGCATACAGTGAGTGTGTAATGTACTGCAAGTAACCCTGGTGTACGTATGTCACATATACTATAATAAGTAATGCAAATGTTCAGTAATGCTCATTAGGATGCAATGAATTTTTAGAAAGCATGGTTTATACAGTATATAGTACCAGGTGTTTGATTAGTGCAAATAACAGTCATGTACAGAAGGGGGTGTAAAAATTTTGTAAAATGCTTGTTGGTGCTTTACAGCAGATTGCATATAGTCCAGATCAACTATTTATGAGGGTGATTGCCCTCAATTTTACTTGTGAAGCATTACTTTCAAGGTAAAAAAGGTTGTGTCTAGGATGTGAGGGGTTTGTAGAGAATTTTCCTGCCCATATCCTGGTTCTTGTAGCGTACAAGTCATGAAGATTGAGCAGGGTAGCTCAAATATTTTTTTCAGCTGTTTTTTAAAAAATTTTTTTTAGTATTTTCTGCAATCTGTTCCTGTCCTGTTTTGTGGCTGTTCCAAACTAGATAGTGATGGATGCGCCCAGCACAGGCTCAAAAACTGCAGTAAAAAAAATCAGGAGCTCCTGCGGCAGACCATACTTTAAGGATGGAGTTGATGTTTGATTCCCATTTCAGGTCATGTGTAATGGTATTTAAAAAAAAAAAAAAAAACTTGAATGTTTCTACGGTTGACACAGGGTTGCTGCATATCTCAAAGGTTGGAACTCTAACTGATAATGGTATAGTGTCTTTAGGCCAAGCAGAGAAGTTTCACCAAAAGAAAACGTACTCATATTCTCATACTCATAACTACCCATATTAAGTTTAATATTTCTCTGTAACCCTGTGCCTCTGGAGATGGTAGTTCCAGAGAAGGCAGAGATGGGACTGGAGTTAAATCTTAACCTTCCGGTTCAATTTGCCCTCATCTGTTGACAAATCACCTCTGATTGACATACAATTTAGGTTGTCAAGTTGCAAATGCAGGTTGCAACTTATCTGTGCGCATACGTGTGCGTGCAGCAGCTTGGTGCGTTTGCTCCCAGAGTTTTTATACTTTCCTTCTATTATTTATTTATAACTTTATTTTGTATTAAAAAAGTAGGGTCACCCTTTCAAACCATGCAGTTTGAAAGTGGTATCGTTCGTGGTTACATAACGGTAATTATGTTTTCTGCACTCCGGGTGATCAGCGCGCAACAACAAGGAGCCGATTCCTTCGTTTACACCAGGGAACAGCTGATCGCACTGAAGCCGGCCGGCATTAGAGATCCGATTCTGTATAGGCGTCTAAATATTCCCGATGCGATACGGAAGAGGGCAATAAGAAGATGCAGAGGTGGAAGAAAGTGACGCGGAGGAAGTAAAGATGAAGGGAGATGAGCGGAGCATAAGGAAAGGATGAGAAAGTACAAGCCTTATGTCCCGTCTATTATCATGGGCAATGTGAGCTCTCTGGACAATAAGATGGATGAGTTGGTCGCTTTGTTGTTCGCTCTTTGTTCGCCCATATTATTTACCGAGAGAATTCTCTCATGTGATAATAACTGCTGTGTACATTCCTCCGTCTGTGAATGCCGCTGCCGTGTGTGACGTCATCCACTCTGTAACCGCCAC
>QMIH01001009.1:162123-209733 GCA_003987875.1 Clarias batrachus
TAATGTAAGTTTAAACAGGCTTTGTCTCAAAACACTTCAAAAAGACTATTAAAACATGGTTTACATATGGTGATTGTGATAGCAAGTGGTTAGAATGATGTTTTTCTTTTAAAAAAGGAGAAAGCTCATGTGGCTTTAAATTTATTAAACTAAACTATGCAAAAAGGTAAGTAATATAATATATTCCAACAGTAGTAGCAACACAGCATAAGTGCATACTATCGGTGTGCATCAGGTATTTGACCATATGAAAGTGTTGCACTTTTGTCTGCAGTAAAACATGTAATTTGTATGATAAAGAGAGATAGTAGTATTAGTGAGAGACAGTACATCATATTTATTCCTGTATTTTATTAGAAGTGATTTTTTTGGCCATCAATAAACTAGTCTAGATTGGTTGGTAGTTAAATTAGTTTCATAAGGTTTACTGTCACGGTGCCACTAGGGGGAGAACATCCAGATCCAGTAGCAGAGAGGAAGAGAGACCAGGAAAGAGAGGCTTATGGCCAGCAGAAGGGGAACTAAGTAGGCTGCTCAACACTGGGGTGAATAGGACAATGAACAGGAGACCAGTTGGGACACATGGAAGGTGGGGTTGATACGGCACATGGACAGTGGCAGAGAAAGCTTAACGGAGCAGGGGTTGATGACCCGGGAAATGGAGAAGGACCCAATATACCTGGGAGACAATTTTCTTGTGGTTTTTAAGGGTATGTTGCTTGTGGACAGCAATACTCTTTGACCTACATGATATCTGGGGGCTGCAGAGTGGTGGTGGTTGGCCTTATGTCGAAAAATGTTCACCGAATGCCGCAATTGAGAGCGGGCCTGTTGCCAAGTTCTCTTGAGGTTGGGCCGACGGTACTGCGACGACCTCTTCTTGAGCAGGGGACAGAGGTGGTTGGTATCCCAGAGAGCACTGGAGTTGTCACATTCTGGTGGAAGACGTGGGAAGCGAGTTGTGAGCGTATTCTATCCACGGGAGAAATCTATTCCATGAGACAGCATCGCGTAATGTCATACATCTTAGAGACTTCTGTAGTTCCTGGTTGATCAGTTCCTAGTGTGGCACCAATGCTTATAGCAGTGGGCCCCTGTCTTAGATGATATCTGAAGGAAGACCATGGAGTCGGGAAACATGAGACACTAGGAGTTCAGCTGTTTTTTTAGCTAAAGGGAGTTTGGAAAGCGGGATTCAGTGAGCGGACTTGGAGAATCTGTCCACTACTGTCATGATGCAAGTATTGTTGTCTGAGGGTGGTAACCYCGTGACAAAATCGAGACAGATGTGCAACCACGGGCAATGAGGGATAGGGAGCGGTCTGAGAAGGCCCACTGGGGGGCAATTCATGGCTTTATTCCTGGAACAAATATCACATACCAGAAATGTTGCTCGATAAGAAACAGAGTACGGGCTACCCCTAGATGTCATGGGAACTTGAAGCTGTGGGCCCAGTCTAATACAGGGGGACAGAGAGAGCTTGGTACAAAGAGTTAGTTAGGGGGGGGGGTTACTTGGACCCGGCTCATGTTCCAGCATGCATAGCACCAGGYTCTCTATCTCTAAACAAGTGTCAGGGACAAGACAATTTAGAGAAACAATGGTTGCTTTGGGGATAACGGGTCAGGGAAGGTGAGGATAGGGACAGAGATGAAAAGACACTTGAGTTCCTTAAAGGCCTTGTCCRCCAGTAAATTCCATCGAAACAGTGATTTAGTCGATGTGAGGGTAGTGAGAGGTGCTGCAACAGAGCTATAGTTCCGGATGAAATGTCTGTAAAAATTGGCGAAGTCCAAAAAACTTTGAAGTTCCCGCCTTGAGGAGGGTACCGGCCAATCGGTGACTGCCTTTACTTTAGCTGGGTCCATGCAAATACCTGATGATAATATGATGAACCGAGGGAAGAAGGAGAAGCCGCAATTTTTTTTTTTACATTTCTCAGCATTGACGTAAAGCTTGTTCTCCATGAGCCTTTGTAGAACCTGWTGGACATGATATCTGTGTTCTCTCAGGGTATGGGAGAAAATCAAAATGTCATCAAGGTAGACGAATGCAAAGACATTAAGGAAGTCTCTCAGTACATCAGACAGCTGGGGCATTAGTCAGCCCGAAGGGAACCACGAGGTATTTGTAGTGGCCCATAGGTATATTAAAGGCTGTCTTCAATACAGGGTAATAGAGATTTGTCTTTTTTTTCCACAAAGAAGAACCCCGTGCCCACTGGACAAGAGGAGGGACAAATGATTCCTGTGGCAAGGGATTCCGTCTTGTATTGATCCATGTCCTCTCTCTCAGGGCGGGAGAGAGAGTATAATTGTCCTTTGGGTGGGGTAGTACCGGGGAGAAGGTTAATAGCTCAATTGTATGGGCGGGGCTAGTGAGAATGCGCGAGACTTGCTAAAAACTTTCCAGAGATTTTGCTACTCGGCTGGGACATTTGAGAGTTTGGAGCAGTCCTCAAGCAGAGAAGGTGGAGACCCTTTTACAGCAGGTTGGAGACATGATGACAAACATCAAGCACTCCATTCCATTCTCTTCTTGACCCAATCTATGTGGGGATTGTGTATCTGTAGCTATGGAAGACCCAACCRAGTTCGAAGCTCTTAGCAATCAAGAAAGAGATGACTTTTGAGTGGTTTCTGAGAAATACAAAGTGACTGGTACTGTGAGGTGGGTGATGGGAGTCAAGAAACAACCATCAAGAGCCTGGACACCCCAGGAGGGTGATAATGTACACCACTGTAGCTAGTTAAGTAGGGAAGGACAAGGCCTGTAATTTGAGGACTAGAGAACACAGAGTCAGGGAAGAAGGGCAGGTGTTAGGGTCCCCATCATAAGTAGGCRGGACAGTAAGGCAGGGTAGGAAGGCGGAACTGGGGGATTTGTAGTTGCTGGATTTGGTTGGCAAGAGAGGTCAGGGTCTCAGTTACTGTTTTGAGAGTGCTGGTGACTTCCTGAATGTCATGCTGATGTGAACCCAGGAGAGCTCCCTGAYTTTCCAGTACTGATCTCAACTGGGCAAACTCTGTTAAATCCATAATGGCCAGATTATACTGTCACAGTGCCACTAAGGGGGAAACACGCAGATCCAGTAGCACAGAGGAAGAGAGATCAGGAAAGAGAGACTTATGGACAGCAGAGTGTGTCCCGGCACGGGGAGCTAAGTAGGCTGCGCACCACTCCACGTCAGTGAAATTTATGACCATGTAGAATCCAGTAATTGGATCTYKTAGTCAACACGGAAGCAAAATTTGAAAGTCAGTAATTTCTTGTGGTCAGACATSAGCAGGCAGTCTTGTGGTCAAACATGAGCGAAGTTCAAAGCTGGTAATTCCAACAGTTTTAGATCCAAGAGCAGGCAGAGTTGAGTTCAAATGCAAGTGAAGTTCAAAGCCGGTAATGCCAATAGTGTTGGATCCGTATCGCGAAGGCAAAGACGAGAACGAGAAACAAAGCGAGGTCATAACCGGAAGACTGCGACAAAACAAAATGCGAGAGTAAAGGCAAATTCGGCACAATAATCTGGCGACAGGTAGGTGCCTTGCAGTGTCTTAAATAAGCAGATCTGATTAACTCAAATCGGCATCTGGTGAGCTCGAGCTGTGACTGAGACTGGAGCGATTTTGATTATTTGCGGAGGAGCTATGTTGTGGGCGAGATCTGGCGCGTTGTGACATTTACACTTCATGGTTSTTGATGAGGTTTATGCAAATTTATTTACACAAAGTCTAAAATAGTAAGCCACAAATTATCATCCATTTTTATCATTATAACTTGTTTTATTGACATTTTTAACCATATCATCTTAATTTCCATTGCCAATGTAATGTTTAATATGACACAGTAGAGGGCACACATTAAATTATTGACAAATTAAATAAAATATAAGAAATAATTTAAGAAAAAACTAATGATGGAACTAAAGAAGAAAGCTATAATAAAATAAATGTAAGGCAAACTATCAGGAAAGAGAGACTTATGACCAGCAGAGGGCGTCCCGGCGCGGGGAACTAATGAGTGGTCCAGTGGACAATATGGTTTGTTCTGGTCCATACAAATTATGTATATTTAAACTGCTAGCTTACTGAACTGGTACTTTTCCCATAATTTTCMTTTTGGTGTTTTTCTCTGGTTTCATAATTATTATGTAACACTTTGGAAGAAAAATACAGAATAGTAAACCAAAGCTTGATGCTAAAATGGCAAATATCTCAACAGCTACAGTAAATTTGCCAGGAGAGCTGACGTAAGCTGGAATAAAAGCAATCCAAACCGCACTGAACATTAGCATGCTGAATGTGATAAATTTAGCTTCATTAAAATTATCTGGAAGCTTCCTAGCCAGAAAAGCCAAAATAAAGCATAAAAGTGCTAGGAGTCCTATGTAACCCAGCACTGYCCAAAAACCTATAGTTGAGCCCAAACTGCATTCAAGAATAATCTTTTCCTTATAGTGCACTTGATTTTTAAAAGGGAATGGAGGAGATATTGTCAACCAAAGCACACAAATAAGGACCTGAATGAGAGTGAAAGCAAGAACACTGAGTCTCTGTTGTGGAGGCCCAAACCATTTCATGACATTGCTCCCAGGAAGTGTGGACCTGAATGCCATTAACACCACTATTGTTTTTCCCAGAACACAGGAGATGCAAAGGACAAATGTGATTCCAAATGCTGTGTGSCGCAGCATACAGGACCACTCAGAGGGCTGACCAATGAAAGTAAGTGAACAGAGAAAACACAGGGTCAGAGAAAAGAGCAGAAGGAAGCTCAGCTCAGAGTTATTGGCCTTGACAATTGGKGTGTTTTTATATTTTAAAAATATAATTGCTATTACTATTGTCATAAATGATCCAACAATAGAAAACGCTGTTAGCAAAATTCCCATAGTTTCCTCATAAGACAAAAATTCAGTTTCCTTCTTTATACATTTAGTCCTGTCTGCATTTGACCAGTAATCTTGGTGGCATTGTTTGCATTCAATGGAATCTGTCACAAAGTAAAAGAGATAAACATAGAACATGAATTGTTAGCTATTTGGTACAAATAATTTTTATTAACCTATTTTTTTTTTACTCAAGTGCAGTAAATGTAACTAGAAGTATGCTTTGTAGATTATTAATGACAGCAATGATCTGTTATAAGAATAAGTCATAGCAGTTGTTTTTTCCTTCTTCAGAGAAATTGTACCTGTTCCATTGCTGATTTCTCCAGCAGCACAGAGTATGCAGTCAAAACAGCAGATAGGCTTTCCTTTTTGAACAGCTTTCCTTGTACCAGGAGGGCAATTGTCAGCACATACAGATTTTGGTACCTTAAAAAAATGAATTTAATAATATTATAGAAATGTTAATATTTCATTTGATTAATTCAATGCATTTTTAACTTATACTCACTTGATTTGTATTTTTTGCCCACACAATTGAGTCCATGTTTACTGCTAATCGATCAGTAATAGGAAAAGAGGAATCATATAGTCCAACGGTGACAAATACAAACCGATTATCTTTACTTATTTGCCGGTTTATTATTTCATATTTTGCTGGAGGATCACCATTTTCATCAAAATAAACTTCTTCTCCTTCTTTTGTCTTGAAATGCACCCGTCTGAGGTATTTTAGAAACTAATAAAATAAAACAAATTGGGTTTAAATTTTGTTTTTAAAAGCTACACATTTTTCCTAGCTCTGGTTATTTACATTAATGTACGTATTTGTGCCACATTTTTGAGTACAAAAAGAGTTTCAGCAATTATATTTACTTACTGTAAACAAGTCTGGCTGCCTCTTTATAGAACATGTTTGTTGGCAGCCAAGAAGGGTGTGCAGAGTATAGGCTATGGCATAGACCGCTTTATATATATTATTGAAAATTGGCATAAAAGACATATCAGTGAATGTGTTTTCTATCTCAGAGAGTTTCTCTTCACCTGTACACACCACTGAATCTGTTGACTCATTCTGCACAGCAAACTTGCACTTAAATAAAGTCTCCCAGAACTTAGTAAAAATCGCATTGCCTACGGATTTCAGCGGTTTTATGTCAAGAATAAAATCCTTTAATCCTGTGACTTTTGTTTTGGGAATGGCTAGCCCTATAGCTCCTTGAAGTATATTGTGTTTATCTAATTTGGCCACTACTGGATCAGAGATCCAGCCCTCTGTTCCCACCCACTGATATCCAGTGATGTTGTGTTCAGAAAGTATGGGCAGCAAAACATCAAAGTCCCACTGAGTGAAAAATGCAACTATCACACGAGAAGTGGACATTTTAATTTGCTCAATGATTCTTAGCACTTTCTCATATGAATAAGTTGGAAAAAATGGAAGGGAATATTCTAAGCAGACCCCCAGCTGTTCTGCCATTTTAGAAAAACTTGCCATTCCATTATTGCCATAATCATCATCTCTTCTAATTGCTCCCACCCATGTCCAACCAAAGTGCTTGACCATTTCTGCAAGTGCTCTGCTTTGGTGGTAATCACTAGGAATAGTGCGAAGAAATGAGGGATATTTCCGTTTATCACTTAGGCATTCACAAGTGGAGTAGTAACTGATCTGTAGTAACAATCATACAAGTATATCAGACAGTCACATACCATTAAAAGAAACACAAAATTACCATTCTGCTATATATTTATGCTAAGTCTTGAAAATATGTTACAGTAGTCAGAACCTTGATAAAAAGAAATGCATCGATTCTTACTAATGGCATGTGGAAAGGTCCAATACTCTTTGCTATAGCCATGGACACTGAGGAATATGTTTCTCCTATTATGGCCTGCACCTGAGCTGGCTTTGTGCAGGTCTCATCTAAGATTGAGTTCTCATTTCCATTCACAATGGTCATTGCAGCTTTAACACCCAAAGATGTCGAGCCACATGTGTCATAAATCTTGTAGCCCAACATGACATCAGGCAGTAATAAAGAACTATTGTTGATTTCCTCTATTGCAAAGATTAAAGTCTGTGAATAATGGAAGCCTTTGAATTCCATGCTGGTTAAAAAGTCAGAAAAACAAATACATTCATGTAAAATATCAGAGCATATTGCTGCTTTATARTTGTTATATRAATTATTATATGTTCATCCTTAAAGGATTAAATTCTTACACTTCCATATGGTGCTCACTTACCTCGTGCAYTTCACTGGGGGTGGCATGACTGAGTAAGATAAGTCATTGATCTCCCAATTACTATAAAAAGGAAAAATAGCTCCAACTATAATRTCACCATCTTTCCACAGGTGTGGGTGTGCAGATTCCCCATAAAGGTTACAAGTAGTCTTATTTGCTCTGGTAAAATTAATTATGGACATTAACACATGTAACAGAGTAAACAATGACTCCATTTACCTATAGAGCTCTAATATAGTACTGGTAAATTCGTGTGTATGTATAAGTGGCATAAAATGCCAGGTTGTTGAACAGGTATTTATACAAATGTGAGCTGCACTCAAAGGAGGAGTAACATTTATTACGCTCTTGAATCAGTTGGTGATTTAATGTCTTGTTTTGTGTGTTTTACCCCAGGGCTGTTTTTTTTTTTTTTGTCACTACACCTATTTATTAATTAATTATTATTGATATTTGATAATATTCCAAGTTGTGTTGAAACCTCTAAGATAGTTCTGGTGCACTCAGAAATCCTTCTGAATATAGTCCGTTAGTATGTAATTCAAGTAGCACTGCTTGGCATTTACCAGAGAAAATATGCTGTTTAGATTCYGATTTTCAATGTGAACTCAAATATAACTTGCTTTTTTTTTGTTGTTTGTTTGTTTGGACAGACGACCAAGTTCACTAGCTAACAGAGCAGTTATGAGAGCAAAACCGATCAAAATAGAAAGATTTCTCAGTATGCTGGAGCTATGGTCAGCCTGCCTACTTCATGTCTGAAATTCTGGCTTGAACTGTTGATCTTGTGTCATTACAAGATGTGTGTCATTWGGATGGAGCATCAATGCATCACATACTACCGAGTATGCTAGTTTGACTGCTACTCTTCAGCTCTAGTGGCAGTGGGGAAAAAAGTTAATCAAGTGCAAATATTCCAAGAGAACATCCAAATATGGAATTTGACCCATACAAAAACTGATGATGTTGCAGTTTCAGAAAGACTTTTGTGTTGAAGTGTAAAATGTGAGCTACAGTAAGATATACTTTTGTTTTAGCTTTATTCACTACTTATCCAGGGGAGACTGGGTGAGACCTTAGTGAGATGTCAGGAAATTGGGCCCCACAACATTGGTATTGATAATGGTCTTTCTGAGTGTTATTGTTGTATACAGATATGAAAACCGAGCAAACGGTGTGCACTGAATACTAAACATAAACCAAACTCGTTGATTAATAAACTGAGATTCGTGTTTCTTAGCCTCACCCCCATGAAAATGGCGTTTTCAAAGAAAGGCTCACCCACGGAGAGGTTGTGCATGATTTCTACGGATTCCAAATTTTTWAAAATATTTTCCAAATGCAAAGATTTCCTTTGGTTTATTTATTTTCATTTTTATAACATATAAAATGAACGTATTCTATAAAAAAATACAAAAACAATTTATTGTGTGTAAAGTGAAAAAACTATACAATGCATATTATGATAAAGAAAATCTCAATTTCACTCAGGAATTAAAAACGGTTACAATTGAGCAACTAATTTGAAATTCACACATATTTAAGAAGAGGCCTGAAGCACTACAGGTCTTCAGAAAGGCCTCAGATCCAAGGAACTGACTTGCTGACTTGTTAACTTAAAGTGAGGAGGACTACATTTTATAGTAGGTTCTCTGAATGTATAGGTGTGAACAGCTGAGACATATTCACACCTGATTTCTCTATTCCTGATGAAAAAAATCCTATGAAACATTTACACAAATGTAAGACAATACATTTTTTAGTTATTGTAATGTTCTATTCTAAAAGTCAATTTTTCCAGTTATTTCTATATTTAAAGTTATATGTCTTTAAATTTAACTTTTTTTAAACAATAACAACTGAACAGATACAATATAAAAGGGTTAATTCCTTGTACAAATAAAATAGTAACTGTCTGTCCAGACAACATTTAACAAAAAATACTCAGTTGTGGAAATTACCACCACTGTAGTATTTATTTGATACAACATATTGTTATGACATTTTAATGACTTAAGCTCTAATTACATTTCAAAACTGCGGTGACTGAAACTGTCAATTGCCCCACCTGGCGGTCATTTCACGAATTTCACGTTGTGACGTGAGCACAGCCGTAATAGGGATTCTGGTTAACTATCTACTGTATCAATCTTTTAAAAATATTTACAAACCCACACAGAGGTAAATGTAAACCTTCGTGTGATTAATGATTAATGATCAAACTACTGTTTTTCTCTTGTAATTTAGTTTGTGGTTAATGAATTGCATACATTTAAAYCATATGTCAATTAAATGGTTCCATTTATACTATTATAGCAAAATTAGCAGACATCCATAACTGAACATGTGCTTATTATTTAGGTGAGTCATTGAGTGAGTGATTGGGGGGATTTACTCATCATGTTCTTTTTGGTGTTTTTGTCAGGCTTAAGTAAAATTATGTAGCATTTTGGAATAAATATACAAAAGAGTAATCCAGAACTTGAGGCTAAAATAGCAAATATTTCCACAGCTACAATTAACTTGCCAGGAGAACTGACATAAGCTGGAATAAATGTTATCCAAACTGCACAGAATATGAGCATGCTGAATGTAATGTATTTGGCTTCATTAAAGTTATCAGGCAGCTTTCTCGCTAGAAAAGCCAAAATAAAACAGAAGAATGCAAGAATACCTATATATCCTAGCACAGCCCAGAAACCTAAAATTGATCCCACATTACATTCTAAAATAATTTTATCTTTGTAGTGGTTCATATTTTTATAAGGAAAGGGAGGGGAAATCATCAGCCAAAGAAAACAAATAAAGACCTGAATGGAAGTGAAAGAAAGTACACTGAGTCTTTGCTGTAGAGGACCAAACCACTTCATGACATTACTACCTGGAAGTGTAGCCCTGAAGGCCATTAACACAACTACTGTTTTCCCCAGAACRCAGGAGATGCAGAGGACAAAGGTGATCCCAAACGCTGTGTGACGCAGCATACAGGACCACTCAGAGGGCTGACCAATAAAGGTGAGTGAACAGAGGAAACAGAGACTCAGAGAGAAAAGCAACAGGAAGCTCAACTCAGAGTTGTTGGCCCTGACAATAGGAGTCTGTCTGTAATGAAAGAGAATTAACCCAACTGTGATTGTGAGGCATCCGCCAAGCAAAGAGAATGTCATCAGCAAAATACCCATGAGTTCATTAAAGTTCAAGAATTCAATGTTTTTCAGTTCACACTGAGTCTTGTTTCCATTTGATTTGTATTCAAGAGGGCATGGGATACATGTCACTGCATCTGAAACCACAGATATATTAAAAATGCAAAATGAGGATGTTATTTGATGGTGTGAAGTCATATGAGTTTTTAGTGGACTTTTTAAAAACACCAACAGCAGTAATGCAAATGAAAGGAGCCTGGACTTCTCACTTGTGGTGTCGCTGAACTCGCCATCTGCACAAGGGATGCAATCAAAGCAGCAGCTTGGCTTTCCTTTAATAAAGGCCCTGCTGGTCCCTGGAGGACAGTTGTCACTACATACAGACTGAGGAACCTGCGGTATACAGGTAGTTCCATTTAGATTTTATTACGCAGTAAACACAGCAATACAATACTTTGTAATGATAAAATCAATATTTTCCCTGGTTTGCTTACTGTATGCTGGTCCCCAGCCCAAACTGCACTGTTGGTATTAATGAGGAACTCCTGGCCATCTTGCCAAGAAGCATCATATATGCCAATGGGCTCAAATATTATTGTTTCACCCTTCATCTGCCAATTGACAATGGCATAGCGTGCAACTGGGTCACCTAACTTGTCAAATAGTACATTCTCTCCATTCTTAGTTGTAAAGTTCACCTGAGCCAGAGAATTTAGCACCTGAAATATTTATAGGGTTTAGTGAAACAAATATTTGTTGGTTTGTTTACTTGTATACTACCATATTTATTTACTTATTTACTACATTTAAATTGACCAAAATAAATGTCAAAGTGAATACATTTACAGTATGCAGTAGAATGATATTGTCACCTGCCATGGTTCYATGCTTCCTATATCTGCACATGTACCATTGGAAAATGGATCTTTTCCATTGTGACAGACTAAAAGCCTGTCCACAGCATAAGCAACAGCATATACAGCTTTATAAATGTTGTTCAGCAGACTAGCATCTGACACATCTGTAAAGCTTGTGTCTGCATCCTCAAGAGACTCATCTCCAGAGCAGGATTTTTCACTCTTCTGTGATGGAGGTCTTAGAGTGCAGTCAAACACACTCTCCCATAATTCAACCAGACCTGTATTACCTGGTTTTAAAGAAGGTCGTCTGCTTGTAATAAACTCTTTCAAGCCAGGAATTTTTGCATTGGGCACAGCGAGACCCATTGCACCACCAACAACTGCATAATTTATAGCACTGGATAGGTAGCTGTAGGTAATCCATCCTTCACTTCCAACCCACTGAAAACCAGTAACATTCTGATAGTAAAGCTCTTTTATTAGGATGTCCAAGTCATTCCCATCTGCAAAAGCAACAATAACCTTGGATGTGGATGTCTTGATAATGTCCACCACATTTAGAAACATTTGTCTTGAGTCTGTCCTGTATATAGCCACAGAGTACTCAACACATACTCCTTCCTTTTCAGCAATATCTAGAAAACTGGCCATTCCATTATTTCCATAGTCACTTCGACTTCTAACAGCCCCTACCCAAGTCCAACCAAAATATTTAATAAGCTTTGCCAGTGCTTTGCTTTGGTAATAATCGTTGGGAATTGTCCTGAAGAAAGATGGATACTCTTTTCTATTGCTAAGACATGCACAGGTAGCCGAGTGGCTAATCTGCAATGTATAAATACAATCTTATAATTATTATTGCATTGCTGATTATGTCCATTTTTATTTAGTCAATATGCCTAAATATAACACATTTCATAGCTACCAATGCATATTCTGCTTGATGACTAAATAAAAAAACAGCATAACTCAACATGAAGATTTTAAATTAAATGTTCTAAAGTATCTATAGATATACATTATATTCAAAATATAAAATCTTAATTTATAATTTTATAATTTATACTTTTAAATTTTACAATTATATAATTAAATATATTGGATCTTGCTTTTGTGTATAAAAAGCAAGATCCAAAGGGAGAGAGAGAGAGAGAGAGCGGAACCATAGTAAACTGCCCCAAGATTGTTTTGTGAATGGAATGTTGGCTCCTGGATGTGACTGACACTCATGCCTCTAAAATGCCTATTTACTTACCACTGGTATACGAAATGGGCCCATAGTCTTTGCAATACCTATAGTTGCTGTTGAAGTAGTTTCACCAATCACAGCCTGCACATTAGAAGATTTTGTGCAGTTTTCTCTGTTTAATCCTGGCCTGTTCATGAGAAGTAGCGATGCCTTTACAGAGAGAGGAATGCTGGGGCAGGAACCATAAATTCTGTAGCCCAGTGTGAGGTTACGAAGGATATCTGTGCTATTGTTAATCTCCTCAATAGCAAAGATCATTGTCATGGCATACTGCAATTCCCCTGGATCAATCCTGAAAGAAAATGACGTATGTTTTCATGTGTGTGTGTGTGTGTGTGTGTGTGTGTGTGTCTATGTGTCTGTGCGTGTGTGTCTGTGTGCATTCATGTAGTATTTTTTCTTAATTTTGCTTGCAAGTGATTCTTTTAGTGTTATCTGAACATTATTTTTATGTTGAGAAGTATTTAAAATTTTCTTCCTACAATATTCCATTAACTCTACATTTGCCAACTTACCCATAACATCTCATATTTCCTGGGTTGACCAGCAGTGTTGGGTTTATACCAACAGGATATTGATGGAATGAAAACACCCCCCCTATGGATACATCACCCTCTTTAGAAAAATGAAGGAGTTCATCTGTTCCATATGCTATGCATTGCTGATCTTCAGCATTAGCAGTAAAGTATATAATTATCAGTATATCCAGTAGAATATACATGACGCTGTACATGAAGCATTTGTCTCTGGTCCTTGGATTATGCCCAGTGCACCCTGTCTTTACGTCCTTCTAATAACTGTGTAACATGGGACGTAATTTGCATGTTTACCATTTCCCTCCAATGAAAGCAAGTGTTGATTAGTTTAAAAAAAAAGAAAGAGAAAAAAAAGTTGTGTTTGGATTATATTTAGCTCAATCTTACTACATTGTAATAATAATAATAATAATAATAATACTAAATACAACATAATGACAATGTATTTTTAAAGAATGCAGCTTATCAGGTATTGTGCATATCAACAATAATTTCTATAAAAGATCAAAATTTTATAAAAATGGTTAATCATCATTTCTGAGGTAATACTGAAAGAAATAATGTACATTTGCTGGAATTATTTTTTAAAACATATGTAATTTAATTTATATATTTAATAACTATATATGAATTTGATTCAAAAAGCATTGCTTTTATTGTATTTGTGTTAACTTACTTACAAACTGAATTACAGTTCAACAACAAAACGAAAATCTTATTTGATTCACAGTACAAATTTTCAGTCAGTACAGTGTGTATCATATATACAAAAGTTTATCATTTACTATTAGTTTTTTCCCATTAGATGCTTTCTTGTATTCTTTTCTGGCTTAAGTATGATGATATAACATTTTGGAGTAAATATACAAAGTAGTAAACCAAAGCTTGATGCTAAAATTGCAAATATTTCTACAGCTACAGTAAATTTTCCAGGAGAACTGACATAGGCTGGAATAAAGGTGATCCACACAGCACAGAATATTAGCATGCTAAATGTGATAAATTTAGCTTCATTAAAATTATCAGGCAGTTTACGAGCCAGAAAAGCCAAAATAAAACATAAAATCGCCAAAAGTCCTATATATACAAGTACAGCCCAGAAACCTATGGTTGAACCCAAATTACACTCTAGTATTATTTTATCTGTGGAATGAGCCATGTTTTTTTGAGGCACTGGAGGTGCAAATGTTAACCACAAGGCACATATAATGACTTGAAAAAGGGTGCAGCAGAATACACTCAATCGCTGCACAGGTACTGAACACTTGGGGAAACTGCTACCTGGCACTGTTGCTTTAAATGCCATCACTACTGCTATTGTTCTTGCTAAAACACAGGACATACAAAGTGCAAAAGTAATGCCAAATGCTGTGTGGCGAAGCATACAGGACCATTCAGAAGGCTGTCCAATGAAAGTAAGTGAACAAAGAAAACACAGAGTCAGAGAGAAGAGCAGCAGGAGGCTCAGCTCAATGTTGCTTGCCTTAACAAGTGGTGTTTCTCTAAAATAGAAAAACACCAATCCTATAGCCATGGTAATAGAAACACCTGTTAATGAAACAGCTGTCAGGAGAATCCCCATGTTTTCCTTGAATGACAGAAATTCCACTTTCTTGGGAACACACAGACTATGATTTTCGTTTGACCAGTACTCCAGAGGGCATCTGATACATTCAACAGAATCTAAAAATGATGAGTGAAAATGAGCAAAATYGCTGTTAAAGTATATAGAAGTCCACACATTTTTGTTTTGTAATATGTATCTGCTACATTTATATTTCAACCATTAAATAGCATAATAGCATACAGCCACCTACCAGTCTCATTGCTGATTTCACCCACAGGGCATTGTATGCAGGCAAAGCAGCATGGTGGTCTTCCTTTAATTTGTGCCTGTCTGAATCCTGGCTGACAGCTCTCACTGCACACAGATCTTGGCCTCTGAGACAAATTCTGATTCAGTTATACTTTTGAAAATTATTCACTATAAAATCTTTGTAAGTGTTATGTACCCCATACCTACCATATCACTATTTCCAGCCCAAGAAATATTAATAGGATTCATGACAAACTGTCGGTCAATTGGGAGAGAGGCATCGTAGTAACCCAGTGAAACAAAAGTTATGTCTCCAGCTGAATCTTTCTGCCAGTTTACCAGCTCATATTTTGCAGTAGGGTCTCCATTAGCATTGAAATACACTCGTTCACCGGATGGCATTGTAAAGTTTACTCTCTGTAAGGATTCTAGTACCTGCAGGGAGAAACCATGCAAATACATTTGCTTGTCATTCCTTCAGTACTGTTGCAATTTTTTTTTTCTTACCTGACCTGGTAGTACCATATCCGTTTTGGCGAAGTTTACATTTTCAAATGCATCATCAGTATTGCGCTCCAACAAATTATGTATGGCATGAGCTATGGCATAAACTGCCTTATATACATTGTTGGCAATTCTTAGCTCAGAAACATCAGTGAATGCATTATTTACTTCTTTGAGTTCTTCAAGTCCAGTGCAAAGTTTGACATTGCCTGTATTTGGTGAAAACTGACATCCAAATGTCATTTCCCAGAATTCTATCAAAAGGGAATCTGAGGGAATCTGGGATGGGTGAACCTTTAAAAGGAAGTCCTTCAGACCTGGAATTTTAGATTTCTTAATGGTGAATCCTAATGCACTGCTGATAACTTTTGATGTACTTTTCGTTGCTAAGTATCTGGAAGTTATCCAGGACTCACTGGCTACCCATTGAAGCCCTGTCACATTTTGCACCAAGGACTCTTCTAACAAAACATCCATTTCACTTTGAGCCACAAATGCTACTAATATTTTAGATGTGCCCTTTTTAATTGTTTCTACAACTTTAGCAATGCTTTCCTTGGAATTTGTCCTTAAAATTGCTTCATTATACTCAATGCATATTCCCTCTTTTCCAGCTGCCTCCACAAATGTGGCCATGCCATTGTTGCCATAGTCATTGTCGCTTCTTACTGCTCCTACCCAAGTCCATCCAAAATACTTCACTAGCTGAGCCAGAGCTCTGCTCTGGTAGTAATCACTGGGGATTGTTCTGAAGAAGGAGGGATATTCTTTTCTGTTGCTCAGGCAAGCACAGGTAGCAAAATGACTGATCTGAACAAAATAAGAGACAGTATTATTCGTGTGACACATTCAAATAAGTAAATAAACAACAACAACAAACAAACAAAAACAATAAATAAATACATATGTTCATGTATTTTACCACTGGAATCTTGAATGGCCCTGTTGCTCTTGACATTACTATGGTTGAGGAAGATTCTGATTCGCCAATGATGGCCTGCACTGCTGAATGCCCARAGCATGTTTCTTGAGCTGTAGTCTCCTGACCATTCATTAAACTCACCACTGACCTCATTGAGGCTAATGTTGAGCCACAGCTATCAAATATCTTATATCCAATAGAAATATTAGGAAGCAGGCCACTCTTATTTATTTCATCAATAGCAAATATCATGGTCTGAGCAAACCGGAATTCTTCAAAATTCAGACTAAATAAAGTAAAATATCATGTCAATATTGTTTCAGACTAGCCACATACATAACTTCTTTTTTTAATACATTTCTTTAACATTGTTTGTTTATTTTTTGTTGAAATTTTAGTTTAGTGTYTGACTTCATAATGGAACAGTTCCTGACATGTTTAATGTTGACGTTGGATTACAATAGAAGTACAAACATTTAAAAACAGAAAGTAAGTAAAAGTAAGTAAGTAAGAAAGAAAGAAACAAAGCCAAACAAACCTTGTGCAGATTAGCTGTTGGGGCTTCTCAGTAAATGATGGTGTCTGTAATGTAATTTTRCTGTGAATTGAAAAAGTTCCTCCAATAATGACATCACCATCCTTAGAGAGCTGTGGATACTCTGGGTTTCCAATCATTTGACAATTAGCCTTTTCTCCATTTACTTTATAGATGCAGATGAGCAATAATGCATATAGAAACATGACAAAGGCTCTGTGGCACAAATGCTTTCCCATGTTAGAAATGGAAGAGCTGGCTATATAAGGATGGATGGATCCTTCTGGGTGCATTTAGTATGCAATCATGTGATCACATATCACAACATGTCATTTCATGTATGAAATGAAAGAGATTACAACATAACATATTCAGAGATAATTTAGCAATATTAATCATCAAAATAATGCCTGTCCAGAAAAATTGGGACAGAAAATATTCTTATGAATGATCAGTATTAATCATAAATTAATAAAATGATACATAAGCAGTAGGTGCTACAATATGATTATATTGCATGCATGATTTCAATATAATTGAAAGCACATGCCTGTTTCACCCCGCACGCAAAGAAAATATATTTCTCTATATATTAACTGTCAATATATTCACAATCTATAGAACAATATATTTTATTAGTATATTACAATATATTGAAAAATACATAGAGAACTGCTGCGTTCCATATATTGAGAAAAAAAAATATATATATAGTATATAAAATTGTATATTTAACAATATACTTGAATTTGATCATTTGCAGAAGTGAGACCATGATGAGATTAAAGCGAGATATTATCGAGATGCATATACACAGTATATCAAATTGTATATTTAACAATATACATAGGAGTAAACCGGAAACATCCTCAGATCTTTTTGTCTTCAGCACCGCTTTGTGTTTGYGCGTGTGTGTGTGTGAAACAGAATCAGTGGTAGGAAAGAAAAACTTTCTGAGTTGCTTGAGAAATGCGTCCCTCCGTGTGATACATTTCTTTCGGAGGGCGATCTCCACGACTTTCTCTTTGAGTGCTTGGGTTTCAAGGAGAGTGCGACCATTGTGATCTCCTCCCTATTAAGGCACTTTGCGGGTGGCTCACTTTCTTTAAAGAGAATTTGTGAGTCGCAGTGCATTCCTGGGGCTCGCATGCGTATGAGACGGTATTTCCTCTCTCTCTTGCGCTCTCCCCGGATCAGAAAGTTTTTAGCATCTGCTTCTCAGCGCACTCCAGCACTTCTTGTGAGCTGGCGGAAGAGACTTCCTCCCTTTCTTCCACGGAGATAGCGTGCCGATCGGGCAGACTCGTATGAGACGGAATTCCCCCTTTCTCTCACACTCTCCTTTTAGCATCCGCTTTTAGCATCCGCTTCTCAAACGTGCTTCGGCGCTTTTTGTGAAGGGGCRGAAGAAACTTCCTCTCTTGCAGAAAATAAATGAATAAACAAACAAATAAATAAATAAAAAATTCCGCAAGCGCTCAAAGTTAGACGACAGGTTTCTGTCGGGTGGCCAGGAGAGGAGCCTCAACGAGGGTCCCGCCCCTTTTTTGGCGACCTCTATGATGAGTTAATTCTTTCATGGAATAAGCCTTATTCATCCCCTGTTTTATGATGATGCCCCAGATTGAAGAGATGCTTGCGAGCTATCTCTCTCCTGGGAGCTCATCCTCCCTGAAAGGGCCCACACTGCCCACCAAGCCATGTAGACTAACATCTTCGTTGATGGGGAAAGCTTTTCAGGCGGCAGGTCAGACTGGTGCTGCCCTGCGCACCATAGCGGTTTTGCGGGCATACCAGACTCACCTGCTGAGAGTTCTGAGCACTGTGTATGTGGCGAGCCAGCTACCCCCTCATAGAGACAGGGGAGGGACTCGCCGCGCGTCGCAATCTGCCTCAAAAAAAGTGAAAAAAAAAAGCACYGGACCTGAGGAGCATCATATCCACCAAAAAGGAAGTCCTGAGGTTGACGTGCCCAGGACCATAGGGGTGTCTCCCCCCAGGGAGGGACGTGTAAAAATTCCAATAAGGGATAAAGACTCCTCCCTGGCACCCTCTGGGGGTGTTTCAGGAAGCAACGGTCTCCAGCGAACTGTTAGGCACTCGGATCTTTCCTGCCTTGTTTCAGGATGCCGGACAYCTAACACCCCTCCTCTGTTGCACATCGCCCTCCGCGTTTCCAATGGCGTGGTCTTCACTTCCATGAAACCAGAACGAGCGCATCTGCTGACTTGGTAATTGCAGATTTTGCTGGAAAAAGGGGCCATAGAACATGTTCCCCTGCCAGACAGGCTACTAAGGTCAGTATTTCCTGGTTTCTAAGAGAGAGRGGGGGGGGGTTGTTGTGGTCAATTCCACATCATCTTGGGCTGAACATCAAAATGTTGCCAGCCAAAATGATTGTTTCTCAAATTCAACCAGAGGTTTGGTTTGTGACGATCAGCCTGAGCGACGTATATTTTCATATAGAAGTATTGCTACAACACAGGAGGTTCCTGAGGTTTGCTTTTGGGGACGAATCTTACCAGTATCAAGTCCTTCCATCTGGCCTAGCCCTGTCACCCCGCACATATATAAAATGCACAGATGCAGCTCAGGCTCTATAATTCCAGGGCATCTGTATTCTGAATTGTATAGACAACTGGCTGATCCTGGCTTAGTCTTAGTAGCTAGAGCTTCGACATCGGGATGTCGTCCTAGCTCTTCTTTAGGATTGAGACTCAATGCCACGAAAGGCGTTCTCTTTCCTGTTCAGAGGACAACATATTTGGGTGTCACATGGGTGTCAGGGGTGGGGCTGAACGGGAGTGAATCCAATTGCAGACAGAAAGCCTTTCTGAAAGCTTTAGTTCGAAGGCACAAATAAGTCTCAATGTGCAGGCTCAGCAGGAGCACACATACGGCAGGGAATGAAATGCTTGTGACGGCGAAACACTCCTGTCCGATATCCACATACGCAGAAGCAAATCCAAGCAGTGATGATAATCCAGAGGGCAAGGCACGAGACAAAATCCAGGAAGACAGGCAGGGTCATACACAGAAGCAAATCCAAGCAGTGATAATAATCCAGAGGGCAAGGCACGAGACAAAATCCAGGAAGACAGGCAGGGTCAAACACAGAGGTAGAAATAACTGGAAAAATCGCAAGTGACAGATCAAGAGGCACGCAAGCAAGATACTTCGGCAATGAATGGAGTTCTAAGCTTCTTTTTAAAGGCGTGGTAGATTGTTAATAGGTTGCAGGTGCATGGGGTTAATTAGCTGAAATCATGACCTGGATGTGCTTGGCTGATTGGGCTGGCTCGTGACAATGGGATTCGATCACAAGGCGGGCACAGCTGTTTCCTGCTCGTGCTGATCCCATCCTCCAACACCATGAAGGAAATCAAGCAAGGCCAGAAAGTGACTCTTCATCACTCTCAGAGATCTTTAGGTCTCATGGCAGCTGCGCCCACGGTGATACCTATGGGCCTTCTGCATTTGAGAGCGTTTTCAGTTGTGGCTAAGAGCCAGGTGATTTCACTCAAGGGCCAATCCCCAGAGGCTAATAAGGGTTACGCGCTGGGGGCTTCATACCCTTTCTATGTGGTTCAGACCCTGGTTTCTAACTTTGGGTCCCACTTTAGATGTGTCTTGTCGTCGCAAGATGCTAACGACAGATGCTTCTTTCACGGGCTGGGGTGTGGTCTTGGATGGTCATGCAGCACAAGGGAGCTGGAGAGGTCATCTTCTCGCATGGCACACCAATTGCCTCGAAATGATTACTCTGTTTCTGGCCCTGAAACACTTCCTCCAACAGTTGAGAGGCTATCATGTCCTAGTGCGGGTGGACAACACTGCGGTAGTCTCATACATAAATCGCCAGGGTGGAATGCGCTCGCGCTGCTTGAACAAGCTGGCGCACCTTTTTCTGCTTTGGGCGCAGGTCAAATTCCTGTCCCTCAGGGTGATTTACATTCCGGGCCACATGAATGTAGGGGCGGACTTGCTATGCAGACAAGCTGTGACACATGGGGAATGGAAACTCCACCCYGAAGTAGTCAGTTAAATCTGGGAAAGATTTTATGTAGCAAAGGTGGACCTCTTTGCCTCGCAAGAGGCAGCACAATGTCCCCTTTACTACTCTCTGACTCCTCCAGCTCCCCTGGGTCTGGACGCGATAGCCCACATGTGGCCCAGATTACGCCTTTATTTTTATACACCTATATTTCCTCCAATAGTTCTGCTCGAGTCCTGGCGAGGGTCCGTCAACAAGGTTTGCGCCTCTTATCGATAGCGCCCGACAAGAGTGTGGTTCTCGGATCTAATATCTCTCCTCGATGGCTTACCTTGGGTGAATAAAGTGAGGAGGGATCGTCTGTCTCAGACGCAGGGGACAATATTTCATCCCCGGCCCGTGTTCTGGAACCTTCACGTCTTGCCCCTGAAGGAGACCAATTAAGAGATGCTGGTCTTCCAGCCAGCGTAATTGAAACCATTCTAAGTGCCAGGGCTCCCTCCACTAGAAGACCTTATGCCCTCAAATGGAGTGTATTTGAAAGTTGGTGCATGGCAAGACATGTAGACCCAGTCCACTGCCAGATTGTTTCAGTGCTGGAGTTTCTGCAAGAAAAGCTGTCCTCGGGCTTATGCCCTAGTACTCTCAGAACGTACGTAGCCGCTATTTCGGCATGCTTTTGACTGATGGGGTTTCTGTGGGAAAGCACCATTTAGTTGCTTGTTTTATTCGTGGAGCGAGACGGTTGAGGCTGCCCACTAGAGCGGCGGTCCCTTCGTGGGACTATTGTGCTCGAAGTCCTGGCTGACACCACTTTCGAACCACTAGAGTGAGTGCCTGCCTGTCTTCTGTCTCTTAAGATGTTTTTTTCTTATGGCTATTACTTCTTCAAAGAGGATTGGGGATCTGCAGACTCTGGCAGTCTCCCCATCCTGCCTAGACTTTGTCCCTGGGCTAGTCAAAGCTATTCTGCATTCTCACCCAAACTATCTTTCAAAGGTTCCATTCTCGACCATGCACCCAGTCATTCTCGGAGCCTTCTGTCAGCTCCTTTCACAGCTCCGGAGCAGCAAAGACTTCACTTACTGTGTCCAGTACGTGCTCTTCAGATTTACATCAACCGCACTAGCCAGTGGCGTAAGTTAGAGCAGCTTTTCATTTGCCATGGGGGTCCAGACACTTGCAGTGTGTTGGCGTTGGTATTCTCGTTGCCATAGCGTTTTCACGCAGCATCGACTGTAGCTTTTGCAAGGGAACATCTCGGGTTACTTAGCTCTAACCCTGTTCCCTGATAAAGCGGGAACGAGATGCTGCGCTTCAATGCCGCACTTTTGCCATGCCTGGACGTCGTTCAGACAAAATTTACCTGAGGATGTTTCCGGTTCACTCCTATTCATAACCTGCAGGTGCACCTTATCGGTGACGTCACTTGACTGAGGTTATAAGCTGAAGTATTCGTCGTTTTGATACACACAGGCTTCATAACCGGATAACAAAGAGGTGTTCCCAAAGCATTTTCACGCAGCATCGAGTGTAGCTTTTGAAAGGGAAGACTGCCTCATTGGAAAAATTAACAAGAAACATCTCTGACACTCGAGTGCACACACTAACAGAATCACTGCTGTAAAGTAAAAATACAACACATTAACCAGCACTTTAACTTTGAAAAGAATCGTGACAGAGCATTGTCTCCGTCTTTACTATATAGTGTTGAAAACAGCATAAAGCAAAACCATTGAATAAGAAGGTTTGTCCAAAAAGTATTTTACTTTATACAATTTTACTATAAACAATGTTGATAACAGCATAAAGCTAAACAATTGAATAAGGAGGTTTGTCCAAAAAGGATTTCATCCTTTTTGCATGTGAGCATGTGAAAAAAGGTAAGCATTTGTAGGTGTGTGTATGTGTGAAGCAGAGAGGATGAGGGGTGTGTGTGAAGGCAAGAGGAGGAGGGCTGTGTGTGAAGGGGTACGGTGTCCAATGACGCACGCACGAGAAGAGAAAAGGGATCTTTAACATCTCTAATGAGTCTTTCTTTTGTCTTACACGCACACAAACACATGTTATAATAAACCTTACACGCGCTTTTCACATATATACACATAATAAAAGATGCTTTACATGCACTCACGTGGTTACAGTGTTAGAAAAAAAACAGTACATTTATGCACCAATGTTGATTATACCAGTGAGAGACATAAATTAAGACTGAGCAGGGGAGACGATTATCCATAATTCTGCAGCACAAGAGAGAGAAAAATGACTCGGTTGACTCAGAAAAAATGGCTCAGTTGTGATCATGTGAAACTCGACATCAAAACAAGAAGCGCATACGTGCTACATGATACATGACGTAAACCAAGACATGCTCGTTTTTAAAATAATCTTTTATTTATTTATTTTTTTGCTCATCTTGCGAAACACTTGCAAACCAGGTTACTCGTAATCTGAGGTTTCACTGTATATATAATCGTTAATGGTYTCTTGGGATCAAGTGTCAAACTTTCTCTATATATTATTATAGAATTATAGAATTATGATTATCCATAATTCTCCATATAGGTTGGACAGGATCAAGGCCTTCTCCCTAGACCCTTAACAATAAGCTATTGTATTTACTATAGGACATTTTGACATATATGAAATAAAAGACATATTTTGTCTTTTATGGTTACTAATCAACATTATCTGATAAAATGTTAGAAAATTGCTAAAAAAAAAATATTAAATTTTAGTATTAAACTAACTGTTTTTTGAATGCATAACTGAACTCTGACAATAACATTCACTTACAAAATAAGAGAAAAAAATATGGGAAATATTTGGGAATTTATTTATGTTTTAACTTTTAATTTTTAATTCTAGCTGTCTTTCCAAGACTGAAATAGAACAGCTACATTATACATGCAGCCCACTCACACAACCACTTTTCAACCTTCAGTCCACTAAAAAAGACTACTGCTACAGACATGAAACTTTTTATTTTCATTTGGATGCCATTTTACCCATCATATGTTTCTTTGTATTAAGTTCAGGTTGAAATAGAATTATGTAACATTTAGGTGTAAATATACAGAATAATAAAGCAAAACTGGATGCCAACATTGCAAATATCTCGACAGCTACAGTAAATTTTCCAGGAGAGCTTACATAAGCCGGAATAAAGGTGATCCACACAGCACAGAATATGAGTATGCTGAATGTGATGAATTTAGCTTCATTAAAATTATCTGGCAGCTTTCTAGCTAGAAATGCTAAAACAAAGCACAAGAATGCAAGAAGTCCTATATAACCCAGTACAGCCCAGAAACCTATAGCTGAGCCCAAATTACATTCCAATATGATTTTTTCTTTGTAGTAATTCATGTTTTTGTATGGAAAAGGAGGTGAAACCGTTAACCAAAGYACACAAATAAGGACCTGTATTAGAGTGAAGGTAAGTACACTGAGTCTTTGCTGAGGAGGCCCAAACCATTTCATGACATTACTGCCTGGAAGTGTAGCCCTGAAGGCCATTAACACAACTACTGTTTTACCCAAAACACAAGAGATACAAAGGACAAAGGTGATTCCAAACACTGTGTGGCGCAGCATACAGGACCACTCAGATGGCCGTCCAATGAATGTAAGTGAACAGAGGAAACACAGAGTCAGAGAGAACAGCAGCAGGAAGCTCAGCTCGGAGTTGTTGGCCTTAACAATGGGAGTGTCTTTTTTTATTAAAAATAAAATAGCTACTGCAACAGTTATTGCTGTGCCGAACAAAGAAAAACAAACCAGTATTATGCCCATGACCTCTGTAAATGAAAGAAACTCTATGACTTTTAACACACATTTATCTCTTTCAGCATTAGACCAATATTCTCCTGGACACTGCTCACAGTTATTTGAATCTGCAAAATAATCACGATTATGTTTATTAGGAAGGAAAATAAACAATGAAAAATAAACTTATGCCTTCATTTACTAACTCCATTTTTCAGGAACTGTATCCTAAATAATAGGAGGATTATACAAATTGTACAATTAACAACTTGTCTTTGAAATTTGGTAATGCTGACATTACCTGACTGGTTACTGAACTCTCCCTCTGCACATGGTATACAGTCATARCAGCAAACTGGCCTTCCTTTCTGAACAGCTTTTCTGGTGCCTGGAGGACAGCTCTCACTGCACACAGATCTTGGCTTCTAATATAAAGATTAGAATGGTGTTTATTTATATATTTATTATATTTATTAAAACCATATCATTTTTCATACCTCTTGTATTTCTCCAGCCCAAACTATATCTTCACTGTTAAGGACAAATTGTTGTCCAATTGGTAGAGACGCATCATAATAGCCCACTGCCTTAAACTGCACTTCACCACTGAGTCCCCGCTGCCAGTTCACCACATCGTATTTCGCAGCTGTTGCACCAGTGCTGTCAAACCAAACTTGTTCTCCTACTTTGGTGGTAAAATTGACATTTTTAAGAGACTGACGAACCTTCAAATGGAAAGAAAACAAATAATAATTTATAATAAAATCAGCCTTATACATAGCTTTTTTGTCTTTGTATTACCTGCCATGATTTAATATTTTTGTCTTTCTCACATATCTGGTTTTCTGTGCATCTCAGCAGGCTGTGTAGAGAATGAGCTACAGCATAAATAGCATTGTAGATGTTATTTGCATATCTCAATTCTGATATATCTTCATTGTAGTTTTTAAATGGAATCATATCGTCATATTTCCTGCAGTTGTTTTCAGTTTGAGAATTGTTTCCCTCTGCCTGAAAGCAAGGGAAATCGTTCTGCCAAAAATCTTTTATAACATATTCAGCAAAACCACCAATATTCAATTTTCCCACATCCAATCCAATGGACCCAGCCAAAATGTTGTAACTTGTTGGTGTTACTAGATTAACAGCAGTAATCCATCCTTCAACACCAATCATCTGATAGCCAGTGACATTCTTTAAAATAAGATGGTCTATTAAAATATTCATATCAATGTGGGCAAGAAATATTATAATTACTTTGGCTGTGCCTTTCTTGATGATATCAGCCACTTTCTTGATTTTCTCAGGATCTGACCGGTCAAACTTCTCAGAGTACTCAACACATATTCCCTCCTCTTTAGCTGCTTTCAGAAAAATGGCCATTCCACTATTTCCATAGTCATTATCACTGTTCACAGCTCCKACCCAAAACCAGCCAAAGTGCTTGACCAAATATGCCAATGCTCTGCTTTGATAGTAGTCACTTGCTATGGTCCTGTAGAAAGATGGATATTCATCTCTGTTGCTCAAACAGTCACATGTAGCAGCATGACTTATCTGCATGAAGAAAGATAAAATAAAAAAAATGTCTTACATACATTTGAAACTAAAGTTTATTTATCGTTTGGTTCAGTTTTTGATTTAATTTCAAGCAATGTTCTATAGAGCCGATACTTTCGTCATGTGTATTTAAAGTGTATTTTGTAAGAAATGGTTATAAATAATTATTAGAATTTCTTACCACTGGGATCATAAAAGGCCCTGTAGTTTTTGTGAGCACTATAGTAGGAGAAGACTCTGACTCCCCTATGATGGCTTGTACAACTGCCTGTCCTRAGCAAAATCCATCAGCTGTTAAGTCCTGACCATTCAGCAAAGCCATGGCTGCCCTCATAGATAATAAGCTTGAGCCACAGTTGTCATAAATTCTGTAACCTATTGAAATATTTGGAAGCAAGCTGTTGCTTCTGTTGATTTCTTCAATTACAAAAATCATGGTCTGAGCAAAGCGAAATTCTCTGAGGTTGAATCTACAATTATGCATAAATAACATAATTTATGTTTATACACTGCATAAGAAAATACATATTTAACAAACAAAAAATATAAGTAAAGGAAATGTAATTCAGAAATATATTTTAAATCATTAAGCTAGATAAAATTGCATAAATGTGCTGTCCCCTATAACAAACCTAATGCATATTAAAGGTTGAGGTTTTGCAGTAAACGGTAAGGACTGCATTTGTGTTCCACTATGTATTGAAAAGACCGCTCCAATTATAACATCTCCATTTTTAGACAGCAAAGGATATGCTGGGTTTTCCAGGATATGGCAATTTTCTCCCTTTGCCATGCCAAGAGAAATGATTAGTAAAATAAATAACATCCCCATTTTTTTTCCTGATGCTTTTGATAGATTAATCCTCAACAGATATATACTTCACATATTTATAGCCAGGTTCTGACTGTTCTGGGTATAATTATTCCACCTGGACAAACTGAAGACATCACAAGGTGTGATGTCATTCAGGGACAGCATAATAGCTGCATCTATCTGGTTTAATTCAAACCTATCAACATTCAATTTGTTCATAAACAGTATTGTAGATGTTTGCATTACATGGACATGCCCCATTGGAAAAACTGTATTTCAAGGTGACAGTTAGGGTAACTTTAGGTGTACATATGGAATTATTAGTTGCATTAAAGGTTTTGTCAATTAAAATACAAATGGACAGTTCTGTGTTAACAATTTTCCTTAGTTCTTTTTGGAGGATTTCTCAAACTTTCCTTACAGACATTTGCAAATCTGTAATTTCTCTGCTTGTATACTATGCATTTGGGTTTTCTGATATATCATGTAGAACCAAACTTATCACTACTTTACACATAACACATACATTTTACTGTTACCAGAATGATGATGCAAAAATGTACAACTCACAAAATGTGCTTATTATTATATATTATATTGTGATATAAAATGTATGTTTGCTGACAGAGTGGATTTTCATTTTCATGTGTGCATTAATATTATTATTATTATTATTAATAGTAGTAGTAGTAGTAGTAGTAGTAGTAGTAATGATAGATAGATAGATAGATAGATAGATAGATAGATAGATAGATAGATAGACAGACAGACAGAGAGTGGAATATTGGATTATAAGCATAATTCGTTCCGGAAGCTCATATTGCAAAACCTTCATAAACCAAATCGAATTTTCCAATAGGAAAAAATTAAAACTCAAATTATTCATTCCACAGCCCCCCGTCCTAGAAAAACATAAAAATAATTAATATAATATATAAAGTAAAAATAAAACAAATTTATCTGCACTTTACCTTTTAAAAAAGTAAAAATAAATCCCGACAGATTTTTTAAGTCCAAATGTATTAAAAATCTTTGCTCGTCTTGCGAAACACTCACAAACCGGCATTGCTTGCAAATTCAAATTTTATTTGTCACATACACAGCCATACGCAGTATGATATGAAGTGAAATGCTTATACGACTGCTGTTGACCTACAATATTACAACAAAAAAAAAAGAAAGAAGATATTTAAAAATAAAGAAACACTTATTTACATAATATACAGCAATAGGAATAAGAATAAAAATTAAAATAAAATATTAGAATAAGATAAATATAAAGAAGTTAAATAACATCTAATAAAAATAGAAAATATATATATAGTAAATGAAAAATAATAGAAATGTAATGTTGTGCAGTCCAGAATGTAGTGTCCAGTTATTGGCAGGATAATGTGCAATGCTGCAGTTCAAGTTGACAGTGTGCAAAATGTGCAAGTGTGCAAATGTTCCATGTGTAAACAGATTGTGTGTCCTGGTAAAAAGTAAAATTTTAAAAGTTTGCAGTCCTGAGGTGTGCAAAATGTGCAAGTGTATGAGTGTAGGTCCTATATGGTGTTGTGATTGAGAGCTCATATAGCCTGCGGGAAAAAGCTCCTCCTCAGTCTCTCTGTGTTGACCTTCAGAGAGCGGAAGCGCTTTGCTGACCGCAACAGAGAGAACAGTCCATGGCTGGGATGACTGAGGTCTTTCACTATCTTCCTGGCCTTGGTCTAGCACCGCTTGTTGTAGATCGTCTCAAGGTCAGGGAGCTTGGTACAGATGATACGAATCTGTAGGGCTCGCCTGTCCTGCATGGTGCTGTTCCCGAACCAGGTTGAGATGTTTCCCGTCACGATGCTCTCTATGGTGCAGGAGTAGAAGTTCCTAAGCACCTTAGAGGGCAGTCTAAAGTCTCTCAGGCGTCTGAGGTGGTAAAGACGCTGCCGGGCCTTTTTCACCACGGTGTTGATGTGATAGGACCATGACAGGTCCTGAGTGATGTGAACACCGAGGTGTCAGAAGCTGTCTTTCTCACCTGGCTAGCTGTCACAGTTAGTGAAGGTGGTGTGCTGGTTTTGGTGGAGGATTGTGCTGGGGGGTTGTGTTGAAAACTGGCCTTGTGTGGAATCACCCAGCCGGGGGTCCTGTGATAAATCTGTTAAAATGCAATTTCTGCTTGTTGGCAATTTCTGCTTGTTGTCCACAATGCCCCCTCCTGACTGTCTTTAACATTGAAGCCAGTGATCTGCTTCATTACAATTCCTAAATGCTCTCTTCTTGTTGTTTAATAGTTTCTTCAAGTCGCTGGTGATCCAGGGCATGTTGTTGGGATAACAGCGTACTGTCGTTGGTGTTACGGTCCGTGCAGGTGAGGTGGATCCAAGCACAGAGCGCATAAGGGAAACAGCGCCGGTCATTTTGTGATGTGCTGCACGCTGATTGTTATGTGAATGAAAATCTTTGATGCAGATGCACGGCACAAGCCCCACTGAGAGAATGCGGAAGTGGAGAGTTGGCGCGCGCTGAATGCAGGTTTGATCTGCAGTGAATAATCGTAATCGCGAATCTGGGAGATGTGGAATGTGGGGTGAACTCTGCGCATAGAACAAGTAAGAGCTAGTCTGACAGCGGTGGGGTTGATGTTACGTGAAATCGTAAAGGGGCCTATGAATCTAGGCGAGAGTTTTCTGGATGTGGTCTTTAGTGGCAGGTCACGAGTAGAGAGCATGACTTTTTGGCCAACACGGTACTTTGGGGCTGCAGAACGGTGCCGGTTGGCCTTATGTTGAAAGGTACTCACGGTGTGCATCAGATGAGCATGGGCCCGATGCCATGTGTTTTTGCAGTGGCGGACAAAGGCTTAGGCTGTCGGGACAGCGGTTTCCTCCTCTTGGGTGGGAAATAACGGTGGTTGGTAGCCTAAACAGCATTGGAATGGAGACATATCAGTGGCAGAGGTGGAGAGTGAGTTGTGTGCATACTCCACCCATGGGAGGAACTGGCTCCATGAAACTGCGTTCCGCGAAGTCATGCATCTCAGGGTCTTTTCAAGCTCCTGATTAGCACGTTCTGTCTGTCCGTTGCTCTGGGGGTGAAAACCAGACGAGAGGCTGGGTGTTGCATCGATGAGGSTACAAAAAGCCTTCCAGAATTGAGCCAAGAACTGGGGACCTCTGTCTGAGACTATGTCTACCGGGAGACCATGGAGACGAAATACATTGTTGATCATGAGCTCAGCTGTTTTTTTGGCAGACGGGAGTTTGGGGATGGGAACAAAATGAGCGGCTTTCGAAAAACGGTCAACTATGGTAAATATGTATGTGTTACTGTTGGAAGGTGGTAACCCTGTGACAAAATCAATGGCAATATGAGACCATGGGCGGTGGGGAATGGGGAGGGGTTTGTGTAGGCCCTCGGGCCGGCGGTTGGGTGTCTTATTCCTGGTGCATATGTTGCATGCGGCCACGAAGTTTTTAACATCATCTATGACAGATGGCCACCAAAACCGTTGCTGTAGTAGGGCAAGAGTGCGGGTGGCTCCTGGATGACATGCTAACTTTGTGGCCCCACTCTGGTACTAAGGGGCGGACGGAGGCTGAGACGAAGAGTTTCCTGGGGGGAACATTGCTAGGACCTGGCTCGTGTGTCAGTGATTGCAAGACTTGTTTTTCTACTTCAAGCTGAGTGGCTGCCACCAGACATTGGGGTGGTAAGATAGTTTATATGATGGGTGTGTCCTGGTGGGTGGCAAATTGACGAGACAGAGCATTGGGCTTACTGTTTTTTGAGCCTGGGCGGTAAGACATTGTGAAGGTAAATCTGGATAAAACCAGAGACCAGCGTGGCTGGCGTGAATTCAATCTTTTAGCAGCCTTGAGATACTCGAGGTTTCTATGGTCAGTCCAGACAAGAAAGGGGTGTTCAGCACCCTCCAGCCAGTGTCTCCACTCTTCTAGGGCGAGCTTCACAGCTAAAAGCTCACGATTCCCAATGTCGTAATTGCGCTCAGTGGGTGTTAGTCGGCGAGAGAAAAATGAGCATGGGTGAAGTTTCTCGAGGTATCTCGAGGAGGATYGCTCTGACTCCTGTTTCGGAGGTGTCAACCTCAACGATGAACTGAAGAGCAGGGTCGGGAAAAACAAGAATAGGCGCTGTGGTGAATAAACTCTTGAAATGATTGAACGCTTCCTGGGCTTGAGAGTTCCACTGAAAGGGAATCTTAATGGAGGTGAGAGTGATGAGAGGTGTGGCCTCCAGGCTGTAGTTTCTGATGAAACGTCGGTAGTAGTTAGCAAACCAGAGGAAGCGTTGAAGCTCATGTCTAGAAGATGGGGTGGGCCATTCAGTGACAGCTTTGATCTTGGCTGGGTCCATCTGAATTCCTGACAGGGAGATAAGGTAGCCCAGAAAAGAGGTGGATTCCTGGTGGAACTGCCATTTCTCTGCTTTAACATAAAGTTTGTTCTCCATTAAGCATTGCAGCACCTGACGTACGTGGATTCTGTGCTCCTTCAGGCTCCTTTCTCACCGAGTGAGAAAAGATCACAATATCATCCAGATAGGCAAATACAAAGATGTTGAGGAAGTCGTGGAGAACATCATTTATGAGGGCCTGGAACACAGCTGGGGCATTAGTTAAGCCGAATAGGACCACCAGGTATTCATAGTGGCCCGTGGGGGTGTTAAAGGCTGTTTTCCATTCGTCACCCTCCCTGATCCTGACTAGGTGGTATGCATTTCTGAGATCATGTTTGGTGAACACGTGAGCATCTTGGAGTAATTCAAACGCTGTAGACATTAGGGGAAGTGGGTAGCGGTTCTTGACTGTAATTTTGTTGAGCCCCCTATAATCTATACATGGACGAAGAGATCTATACATCTACGAAGAAAAATCCCGCATCAGCTGGGGAAGAGGAGGGGCGGATGATTCCGGCGGCTAGGGACTGAGAGATGTACTGTTTCCTTTGCTTCTCTTTCAGGGCGTGACAATGAATAGAGGCGGCCTCTTGGGGGGGTGGTGCCAGGGAGGAGGTCAATGGCGCAGTCGTAGGGGTGGTGAGGAGGGAGAGAAATGGCACGTGATTTGCTGAACACCTGTTTAAGGTCATGATATTCGATAGAGACCTGAGAAAGGCACGGAATCTCTTCTTGTGAGGTGATTAGTGTGTTTCTGAGGGTTGCGGAACGGAGGCAGGAGGAAAGACAGGCAGGGCTCCATTCAAGAATGCTGTTCCTAGTCCAGTCAATATGAGGGTTGTGTTTCTTGAGCCATGGGAGACCCAAGACTACTGGAGCGTGGGGGGGGGGGCTTTGGATGATCAGGAGGGAGATGGTTTCAGCAAGATTTCCAGAGAGCTGTAGGGTGAGTGGAGCTGAGCGGTGAGTGACTGGTGGAAGTTTACTACCATCTAGTGCCTGAACGTGAAGAGGCAGGCTGAGTGGGTGAGATTGGATCTTGAGGTGGCTGATCGTGGATACTGCTATTAGATTTTGGTTGGCTCCAGAATCTATGAGGGCGTTCATGACATGAGGCTGATTATCATAGGTCAAGGTTACCAAGGACAGTAGTCAAGAATCTGGAAAAGGCTTAAGCTTAAGGCCCCCTTGTACTCCCAGAATTACCTGGGGGCCTAGGCTTTTAAGGGACAGGATCGTACCAAGTGGCCCGCTTGGCCACAGTAAAAGCAGGAGCCTTCATCATGACAGCGCTGGCTTTAGCGAAAGGCGTGTGCGACCAATTTGCATAGGTTCAGGCTGGGTTTCATATGAAAGTCTTGTGAGGTCTGGGATGGAAAGTTGAGTGAACCCAGCGGTGTTAGGTGGCTGAACGGCTTCTGCGTGGTGATCCTTCTTATGGGTGTTGATGCAAACAGCAAGATCCATGAGCTCTTGAAGGGTGGAGGGAAGCTCTTGTGCTGCTAGTTCATCCTTGATGGGGTCGGTGAGTCCATGGAGGAAAGCATCGAACAGTGCTTGATGATCCCAGCCACAAGAGGGAGCCAGAGTCCTGAAATCAATAGCACAGTCGTGCACTGAACGAGATCCTTGGCATAACTTGAGTAGTTGGCCTGCCGCCTGTCGTCCTGAAAATGAACGGTTGAACACCGGCCTCATTTCATTGGTGAATGCCTCGAAGGTGGCACAGCAGGGGACTTGGGCATCCCATAGAGAAGTTCCCCATTCCCTCGCTCTACCTGAAAGGAGAGTAATGATGTAAGCTACCTTTGAACATTCAGTGGGAAAAGATGCGGCTTGGAGTTTGAGCACGAGAGAGAGCACTGAGAGAGGAATGAACGACAAGTGAGTGGATCACCATTATATGTGGGTGGCACAGGGAGGCGTGGTTCATGGTGAGCGATGGGTGCCGGTGGTGGTGGATTCACCTGAGGAGATCTGAAAGTCAAGGCAGAAATAAACGCTGAAAAACTGGGCATGAGAGCACACAATAATCTGGCAAGGAGTGGCTGTTTGGTGGAGAGTATATATAGAGTGAAGTAATGAATGGAGATGAAGAATAGGTGTGCTTGAGCCGGTGAATGAGGCAGCAAAACGGAAACACAGAAATGGAGTGTGGAATGGAGTCACAAATGATCATCATTTGTTTTGACAAGTGGGCATGACCTGGCGTGCTGTGACAGTTGGAGGGATAATGGTGTCGTGGTAGATTTGAGAGTTGAAATAGTCAGTAATACAGTCCGTGATTCTATATATGTCTTCCTCTTTTGGTTCACATAGCACATTCATTCCGTAAACTCAAAGCAGTCCTGCAGGTTCTCACTGGCTTCCTGTGACCATATTGTGGAGACTGCTGGAACATACAGAGGTGCTAACAAGACCAGATTGTGATCAGAAATGCCAAGTGGGGGAAGAGCAATGGCTTTGTATGCGTCTTTGGTGTTAGCATATAGAAGATAGGTCCTGTTTTCCCATGTGGGGCAGTCAACACACTGGTAATGTAGTGTCCAGTTTGACATAATTAAAGTCACCAGGTACAGTCACAAATGCCTCGGGGCGTTTGCACTGTAACATAGCAACAGTGGCGTGTATGATGTCACACGCTACTGTTGGGTCAGCTGTCAGGGTAATGTCAGCGCCGATTAAAATGGCAGAGGAATTCCCTCAGTAAATAACATGGTTGCATATTCACAGGTAAATATCGGGAGAGCAAAAGGAGGTTCTTCACGGTAACATGTGCGGCATTACACCATGTCTCATTCACACATACAGCAATTCCACCACCTTTCTTCTTACCACTAAGCGTCACGTCTCTGTCTTTAAATAAGTTTAAAACTGGGTATGGATGCGTTGTGATCCACAAAATCTGTATGCATCCACGTCTCCGTAAAGCACATTAAGCTACTCTCCAGATATTCCGAATGAGCGTGCAAAGTTCGTCCATCTTATTACACAACGGCCGAACATTCCCCATGATGACAGACAGGACCTGTTTAAATCTCCTTCACTTTATTCCCAGCTTACCGGCTCTGCAACCACGGCGTCTCTTCTTGATCTCTGGGGAAATGTTGTGCCTGACTCCGGTAAGAAGCGCTGAGGAGAGCGTGAGCAGCTGATCGTGTGCTTAAACACAGCGGCATTCTACCGCACTCTTCTAAAAAACAAGAAAAAGTGCAAAACGTGTGGTTTAATTATATTATGTGTGTAAGGAAATTTTTTAATGTATTATAATAATAATAATAATAATAATAATAATAATGATGATGATGATAAAATAAATAAAAAAGAGTTAAAAACTAAGTTAAAAAGTGGGGAAAGAAGCACCGACTAAGGAGCTGCTGTAACAGGCTGCTTCTCTCACAAGGCCAAGGTGTGAATGTAGTAGGAGGAGTAGTAGTATTTTATACTATTATTATTATTCATATTATTAGTCATATTATTATTATTAATCTCCTTGGGATTAATAAAGTACTCTGTCACAAAGTGACCTGTTCGGTTTGCACAGCACTTATACATACACACACACACACACACCACGTCTTACCTCAATCCTCCGTAATCCCCAGGCTGTGGTGATGCGGGTGCACACGCATGSCRTTTGCCTACCGGTTCACATACACGCAAACATATCCACTCCATTTCCATTCCCAACAGTAGTCCACGCTGTGCATAACAACACATTCACCTACACAGATTTAAAGTTGTTTGTTGTCTTTTCCTTTGTTTTTGTCTTGTGTTTTATAGTGTTTATGTATTTACCGGTGTTCAGTGTTTGTTAGCGTCTCCTTAGTCGGTCTTTCGCGTTGCTTTCAGACCATCAGCCGGCCAACCCGAGCGCCACCTGGCGGCCTGGCGATATAGTGCCGGAGTTGCGGCGCGCCGGCGCAGAGCAACCGGAAGCCGACTCGTCCATTGTTTGTTGTAAGGGGGAAGTATGAATTTTGTGTTTAATTTGTAATGTTTCATTTCGTTATTTGTATATATGTTTGGTTTGTTTAGGGTAATTAAACAAAGGAGCATGAGGTGGATGCAGGAATATATGTATTCTATGTGTAGTTAAGAAGATGCATACAATTAGCATTTCATACTTCCCTTTTCAATGTATCTCACTTGGTTTGTTCTGAGGGGGCGGGGTTTGAGCCATAAAAGGGAGCCCCAAACCAGTATGCAGGGTCAGTTTACCTGGCGAGCGAGCGTGCAACTGTGGTGCCGTGAGCGATATTTAAAACTTTTGTGCAAACATATAGTTATATGTTTGTTTGTTTGTGGTTGATTTTTGTATACTGTTTGTTTGTTACTTTGTATATAGCTTTGGTTTGTTTGTTTTTTTTTTCCACTGGGACTCTTACACCTCTCAAGCACTGTAAATAAACTATCACTTTCCATTTAACACCTCTGCGAGTATTGCCATCATTTTTGGGACTATTTTTTTCCCCTTTTTTTTTGTGGTGTTGGAGAACTTTTTTTTTTCTTTTTCTTTTTTTGGACATCGGGCTGCAAAGACCCGTTGTCTCACATACTCCATCCATCTATCTATCTATCTATCTATGATGGTCACATGATCTTATCAATCTGCTCCATTTCTTTGCCTACCCCATATATATTTATTAAGTACTATTCAAAGTACTCAAGATGTTTCTCTTTTATTCAACCATGTGTTAAATGAATTAACTATGCATTACTGTTCATTTAACAAATACAGTGTAGACAAGTGGTAAAGACTAAACTCCATCACAAATGTGTTTTGTAGGAAATAAATGTTTCGGTTTTACATTTATTTTCTTCATATAAAACATCCATCTACACAATTATATAATCTTACAGTACACCCTGGTTTCCCTAGTTGATCAACATGGCTAACCTTTTACAAATGTGTGCACCTTAATTAATGTATTACAATTAAAATGACAAATGGCAAAATTACTTGACAAATGACTTTACCACTAACAAACTAAAATGCAATTTACAGAATATTTTATCAAAAGAGATTAAGAATGTATTACATTTCATTCAAGGTTACAGTAAATCTATTTTTGGTTATATATTTATGAATGCACCTACAAGCCAACCTTCTCATGGCCAACCCTGTTAGACCTACAGTACATGTAGATTTTCATAAAACATACCCTGCAAATATTTAAGTTGCCAATGTGTTTGGGAAATGTGTAGTAAAAGTATTGCCAGGTATCAATGTCAAGTCAACAAAATTAATCTGTTCAACTGGAATGGCACATTATTCATCTAGTCTTTTCGGGGGAAGCCTAACCCTAACCCTAACCCGCAGCCGCAGATCAATTAAAAAGAAGACCAAGTAGAAGAAATGTGGGTTTAATTTTCTTTATAGCTGAATTTAAAATTATGGTCATAATTATTGTCAACTAGAAGTGAGAATATGAGTTAATATCACAGAGTCTGTGGTAAAAACTCATGTAGTATATTTTAGCTGAAAATTTCTTATCTTAAGCTTGTTATTAAACTAGCTTTATTTCCTTCAGTTTATAGGCTCCATCTAAAAAGAACAACAACAAAAAAAGCCTACCAGTGAGCAGTTTAGCATTACAGATTATCACAGTTAAGATGAATTGACATCTAAAAACTGAAAACCCAGAGTTTACTGCAACTCTGAGTTAACTACTTCTGAGTTTTCACTAAACACTTTCGAAAACAGTGTATTGTTAATTATGTAAAAGCAAATCTACTTGCCTTGTATGACTGGTGAGATCACTGAGCCACCAATTCCCATAAGCCTGCTTATGACTTAGATAAAAATGTTAAATGTTAAAATTGTGTAAACTTTAAATATAATAAAGTGTAGTGTTTGCTTTAAAAAGTTGTAAGTGCTGTATATTGTTTGCTTTGATCCCATTGTGCATTGCATCATACACTGGTGATGCTGTGTTTTTGTTGTTCAGAGCAATGTCCCTGCAGATATTTGTGAATCAATATTGTGTRGCTGCCATCTGGATTTTAATTAGCATGGTTTCCATTTGTAATTGCACAGTTTTGTACACCACCTGTTCTATTGCTTTTTAAGCAAGGAGTGCTTTCTGAGAAGTCTGTTTTGTCAGCTTGATCAAGTTCTAACATGCCATGTTTTAAGTCTCTAGACAAAAACCCAAACAAAAACCCTCCCCATAGCCTCCTATTAAATTCTTCTACAGAATCTGCACCGYCTCCTTACATACACCACAACCTCATTTGTCTTTGTTTCTTTCTATTTATACACAACTTATGCAAAATAGTGATTTTCAACATTAAGCATGTAGGGCATAAATTCTTTGAGATATCATATTTATTATATGCATGAAAGAGTTTTTATTTATTATTATTATTATTATTATTATTATTATTGGTATTGTTTGACGTTTTGACAGAGGCATGACCTGTTGGGCTCAAAATATGGTCTTCACTGCCCTCTGCTGATCAGATGGAAACAAATACCAGATGTATTTCATAAATAGAGTATAAGCCATCCTCTAAAACGAAAAAGATTATTTAAGCTTCATTCTGTTGTAATTGGTTTAATTGTTTGATTGGTTGGGTTATGGTTGCATACAATGAGGCCTATTAATAAAATGCAACTTTTAACCTTCTTTTTCATGAAAATCAAAACACTTATTTGTCCTATATTTCATATTGCATGCATGAATGTTGCTGGCTACAGATTTAATTCTATGAACAGAGAATCCAGTAAGGAATTCTAATATCTGGTTGCAGATGGTGGTGCTCAGTAGAAGCAGACTCAGCTTTCTAATTATAGTGCTGAAGAACAATTGCGTTAAAACTAAACCAAAGTATATGCTTTTTGTTCAGATGGGTGGGTTCCAGACAGAAGGTAGGGGTTAGTGAATGAACACCTGGCCATGCAACTGCTTGTCAGGCATTTGTTCCATTAGTTATGTCAATCCTCAAACTATTGTTATGCAGATGACACATAACTCATTCTCCCCTTTCCTCCTTCAGAAACTCAGGTTTCCTCCTGGATCTGGCAGACATGTCATTCTTGGTGGCAGCTTATCAACTGAAGCTTAATCCCAGTAAAAACAAACAGCTGTTCATCCCAGGTAATTTATCCTCCTGTCAGAATCTTACTATCTACCTGGACAACACTGAGATCACTCCTTCAGTCACTGCCTGCAACCCTAAGGTAACTCTGGACAATCAACTGTCATTTTCCCCCTCTTAATGCTAATGTTCTTAGTTTTTTTTTTTTTTTTTACATAATGCTAACTCAATCCCTTGTTTATAACATCAGGACATTTTGTTGGTGGTGAAATAAACCTCCTTTATATGTTAATACAGCTGAGTCACTGGCAATATTTAAGCAAAAACAAAAGACCACAGACAAAAGACAAGACTGGTTCCCTATACATTCACCAAATTTGAGCAATGCAATCTTACCATTTCCTACAGAACAGAGAAGGTGATAAATGGTAGCCTGTCTGTAGCACCCCCAATGGTAACTGTGAGTATTTTGTTGTACCCTTTGGACTAACCAATGCATTTGCTGGGTTCTAGGCCCTAGTCAATGACATTCTCCTAAACACAGTCATCTAATTTGCTTGTAGTTGCCCAGCAACTGTCCTTTGAACAAATGTATTAAAGTACTTGTTATGAAATTATATAAATATATAATATTCATAATAATATCTTGCAGTCAGAGGTATTTTAATGAATCTGTTTGGTAGTTGCAATTCCCACATTTATAGAGCCATCAGTATGCTTTCCACGTGAGTGAGAACAAAAAGGGACTTATTCAATGAGAAAGAATGGGCTATCTTTTGCTAAATAGCAAAAAGAGATCTGAGGAATAAAAAAAGTTTTGTCTGATGGGTCCAGATTTACTCTATTCCACAGTGATCCTCACATCAGAATAAAAAAAAAAGGAATGCAAATGCACATCTTATCATCATGCATAGTGGCCACTGTACAAGACTCTGGAGACAGTGTTATGATAGGGGCTTGCTTCAGTTCGTCAGGTCTAGTTTCAGCAATGTTATATGGCAATAAAATCAGTTGATGACCTGAGTATCCTGAATGATCAGGTTATCCAATATACTGGGTTCTTCCTCCCTTATAGCACCAGAACTCAAATTGTGAAAGAGTGGTTCTGGGAGGATGGGGATTCAATTTCATACATGAAGTGACCATTAAAAGTGCATTAGCATGTGCTGGATTCAGCTTTCCTATCATTAATACAATATATCTGCCAAAAATGAATGCAACTAAGATAAAATATAGATTTGACATTAATAAAAACATTATTATTATTATTATTAGTAGTAGTAGTAGTAGTAGTAGTATAGTAGTAGTAGTATATGTTTATTAAAGTGATTTGGATGCCATTTTACCCATCACATTTCTCTTTGTGTTTAGTTCAGGTTTAAACAAAATAATATAACATTTAGGTGAAAATATGCAGAATAGTAAAGCAAAACTGGAAGCTAAAATAGCAAATATCTCTACAGCTACAGTAAATTTTCCAGGAGAGCTGACATAAGCAGGGATAAAGGTGATCCACACAGCACAGAATATAAGTATGCTAAATGTGATGAATTTGGCTTCATTAAAATTATCTGGCAGCTTTCTAGCTAGAAATGCTAAAATAAAGCACAAGAAAGCAAGAACCCCTATATACCCTAGCACAGCCCAGAAACCTATAACTGAGCCCAAGTTACATTCCAGTATGATTTTTTCCTTGTAGTAGTTCATGTTCTTGTATGGGAAAGGAGGAGAGACTGTTAACCACAGCACACAGATAAGGGCCTGTATACAAGTGAAAGTAAGAACAATAAATCTCTGCTGTAGAGGCCCAAACCATTTCTTCACATTACTGCCTGGAATTGTAACCCTGAAGGCCATTAGCACAACTACAGTTTTCCCCAAAATACAGGAGATACATAGTACAAATGTGATCCCAAACGCTGTGTGACGCAGCATACAGGACCACTCAGAAGGCCGACCAAGGAAAGTTAGTGAACAAAGGAAGCACAGAGTCAAAGAGAACAGCAGCAGGAAGCTCAGCTCAGAATTGTTGGCCTTAACAATAGGAGTGTCTCGTTCTATTAGAAATAAAACAGCTACTAACACAGTTAAAACGGCTCCAAACAAAGAAAAAAACACTAGTATTATTCCCATAACCTCTGTAATTGAAAGAAACTCTATGACCTTTAACACACATTTATCTCTACCAGCATTAGACCAATATTCTCCTGGGCACTGCTCACAGTTATTGGAATCTGAAAAAAATAATCATGTTTATTCTTATTAGAGAGGAAAATATATTTTATCTCATGAGGTCATTTATTATAACACTTGTTCAGGAGCTGTATCCTAAATAATAAAAGGATGATACACAATGTGTGGTTCACAGCTTGTCTTTGAAACTCACTAATACTGACATTACCTGTCTGGTTACTAATCTCTCCATCTGCACATGGTATACAGTCATGACAGCAGACAGGCCTCCCTTTCTGTCCAGCTTTCCTGGTACCTGGAGGACAGCTCTCACTGCACACAGACCTTGGTTTCTAATGTGAGCAATATTGTACAGCTGCAGTCATGACGTTTTAAATATAAATAGCAAATATAACTTGAGACGTGATATTGATTTTTCAATATGTTAATTAACTTATTTTGCCAAATTGTTAGAAACTTAAAGTCTACTTAAAAACAAAAACCTATCATTAAAAACTATGTACATACCTCTCTTTTCTCTCCAGCCCACACTATGTCTTTAGTGTTTAGGACAAACTGTTGCCCACTTGGTAGAGAAGCATCATAATATCCCACAGCTTTAAATTGCACTTCTCCATTGATCCCTCGTTGCCAGTTCACCACATCATATTTTGCAGCCATTGCCCCAGTATTGTCAAACCACACCTTCTCTTCTAGTTTTGTTGTAAAATTTACTTTTTGTAGACCCTCAATAACCTTCAATAAGCAAAGAATGCAAGTATAAAACAAGTATTAATTTTTGGCCAATATCCGTCTACATATACATATACATAGCCTACTTTGGTATTGTTTTAGCTACCTGCCATGGTTGTATTGTTTCCTCTTTCTCACAATTTTGGTTTTCTTTGCATCTCAGCAGGCTGTGTAGAGAATGGGCAACAGCATAAACTGCATTGTAAATGTTTTTTGCATATCTCAATTCTGATACATCATCATTGTAGTTCTTAAAAGGGATCATATATATGTTCATAATTGTCACAATTCTCTTCCATTTGAGAAATGTTTTCTTTCGTTTGCAAGCAGGGGACTGCTGTTTCCCAAAATTCATTTACAACATAGTCAGCAAAACTATTAATGTTTAGTTTTCCCACATCAAAACCAATGGATCCAGCCAATATGTTGTAACTTGCTGGAGTTACTAGATTTACAGCAGTAATCCATGCTTCAACACCAATCATCTGGTAGCCAGTGACATTCTTTTGAATAAGCTGGTCTATTAAAATGTTCATATCAAAGTGAGCGAGAAATACAATAATTACTCTCGCTGTGCCTTTTTTAATAATATCGGCCACTTTTATAATTTTTACAGTATCTGAGCGGTCAAACTTCTCAGAGTACTCAACACATATTCCCTCCTCTTTGGCTGCTTGTAGAAAAATGGCCATTCCATTGTTGCCATAGTCATTATCACTGTTCACAGCTCCAACCCAAGACCAGCCAAAGTGCTTGACCAAAAATGCCAGTGCTCTACTCTGATACAAGTCACTTGCTATGGTCCTGAAGAAGGAGGGGTACTCTTTTCTGTTGCTCAAACATTCACATGTGGCACCATGACTAATCTAAGGCAAAAAAGGTAGATAAAACATTATAGCCTGTTTAAGTGCATCTTATACCATTTATTTGCTTTGATGCTGTGAGATTGCACAGTTACCCAGTATGCCAGTGTTCTGCTTGTACTGTAAGAATAACAATCTCACGGCTCATATGTTTAATATTATCACACTTGATATTTAATAATATTAAACATAAAAGCTTAACTACTCACTAATTAATATAATGTAAGTACTTGCTAGAACTGTTCTTTTTTTTTTTAAGTGAGCTTCTATTAGCTGTTGAGGTTAAAGAGATTCATTTAAAATGTATGTTTAATAACAGTACCCAATATATTGAAAGCTATTGTTGCTGTAGCCATTTTTCTACAATATAAGAATTTTATATGCTTATCTGTATATTCTAAATATTTAATATACGGCCATGAAATAATTAAAATCAGTTATCTTTACCACTGGGATCCTAAATGGTCCAGTAGTTTTAGTGAGTGCTATAGTGGGAGTAGATTGTGCTTCCCCTATAATAGCTTGTACAACTGCTTGTCCAGAGCAGGCAGCAGCTGCTGTAATGTCCTGACCATTCATCAAAGCCAAGGCTGCTTTCATACTTAACAATCCTGAGCCACAATTGTCATAAATCTTGTAACCAATTAAGATATTTGGGAGCAAGTAGTTGTTTTTGTTGATTTCATTAATTGCAAACGTCATGGTCTGAGCAAAGCGTAATCCTCTAAGGTTAAATCTAAAAATAAGAAAAAAAGTAAAGTCTAATTACATACTTAATAAAAGCATCAAATACAGAACATAAATACAGTACATTCCAGCTTTTTTAAAGGTTCAAACAAGAACTTTTTCCAATACAACACACCTAATGCAGATTAAAGGCTGAGGTTGTTTGGTATAGGGCAGTAGCTGCATCTGTGTATCATAATGTATTGAAAAGATTGCTCCAATTATTACATCTCCGTCTTTAGATAGAAAAGGCCTTTCTGGGTTTTCTAGAATATGACATTTTTCTCCCTTTGACAGGTTAAGAGGAAGGAGTAGTACAAGGAATAACATCATAAATTTTMAAAAATTTCCAATTCTTTGGCTGTCTCAGTGCGTAACATATATGTTCTTCTGATATTTATCATCATGCTTGGGTTTTTTTCTTTTTTTTTCAGATATGACAATTCAATTTAAACAAATCAAAAGGCTGGTGTGCATTGTGATGTCACTAAGGGGCAGATGGTAGTTGATAGCTGTTATATTTGATTGGCCAGCTAATATACATACAGTTACTTTTTTATGTTTAATGCAGGCTATTCCTTCATGTGCTGTTAAACCATGTGGCCGGTTTGTTTGCATTGTTTAATTACCTGTATTTATTCAGTTCCATAAATATCTTTTAGTACACAAACACAATAGATAGTAAATGAAGCAGTCAAGGTGTGCTTGAAGTGTAAAATTTCAGGTTTAGGTAAAGAGATTTAACAAAATTATTACCCCCACAACCATCCATGCCCTTTGCCTGTGGATCAACTTGAAAATAATTGACTGCTATACCAGATACCAATACGTGATCTGCTTATTGGCATTCTTCATGCGGTAGAGCTATTGGAGGGGCCTGTGATCAAAGCAGACATAACACCGCTTGCACTTGTTTGCATGGCTCCATTCGTTGGACTGTATGTGGTCCCCTTTTTAGTGAGGTCTTTTGGTAAACTCCAAAAAATAGGAACAAACTACCTATAATAGCCAGCAAGACCAAGGGTCTGGTCTTGGGCTTGGAGCAGTCATCGACTCCTTTGTGCATTTATTTGGGATTTGCTGAATGCCACTCCCTCCTCTGCAATCTTATGAAATCCAGAGAATCACATTAGAAAATTCGAACTGTAACTGAGCAACCTGTGCTCTTTGGAAGAGTGAGCAGTGGTCTTTATCTAAAATAGAGTGAATGGGGCTGCATCTTTTTTATTTTCCTTCAGACCTTGCTCGACCTTTTCAGCTTTTAACACCTGAGACATAGAAATTGCCTTTCTGCATAGTTTTATAAGGTTGAGATAGTAAATCAGGATCTATATGTATATATACATACAGTATGGCCCTATATCCATCTGCTTAATGCAAATGGCAGTTCAACATATGTAGTGAAACCAGCACTTCATTTCCTGGTGCTAATTCACATAGTTGTGCAGCCAGGATGTGACCATGATATTTAGAGCTTCAAAGTTTGTAATGCACTGTTCTATATTATTCTTTGGAACAGTAGTGTCCCTCAACATAGAATCTACTTCTAATAGATTCTAATCTAATGTAAAGATTGTCATATTAATTCACTTTTCCACATAAATGGGCAGAYTCGTATTGYGCCCGGAAGAAAAACACGAGAATAAAAGCAGGATATTCTTTTCTCTTTCTCCTGTCCTGCAAGATTTTTGACTTGATTTTGTGTGATGTGGGGTGAGGTTGTACTTAGACAGGTACTGTACCATCTGTGAAGACTCTGCTTTTGTTGTTTTGTTGTTGTTCTGCTGAGATTCACATCTTCTCCTCTGTGTAGATACTGCTAAACTGCGGACAGCAGCATGTCCATACAATCAGRTCCTTTGAGTGGGAAGTGGAGTGGRAGCACCAGGAATGGCCTACCATAAGTTAGAAATGGCACCCACTAAAATAGTGATGGAAAGTCCGGGGAAGGTTACACTGACTTTGGGTTAAATGAAAAAGCTCCAGGACATGAGAAGGAAAATAAATGACAGCAGCATCAAACTAATTCTTCCTGGATTTTCAATATGTGTGAATGTTAGAGTTTGTCTATTTTGCCTCAGCTGAATTTGCTTTCTCTGATGTTGTCAAGCTCTTTTCATTCTAACCTGCCATTTGAATTATTTACTTTTAATGTCTCCTGTTCTGCACAGTGTGCCTTATATAAACAATTAGTCATTTTAGTCTACAAAAAGGCTACAATGAGCTATAAAAGCCCAGTACTGTTGATGCTTATATAAGGTAAGTACTTTTGTACATTTTATCAAGCAGAAGTAGAAATGTAAATGGAGAACTTCTACTTTTAATTCGGTACTATTTYCCAGTGGTATCTCTAATTTTACTCAAATACAGGTTTTGTATCATATGTTCATGWCTGATGGCTTTGAACTAATGATTACTGACAGACTAATTGATTCATTTGATTGGCTGATAAAATACTACAATTTCTAAAGTTTTTTTACTGATCACCTTACTGTACATCACCTTGAAATTATGTGGTCTATTGTTAAACTGGGCTATTAATTTACAACTGCATTAGGCTGCCTCAGGTTAACCTAGCCAGCATGCTAGTGGTATAGCGAAAACACGAACATATTCAAGACAATGCCTTACGAATACAGTAAAACTATTTAGATAACATAAAAKATTTCATKTTGTAAAATAATAAAAGGTTACATAAGTTTCCACTCACCACTGCACTGAATAACGTGACAAGGACACAGCCAAGTTTTCTTGGCTGAGCTTTGACATGTCATCATGATTTCATTCTGATATGTTACAAATGTGTACTGTTTTTCCTCAGTAAAAAATCTATAAGAGAGTAATGGTCCATCCTGTCTGAGCATCTCAATAACGACATCCACAAACTGGCTACAGAGTAAATGGCTGATTTTATGCACTATAGTTTAAACTCTCTCTGAGGATTTGATGCGGTCTTGCAGTCTTATTGATTGACGAAGACAAATTGTACAGTTGTGCGTATTTAGCAATGGAAGAGTAGAAAGATTAAAGGAGATTATGGAGCACAATTGGTTGTTGGACACTTTTCCGTCTCCAAAGTAACTCTAAGATCCAAAGAGTTCATTGATTTGCTAAAAACACTGCATTAGCCCCCACATTTCTAATTTCCAAGATCAAGATATGCAGAACCAGTTGGCTTTTGATCATTCTAAAACCAATGTATGTGATCATAAAGCCTTTACTCGGGKTGATGATAAAGCTATGCACTAGCTGCTAAATTCAGCAAACAAAGAAAATGTTATGATTTTGCCATGCACACTAATCAGGAAACAGTGAACAATAGAAGGATTTAATCAAAAACGGGYCGTCACAATTTAGCTAATCTAGGAGCTAATTTGGCTAGGCAAGTGGCACAATTTTAACAGTGCCACAACTTGAGCCAATGCAATATCGTGATAATTACCACATACAGTATGAGAGAGAGAGAGAGAGAGAGAAAGAGAGTTTGAGTAAGAAAAAAGTCTTAGCAGTGCAAGGTGAAAATTTTGCATGAAAAAGAGAGGGTTTGAACATATGAGAGAGAGATTTTGTGCCTGCAAAAAAGACAGCCCTTGCTGTCCTTAGTTTTTACTCAGGAATGTGGGAGAAAAACTATGCCATATTATACTGCTAAATAAATTATTGAAGACAGTTGAATACCCAAGTTGACTAACTGAGTGTGTTCAAGATATAAAAGATTGGATGGCCGATAATTTTCTTTTACTAAATTCAGATAATACAGATATATTACTTACTGGCCCCAAAATCAGTACACAACAGCTCCAACAGTTCAGCTTGCATATGGAAGGATGTACTGTTACCACCAGCTCGACAGTGAACGGCCTGGGGTGTAATATTAAACAGTAACTTATCCTTTGAAAATCATATTTCCAATTTCATAAAAACAGCCTTTTTCCACCTTAGAAATATCTCCAAGCTTAGGAACATTTTATCTGTATCTGATGCAGAAAATCTGTCTTCTGATACGTTACAATTCACCACGTTCCTTAAGATCACAAAACACTGGACTTCTGGTAGTTCCCAGAATATCAAAATCTACAAAAGGAGTTAGGGCATTTTCATATTTAGCTCCAAAAACTTTGGAAAAGCCTTCCAGACAGTGTTTGGGGTTCAGACACAGTTTCCCAGGTTAAAAGTAGACTCAAGATGCATTTCTTTAATCTGGCATACGCATAATTCATTCCATGACCTCATACTCCAGTACATCTATGCTGAATGGCAACCACGCTAATTCTTTCCAACTGCTCTTTATTTCTCTACCCATCCCGAGGCATCTGGAGATTTTGCTAGCTCCAGTAGACAGAAGCCAATCCTGGGAGGATCCTGAGGCACCCAGAGAAGGACCAACTCTGCTTCATGATGTTGTGGAGCTACACATGCTGCTCCTGAGCTCCCAGTGATCCAGACCCCATCTGCTCTCTGCACCTGCTGACTCATCCCTGTGCTGAACTGGACATCATGTTAATTTAAATAACTTCTGTTATATTAAACTGTCAGCTGCATAACACACATCTGTTATTCGTTATCACCCAGATGAGGATGGGATCCCTGTTGAGTCTGGTTCCTTTCAAAGTTTCTTCCTATTACCATCTCAGGGAGTTTTTCCTTGCCACCTTACCCGTCCAGCGTTTAGTATGATTTAGTGTATCTTACCAATTCTGTTTATCCCTCGGTCGACGACGATAATACAAAATCTGGTATTTACTGAATTGTGAGCAAGGTAACATAAGATCTGGGCATTAAACTTTATGACCAAGACAACAGTTCTTTATAAA